>WHNR01000061.1:330000-381628 GCA_009859135.1 Formica selysi | reverse complement strand
TTTTTTATTTTTTTTATTTTTTTATTTTTTCGGTCGAAAAACATGCTTGGGCTCGAACCTGGGTCCTCCACCTCTCCAAACAGGGTCCTAGTATGCTGGGCTAGCTGAAAACTTATTAGAATAGAAGTTAAACATAGTATTTGTGGAGAGTAGTCCACCGCTAAGATAGGGTCCTGACGGTCCGATTGGTTCTCCCCATAGTGCCCAGTCCTCCGATTGGTTCCGTCGGTTCCGTCGATTTAAAGTGGGATGGAAAAACGTGCCAAAAAATAGTGCGTGGGAGAAAGCGGGCAAGATGTCTGACGGAAAGCAAACGTGACGGCAACCGACAAAATGGCGACCGTCGAGACTGGAGATGCGTCTAGGCATAAGCCACCCAGCCTCCCCTCCCCCTTACGGAAAACCGAAAGATATCGTGCGGTATACAACTTCGCCCCATCGCCCCCTTAGAGGAAAACCGGGAGATGTACGCTATATGTCGCCCAACCCTTCCTGTTGAAAAGAGAAAAATTGGATAAGGTACCGCTAGAATAAACTAGATGCTATAAAGTGGTAACGAACACGTGCGTGCATGTACGGGTACGCTTGTCCGAACGGGCGAGTCCCGCTGCACAGGTAGACATACGGTAACAGCATCGCTGGAGACGATAGAAAGGGTCTTGAAATATATACGGGTACCTGAGACTGTTTGACGCTGAGGCTTAGGACTGAGACTATGACGTCACAGAGACGCCGGGAAGAAGAAAGGAAGGGAAGAAAAATATTTTCACACCTGGTTGCTTTAAATAAAAAACATCTTTATTTATATATCGAGGGAATATGATATAATATACAATAAAAAATTTACATATAATTTAATATTTATTTACAAAAAATTATTTTCACCGCAGCGAAAATTATACACGAAATTATATTACATATTATAGTGATAAAAGAGATAGTCGAGAAACAATAGAAAAATAGCAGGAGATTAATTTTGATAGGAAGAGGCGGCTTCCAGGTCTGGGAGTTCATCACAGAATTCCTGGATAGCCTTCTCGAATTCTTCGTCCTCCGACTGTGGAGAAAGAGTAGGTGTATCGCCGAGAACGATAGTAGACATTGAAGAAAATGAACGGGGGGAAAACGGTGGTTCGGGAGGACACTCTGGGTAATATACCAGGAGAGTAGCTGGAGGTGAATAAAGGGGTGAAAAAATTAATAGGATTGTATGCGAGTGTACGTGTGCTTTGTATGTCTCGAATGTTATTGTTGGCCTCGGGTATTATTGCTGGAGAGTAGACAATTTGAATTTTCGTCTTCCGATTCCGGCGGCGGCCTCGACGGAAGGGGGTAGCTTGCAGCTCATATTCTTTCCCCGATCTGGTTTTCACTATAACGACAATACAATATTGCTTAATTATAGAAGCTAAGCGTAAAATTAATATTAGAATAAAATAAATTAATGCTCACTTACTTTTTTATTAAAGAACTGTTTCTGAGTTGAAATCCTCCGGGCTGTCGATCCGCTGATTTTTGTGGATTAATGATGTTGCTAGTAGCTCAAGAGACGCTGTTGATTGTCGACGTCTGTTACTCGATGTTACACCAATCTCACGAGCAAAGCACAAGTAAGACTTGCAGAATAATATACAGCTTCAAGTTCTTCGGACTCTCTTTTTATAGTCTTTTCCGTGGGCGTATTCTAATTTTGGGAGTAACGATTCTCCAAATTTTAACGAATTAGAGTTACGCAGAAGTGGGGATCCACTAGCTTTAGAGAATTAAAAGTAGACGCCTAGTGACGTCATCGCAGGAGACAATAGAAAGTATCTTGAAAGATACGTGTGTACCTGAGGGCGATAGAGGTTTAGGACTCTATGACGTCACAACAATGAGAGGAGGAAAGAGAGAATGAAAAAATTAAACAATCTAAGTAAAAAAAAAAAATCCTACATTTATTGATATTAATTTTACATAAATCAATATTCTTATTATATATAATTAAGATATTACATAGGAGTACATCGTCTATATCGTATTACAATTTGAATTACATGATTAAACGTGACAGCGCATAGCGTACAATGTTTTACTTGTTTCTTTTTTCGCGAAGAAAAATTTTACGAAATAAGTGTACGATTAAGCGATCGTTATGTTCGCAATCTTCGGTAAAAAGACTAAGAAACCGATTAAGATCATAACCGTTGCACATATAATATAAAAATACGCAACTATATTGTCCACATGTTTGAGAAAAAATTCCTTGTAATTGTTGAATATTCCAACGATGGATGATGGAGTTTCGACGAAGTCGGAGGAGAAATCCGGGGTGCAAGGGTGGTATTCCGTAGCTGTCGAAGTATGTGCCTGTACCATGCTCGTCGAGGAAGAAGGCGACCCAATGTTCTCCAGGTCGATTGTGGTCATCCGTATTAGCGACGATGGCAGTCGACCTCGTCCACACCCTCGGGACTCTGTCGGCTGGATAAACTCCCGCATGCCTGGCATTGATGTGGTGCAATGCTTGTAGAATTTCGCGAGAGTTCATTATTTTGGTACGGAGGCGAACGAACGAGCGGTATTATATATTCAATAACTTCGGTTTTTACCTCCTTCGCTACTGCGTCTTTTGTCGTGCCGGCTTGTAACGCTGAGTTTTCAATGTCAGCTTGTGTGGAGTTAGTAGTTGCTTCGAGCTTGTCTCTATCCATCAACGACGATAATTCAGATTTTTCAAATTTCTCTACTTCTTTTTCTATTGATCGCTCGAATTTTTGCAGATTTTTTTTCTCTATTTCATTTCTATCGCGCGAAATCTCATACGCGCTACTGATTTCCTCGTTTTCGCCGTCTTCGTTTTCGGCGTCCTCGTCGTCGTCCTCGACGTCGTCGTCGTCGTCGTCGTCGTCGTCACAGGCGTTTAAACTCCAATTATCCGGAGAACCACAAGTAGTTTGAGTACTAACGTTCGTATTGCCGTAGGCGATATTATTTCGCTCGATCAACCAATATTTTAATTTATATACGTTGCGTAATGCGCAATGAAAGATTCCGAATTTTCGAAATCCGTGGTAACCACAATATCGTCCGCGCACTTCTCCCTCTGACAGATTTTTGAATGCGGGAGAAATATCTTCCAAATTATATATATTTCTGGAGAGTAGATTCCGCAAGTAGGTTTCTTTTTCGGTACCTCTGACGTAAATGTATCGTGCCTGTCTTGTTATTTCACGTAGTTGCGATGTAAAATATTTCGGATTAGCTTCACCGTCGAACCATTCGATGCCGTGATAATTTCGTGTAAGCCAGTTATTTTCATGTCTTACATTTCTTGGTAAATCGCTAAATGAATGCGGGGGCATCATAATCCAATGTCCGACGAATGGAGCGTCAAGCGCGATAATAGCAACTTCCTTGGGGATAAACTTCGCAGAGGCATCTCGGAAACCTTGTATGTCGATGACTATATCCATTTTGTGAAGACTGGAGCGCACTCGACAGCGCGGTTATAATAGTTTAAACTGCTCGCGAAGCGTCGACGTTCGTGTCTCGAATGAAACTGAATTCTTTTCTGTTATATTGTATATTTTTTGATATTTTACGCTGTTAGCATTTTGATCGAATGTGGAGGGGAGAAAAAGGAGGGGAAATTTTCCGAGTATTACGTTGTAACGGTCAAATACTTGAGAGCGATAAATATCTATCCGGCAAAATCGACGATAACTTGACGAGACGAATCGATTTCTATTACATTATCGAATTCGGCGTAAATAATACAATTAACGGTCTCTGTGAGAGCCTTCTCGAATCGCACTTCTAATCGTAAACTACCATGTCTCACGAGATTCCAATGTCCCGCGTAATTAGCTGATAGGTCGGGCGTGAGATCAAAAGCGAATAACGTATATCCCTTGGAATAATCGTCTCTACTTATAGAATTTCCTTCGTTCAAAAAATGGATGCCCGTTCCCGCGAAGAGAGTCTGATAAGCTTCGACGTAAAGCGGTTCCTCCGGCGAGAAAACCGGTTGTAACGGCCTACTAGGAATTTGCATACCGTCGACGTATAGCGAGAAGAAATTTATTCCGTAATTTTTGAAATTAAACGGATTTAATTTTCTATCCCCATTAAACGCTTTATTATTAACAAAACCGACTATTATCCTTTTCGGAAGTTGACCGAGTATTACATTATCTAACGATTCACCCACAACACCACTGTGAATCGTAAATGTTTTAACTTCGACTCTCGTGAGCGGATATTTGGCCGTAACTTTACTCAGCATTCTAGCATGCGCGAGTAATAATCCGGCGCTTATTTTCGCCCTTCTCACGAGTAAGCTCGCATCCAGTATATGAATTTTCGACGATGAACCGTTACTGTCCATAAGACAGAACGAATCTTTCGAACGGACGAGCCTCAAGCGTACTTCTACACCGTTAATTAAAAATTTGTCTTGATTGAAAACGTCGCAATGGAGATGCCCTACAAGATCTAGCGCGCGCCCGCCGCGAATGTAACGCGCGCGTCTCACGAGAGCGGAATTTGGCGATTTTGATTCCACCGGTTCGTCCATTTGACCGGGTGTATCCGCGTCCCATAGACAGGAGGTTAGATGGGAAGTTTTTGCGGGTGAAGAATAATTTAATAACGCCTCGATGTACGCGCGGTACGCGTAAGCGTTGTTTGGAGGCGACACGAGCTTTTGGTTGAAATACACGTCGATCTGATTGAACATGGAATGAAGTAAATGATTTACGGGGCCTATAGTGGCCGTGGCGGTTGCGCCCGCAGTATGTCCCGAGGAATCGCCCGGTGTTTCTACGCGTACGCGAAGACTTAACATGGTGTGCGTGAGATCTAAATATTCTTCTCCGTGACCCGGAATGACGAATTCTATCGGAGAATCGTCCGAGAGCGAAGTCACGGGTTTGTAATGAATCCATTGCGAACTCTCGATACTAGTTTGTGTGGGCGGTAAAGAAAAGAGATCGAGTTCGCTCTTTAAACACTCACTCGAATGCGTGTGAAGAAAGGACATGCTCATTTACCGTAAATTTTTTCGTCGTCTCTGTAATTCTCACTGTTAGATTTGTTTAGAATATATGCCGTTTAAGAAAATATGTCGGATACGGTGCGCTTTCTAGCAGTTTTACGACGTTTCGTGGATGTCTTAAGTCTTTTCACCGTTGTGCGCTTTTTTCTTTTCTTATTTTTCGATATTTTTGTATTTGCTCTTTTTTTCCCTCGCGTCTGGCGCTTTGACGAACTTTTCTTACGCGCCTGGCGTCGTCTACGTAATGTCGCGGATTTAGCGATGCGCGTGTTGAGCCCGCCGAAGGAAACTGAGCTACATGCATTTTTGCATCCGACTTATAACCCGAACCCTTCATCAGACTACTTATTTTTTCTTTAGCTTTTCTCTTAAGATTGTCGCGCGATTCTTCAAATCGGTGTTGGGCCGCTACTTTAAACGGCATATTGTTTTCAACATCTTCGATTATATTAGCACCGGCACGTAAAGCTTCTTTCCCCACAGTACGTATGCCTCTAGTTAAATAAGGTAGTACACGTCTGAACAATCCTCCGAGAAAACTACCAATACCGTGACCTCGTTGATAGGGCGATCCGACGAAAACTCGCGGAATTCCACCGCCGCGACTACCGCCGTTTTGTAACTCGTCGTAATACGTTGAATAATAATCCATTAACGTTTAATTTTTTATCGCGGTCTCTAATTATTATTATGTTATCTACTCGATACGTCTAAAGTGTAATGTCACTGTCAGTGTTCCAAATTCGAATGGTATACTCTGTCCTAGTTGATCTCTTATATCTATCTCGATTGTGCGAAAAGACGTTTGACGCAGGGCAATGTATTGAGTGTGCGAGAAATGTTTTATTTGAGTAGATGCGAACGCGTAATCATTTCCAACATCGAGCGCGACTATTCGCAAAAGAGGAGATTGTACATCACCAGTAATATAGGGTTCGCAAATATCGCAATAGACAAAGAGCTTGTCGGGGATACCGCGCAACAAACTAGCTGGTTCGGCGGCTATTATTACGCGTTCGCTCGGAAATACGTAAAATGGCGATGTATAAATTTCAACATCGTCATAAATCCAGGAAGGTAAAACGCCTGATGTACCGGTATTATTTTCAATTTTACCATGCTTCTCGTCGTCATTCTGTATATTGAAGTCGGTTTCACTAAAGATCCACAGCGGTAAACGTTCCACAACATTAGCATTGAACTTATTGTGTGTATCGAAGCCGAGTATTCTGCAAAGTTTTTCGGAAAAATTTACATAATGAATCATATCACATTTCATAATGTCGCAGGAAAGTTTCATAATAATTTTGCGCCCAATAATAGCCCCAAATTGCCAATGGATATGTGAACCCACGGATTTTGCAGAGTAATTCACAGCTTCTATAATATCGTGCAAACTCGAGTAAATACCCGAAGGTATTTCAGATTTCCTAGCGTTGATTTTCTTTTTTTGGGAACCTATCGTGAATTCTTCAATATCGATAAATCTTATGATTCCTTCTTCAGGACGTATATGAAGAAAACTGGTCGGAAATTGAATCTCCGTGAGCGCTACTTCCCAACGTCCTTGCAAGTCTATACGTTGAGGTAATTCAGTGGTGAAACACGTGGTTTTATTCTCCGGAAAAAAACGCATGCTGCTATTACTCGGCAGAATCATATAAAATCCTTCCTCCCTCATTTTTGATTCAGAGATTTTAAACTTGAAGCGGGTATCCAAGAATCGAATTTTGAAGGATATCCTTGCCAACTAACTAATAATTGTTTATCGTTGCCACGCCCCCTACTTTTTATCACACGATCGACGATAAATTCTTCCCCTTGCAAGTCTTTAATAACAGATGCTAATTCTTGTTCATAAAAAATCCCGTCTATAACTTCACCCGCTAAATCGCTTAATTCGTATACACGTGGTTTTCTCCATTCGAGAACACGGTGAATTCGAAATATTTCTTCGCTCCACTTTGCCTCGTAACCTTTCTCAAAGGCTACTTTTGCTCTACTGACACGCACGAAATCGCCCACGTTATATTTAGCCTTTTGCCCGCGATTCTTTTTCTTCGCCCCATCGCCGTTGTCGTTCCAGCGACGATTCATATTTTCACGCGCGATTCGCGCATTTTCCCTCGTTACGACGGCAGGTTGCATTTTGATGGTGGAATGCCGGGTATGATTGTAAGCGCGAACGATATCCTGCAAAACATCGATGTAGCGTCGCGTATTTTTGTGTGTAAAATATCGCCACATTCGTTCCTTGAGCGTTCTATTAAAACGTTCCACTATAGCTGCTTTAATATCAGGATTACGAGCTACGCGAAAACGAATATCTTTTTCTTTTAAGAAATTTTGTACTTGCCGAGCAATAAATTCTTTACCTTTGTCGGTCTGCAGGTATACGGGTAGGCGCTCTTTGTTTCTCGAGAATATGCGTTGAAAGGCTTTTACCACGCAGGCACCTGTTTTGTCGCGTAAAGGTTCTACCCAAACGAATTTACTGAGTACGTCAATAACCGTTAATAGATATGAATAACCATCATTATAGCTCTTGAGATTACGAATATCGATCAAATCAGCCTCCCATAAGTCATCGATATTTGTCACGTTATAATGTAAGCGCGGAAATTTTCGTCGTACCGGACGATGTAACGTGTATGCGTCTTGCGATTTAAGCCAGTCGATGGCCTCATTACGTGAGAAATTCGGTTTAGCGGCTCGTGATAAATTATCCGTCGCCGAATAGCCGGCATAGTGCGAGGGATTGTAATACAATTTTTCGAGTTCCATCATTCGAGTTTGCTCCAGTCGAGCAATTCTTTTCTTTTCTTTGTCGGAAAATCTGCGTAACTCGTTACTGTTTTCTCGTCTTCGTCCTCGTCGGCGGATACAAATAGCGTGTCACCTTCGGTTTCGCTTGTTTCGTCTACCTTACGTCTGTACGACTTTGAACGCTCGGTCGAAGTTCTCGGAGTGGAACTTCCGCGCGGTACCACGATTTTAATACGTTGAGATCGGGCGTACGTATGTAACAAATCACGATTTCCTATGAGATTGGAAGGAGTGCCTATGTCGCGCAGTAATCGAGCAAACTGAATTCTTCCAGTTGCTTTTACTGTTTTTCTCTCGCGTATCGCGTCGTTTATAAGTTCCGCGATATTCGAACCTGTTATGACAGAGCCGTCTATAGTTACGAGTCCTCGTCTATCCCAGCTAATTTTAGATGACGGAATATCGATCAAATATTTTAATAGCGCTCGCGCTTTGTCGCGATAAGATTTCGGTACACTATCGAGTATTTTTTGATCATTTCAGCCGATTGTGCGCGTTTTTTCCCGAAACTACTACTACTACTACTAGCGCTACCGTCGCCGCGACCGCTGCTAATTAAAGTTGACGTTTCCATAAATTCATTATCATCGACATCCAAATTCGTGTCTTCGTTCTGCTCGTCATTAATGTCCTCGCCGTTACCCTGTGTATCCTCACGTAAGCGTTTTTTCGCTTCCCGAACAAAGTGAAGATAACGTTGGAGTACTTCCTTATACAATTTCCATCTTTTATCCTCGTCGACAGGAGTCGCGAGGTTAAGAATACGCCACATCTCCGCATCGAGCCGCGATAAAGCTGTTCCCGGTGTTCGTACTGAATTATTATTATTATTATTTACATTTTCCGCACTTGATATTTCCGTATTTTTCTTCGGCGAATTATCAGTCATCGTAATAGATGCTATTTCCGGTTGCTGTTGCATTCGCTGCATTCTCTCAAGATTTTCGGTAGATATCAAAACCATTTTCTTAGCCCTCTCCATTGTTCAAAGTACAGGTGTTAGCACTTTCCTTTTTTATTATTTTTATTATTATTTTTCCTATACGGAGAATGTATGGGATGTATAGGATTGTATTTTTCTCTTTCATTCACCGATAAACCGGGATAATATAGCCCCTAGTAAAGGTCCAATAAGATAGGGTAAAAATCCACCTCTCTGTACTAACAGTTTTCTTTTAATCTTCCAATTACCTTGTTTTGCCGCAACACGCCGTAGGACCGTTTTATGTTTGGCTAATCGCTTTTTATCGCTACAACAAAGCGGTACGTTACCCTTTAGCGTATTGAAAATGCACTCTTGAATGCACTTTATGAGCTTATTGTCGGCGGCTCGCAAGAATACGGTTCTTTGATTTTTTTTCAAATGACACAAGGTTTTTAAAAGGCATAAGTTTCTTTCACCGATAGACCGCCTAGCATTCTTTATTGCTCTATTCGATGTCATCAACTTTTTAACAGGTTCTTCTTTTTTCACCATTACGCTGTAAGCGCACGACTGACAAGTTGCGAACACGAATTTTACCCTTTTATACGCCCCCACTTCTATTGTTCGATCTACGCGGTATGTATGCGTAATGCCGAGTATCGTCGGGAAAGATGCACGTGCGAAAGCGATATTCGTCTGGAGTCGATTGTTTCAAATCAAGCAATAAATACCCGTGTGGACTCGATGTAGCGTCGTAGTACGCTTCTTCCATAAACTTTGGATCATCGGGATATACTTGACGCGCTAGATGACGAATTTGAGCGCGATCGCGCGGATTTTTGAAAACTACTATGTAATTCGCGTTGAGAGATATGTCGCGCTGTCCGCGCCCTTGATGAAAGAGATTTTGCGAGATGAGTATAACACTGAGATTTTTATGATGACTTCCTTTGGTAAACAGATCTACGATAGCGTCGCACGACGACGATTCCCTCATAAGATCGTCAATTATTATTAATTTTGGCGAGAGCGGATCGCTGGAATAATCTTCCGGGCGGGGTAATCCCTCGCGAAATTCGATTATATTTTTCTTCGATTTTATCAATGCATTATTAACGTAAGCGGTCTTTTGTGTTTTTTTCTCTTCTTCTTTTTCACTCGCGGCGCATTGTAAACGCTGATACGCTTCTTGCCACTCTGCGTAATAAAATAAAATTCTCTCGAATTGAACATCTGACATGACGGATAAATGACGAAGAAACGTTTTCACGAAAATTGTTTTTCCACATCCCGTAGGTCCACAGACGATCGACGTCCAGGGATGTTTCCACCGTACATCCATTATGCGAAATGAACGATTTGCCGATTACGTTCGCACTCATAAATAAAAAAATCATCGAATATTTTTAATATTTATCGTAGGTATGTGTTGAGTAATAAGCTTATCCGCGCTCCGGGGGCCCCACCGCGGCGGTCGCATGCTCGCGCTAGCGTTTCCCGGTACGTGAACGAGCGGAAAGCACCGCGGCCGATTAGCTGCTAAGCAGCCGCGGGAACGCCGCGAGTAAGCGTATTCGCGGGGATGTGCTCGTACCGGTGTTTTTCGAGCACCGCTTATAAGCTCGTAAGCGGTGCTCTGTGTGCGCTTATGTTAGAAATAAGATGCTCGTTTAGCGTTCAACTAGTATTTGATATTATTTTGATGGAATGTTCTATGCGTGTAGTAAAGAAGTAAAGGAAATATTAGAGAGGGGTAAAGGAAAAAATACGCTGTGATTTTTAAGGTGGAAAAACTTCATATTTATTGACAATAATTTTTTATTTTTTGTTTTTTATTTTTATAAAATTAACAATTGCGTTTTAAAATTATACGCACGATTTCATTAAATCCTAGTGAAAGTAATTCTTCGAATACAATATTGAAATATATATCTAAAAATGTTAAATCCTTTATTTGCGTTTGTACATTGCGTTCAATTTCTTGAAAATTACCGATAACTATGAGCTTTATAATTTCACGATCTATGTAAGCTGATGGGAGTTTTAATTCTATCTCGTTTATTAAGTAATTGGCACAGGTGTTGACGGTGTCGGCGATGCAAACTAGCTGAGACAGATGTGCATCCACACATCTCGCAATATTTTCCAGGCCTAGGAAAGTAGCTTTCTGCATCACGATAGCGATGTTCTGCGTTTTTCGCTTCTTCAAAGGCGGCTGCGCTTGCTCCTCCGCTTCACCATTACTCGCAGATTGTTCTGCATTTTCCTTGTAAGTCACTATCACAGCCCTCGACCCGTAAGCGGTGGTGAATCCGATGGAAATATTGTTGATGATAATCGGACTTGGCCTAGTTTTTTGATTTTCGCTCAAGTACAGTCTCATCTGTTCCATGCTGATTTGAAACTGCTGCCAGCTGTCAATATCGAAGCAAATTCCATCGATATAATTGCCAGTTAATTTAACAATCGGCACGAAGCAATCTTCGTTTGTCGCTTGCAACCCCACATGTAACTTCTTAGTGCAGGATGAATTAAGACCATACGTTGTCGATAGTAATAAATAACGCTGGTCGTTTCTTCTATCGATGTCGATCTTGTTGTCCGATTTGCTAATATCGCAAACGTGTGTAGATTTAACAAAATCGGCTAGATTCTTCTGATCACTGGAAACTTCTTTCGTGGCAGCCATTGTTATCACTTACGAATAAAACCGAGTTGAATACTAGTCACAACAACGACAAATTCTTGTATCGAAGCCGAAAGGAAGATTTTCGTACGAGCAAACTCAAATGAATAAGAATTCGCATCTTCTCGTGCTGCTTATATATCGAAATATAAAGAAAAGTGGGGGGAAAAGTTTGCGCAGACAGTCAAATAACAGGAAAAATCATGATTTTTCACGTTCAAACTTGTTCATCACGCTAAAAATTACGTGAAAACATCTAGAAACATCTAGAAATTAGATTCGTTACAAGGAAAAATTTTTCTCTAAAATTTTTCTCTAAATACAATTATAATATGTTACAAAGCGTAAATAAAAGCTTAGCAGCCGTATAATAAATTTTTATAGCTTATATTGTTAAGAGAAAAATGTTATAAAGGACGAATTTCTAATTGACATAATCCTAGCCCTTCTACGAAAATTTTAAAAGATTTTTCACAACAAAGTCTTTACTTTGACACCTCTATAATAAAAACGCCTAGGCAATAAAACTATTGCATGCAATGCCTGCATATCGTAATAAAAATAAGAAACTATTTTTTCTTTTTGTCCGTTTTTTCTCGGATGAAAGGAGAAATTTTAACTCTTTCGGGGGTATTCCTTCTTGGAAAAAAAGAGGGGATACGAGTAAATAAATGCGTCGTGGTGTAGTAGAAAAATTATTTCCGAATTCGCCATCGATCGAAGCAACGCGTGTCTTTCCGCGAAAAGTGTTATATTTATCGTGAAAAGTGATATCGTGAGTGAGCGTTGATAAAAATGCCTGGACTCAAAGAAGTATTATGCAAATGCATAATTATAGGCTCAAATTTGTCTCCTACGTTAAACAGGGAACGATATTTATCCGCGTTATGGGATGAGTCGTCGGAAATCAATTACGCTGTTTTTCGGTCTTTTGCGTGGGCCTGCTCGAACACTGTACTAGCAGTATTATACAGACTAGGTTATTTCGCCGATTATGCTGAATTGTTGCATATCGCGGGTGAAATAATAGAAATACGGGAGACATTCGAACATGAGGAGGAGGATGCAGGAGATCTTATAAAATTCCTGCTAACTAAACATCGAGAAAACCTCTTAAATGGTAAGCAAAATGTTTTATTTATATTAGGGAGAGTGTAATGTAATCGAATACGAGAGACTTTGATTAATTTAATTTAAATTTACAAATTTATCATAATCTGTAGATCGGACCACCCCGACGAATAGCGTACAAGAGGCTCGCACTCAGACACGAAAACGCAGGAATGAAGAAGAGCTTGAAACGAGTTCTACACGTAAGTTTTGTATAAAAATAAAATATTAATCTTTATAAAAATTTATCATTATTGATAAAATATTAAATTATAGGAAAAACCCGATTTGATGAAAATTCTCACGAGGCTGATATTACGTTAGCACCAGGTGAGCCAAAATTTTAAGTAAATAAAAATAACTTAGTTATAATTCTTATTTTATTTATAGTTTTTCTTTTTGCTTTTGACAGTGCAGAGAGGTGGTGGGCGAAATAAAGAAGCGGTTCATGTAGAACAAAAGTCGCAGCCTCCTAATAACGAGGAAGCAACAGCGGAGGAGGAAAATGAAGAGGAAGTCGGCGCTGAAGATAGCTGTAATCCTTCGCCGGAGACAGAAGAGGCCGAAGAAACGGAGCAACAACGACAACAGCAGCATCATCAACAACAGCCTCTTCAGGTTGGACATATTAATTTTAACTATATAGATTTATTAGCGGAAAGTACACGACGGTTCCGGAGATTCGGCATAATCGGAAGAGAAGCGAGTTTCGCGATTCGACCGTTGCTTGAAGGCGGTGATATTTATCATTTGTTAGAAAACGCGTTCCGAGAAATTCACGCGTATGCGGTAAATTCATGCGAACCTGGTGATTATGTGGGGTTGTCTTTTCATTCTGCGGATTTATCTCATGGACCTGCCGGATTATCTTTTCGTCCTGCGCGTGACTTGACGTATGAAGATATTTGGGGAATTGTGAGTTCGGTAGCGCAGAGCGCGGGAGGTCTCGATATTGCGGAACGCTTCGATATTCGAGTTTTTAACGTTACGGTTCCTTCAGGGCGGGGACGTGTGAAATTAACACGCGAAGATATTGCGAAGCGTTCGATACTAACAATAAAAAATTCCGATAATTTATGTTTTCCCCGGGCTCTTGTTGTAGCGAAAATTTATTGCGAACGCGGTAATTTACGTACGGGAGAATTGCATGAAAAATGGAATGATGTAAGATGCACGCGATCCCCGCTTCAACGGGAACTCGCGTTACAATTAGCACGGGATGTCGGTGTTACGATACCTGAAGAGGGTTGCGGGATTCGGGAAATCGAACGCTTCCAACGTTATCTCGCCGCTGACAATATCGCGATAGTTGTATATAATTTTAGTACTTTTGGTCGCGGAGAAAAACCTATGTACGACGGAACCGCAATACTCGCTTCTCTCGGACGGGAATCGTCGCACCGATTAAATATAATGTATTACGAGAGCTCGCGCCATTACAATCCTATTTTAAATTTAAAAGCAGCCGCTGGTTCTCGAAATTATTGTACGTCGTGTAATGTAAGTTTTCGGGACGAGATAGGTCATCGGTGTTTGAATAAATGTGCGCGCTGTTTCGCAGAGCCGCCATGCTCCGATTCTGTTGTGCCTGTGAAATGCGATTCATGTAATCGAGCGTTTTACGGTGCAAAATGTTTCGAACGACACCGTAGTAAAAAATCATATAACGGTAGATCGCTCGCGAGTGTTTGTAATGTCGTGAGATTTTGCAATGAATGCGGATGCGCGGTTAAAACGAATGCGAAACACGAATGCGGCAATTCTTACTGTAGATTATGTCGGACACAGCAATCTCGAAATCATTTGTGTCATATGCAACCTCTTCGCAACGGGGTTAGTTCCTCTACCGAACCGTCCTCGTCAACGACGACGACTACGTTGATATCGGATACGCGAGGAACAACAAAGAGTAAAGAAACTATTGGTGAAGAGGTAAACGAGCGCAAAAAAGGCTTCGTGGCATTTATATTTTATGATTTCGAAACGCGGCAAGACGAGACGCTCGAAGGTACGATGAACGTGAAGAAACATGTATCTACTCTCTGCGTGGCGCAACAGATTTGCGAAGCGTGCGCGCAGGAAAACGACATGTCCGTGCGATGCCGTTGGTGCGGGATACGCGAATTCATATTCAGACATGACCCCGTGAAACAATTTGCCGAATTCGCAACGCGAAAGACGAAACGTTTCAACCAGATCATATGCATAGCACATAATGCGAAAGCGTTCGACGCGCAGTTTATTCTTCAATACATCGTAGAAAATCGGAATGATTTAGAGCCGAAAATAATTTTGAGCGGAACAAAAATTGTAATGTTATTAGCAGGAAATACAAAATTCATCGACAGTGCTAATTATATGCCAATGCGATTATCTGAATTACCGAAAGCTTTTGGCCTAGGGGACTCTGTGGATAAAGGCACTTTTCCGCATTTATTTAACACTGCCGAAAATCAAACGTATGTCGGACCGTTACCAGACGCGAAATATTATTCTCCTGAAAACATGAAGACATCGGAACGCGAACGCTTTCTCGCATGGCATACGGACATGACGCGAAAAAACACCGTATTCGACTTTCAACAAGAAATTGTTCGCTATTGTCGTACCGATGTAGACATTCTTCGACGTGCATGTATAGCATTTAGAAAAATTTTTATAAACCGCGGCAACGTATGTCCGTTCGAGGAATGCACCACTATTGCCTCGACGTGTATGACAGTTTTCCGTAAAAACTTTTTACGCGAAAAGGAAATAGGTATTATTCCTTCCGGTGGATATAGAAAAGCGAGTAATTATTCGCGTAAAGCTCTACAATGGCTGGTATGGATGGAGCGCGAAATCGGGCATCCTATAAACCATGCGGGGCGTGCGCGTGAATATCGCACGATTGATGGCACGCTCGTCGACGGATATTATGAAACGACCGATGTTGAGACGACACAGCGTCACATTTTACAATTTCACGGATGCTTTTGGCACGGGTGTCCGACTTGCTTTCCTTCGAATCGCGATAGAGCGCTTTCTTCGACTTCGGATCATGGAGATACGATTGCTTCGCGATACGAGCGAACTCTCGCGATCTCGTGGCGCCTTCGACAACGGGGGTACATGGTGACGGAAAAATGGGAATGCGTTTTTGATCGGGATATGCTCGAGAATCGCGAAATGCGAGAATATCTCGAAAACCATCCGCTGGTGGAAACACCACCGCTCGACCCTCGCGATGCATTTTTCGGCGGCCGTACGGGAAATATCGTGACTCGATACGAAGTTACGGGTGCAGAGAAAATACATTACGTAGACGTATGTTCTTTATACCCGTATGTATTAAAGACAGGCGCTTTCCCGATCGGACATCCAGATATTTATGTCGGCGAAGAATGCGCCCCTTTAATCGGAATAGCTCCAAATTACAATTTTGATTCGCTCGAAGGTCTCATACGCTGTACCGTGCTTCCTCCTCGCAACCTCTTTCACCCTGTACTTCCGTATCGCGTGCGCGGAAAATTGCTTTTCGCCTTATGTCGTAGTTGTTGCGAAACATTTGCGCAGACATCCTGCACGCACGATAACATTAATGAGCGCGAATTCGAGGGTACGTGGGTGTCGTGCGAATTACGAAAGGCAGTCGAAAAGGGTTATCTCGTGACGGCAGTAAGCGAGATTTGGCAATATAAAGTTAGCCAATTCGATCGAGCATCGCGACAAGGCGGTTTGTTCGCCGAATATATAAACTCATTCTTACAATTAAAACAAGAAGCAAGTGGATGGCCGGGGGAATGCGGTGACGACGATGACTCTAAAGAACGATATCTGCGGGAGTACGAAAAAACCGAAGGTATTGTTCTCGATAAGCGTAACATCGCGCTGAATCCCGGTTTACGTTCGGTTGCAAAACTCTGTTTAAATTCATTTTGGGGAAAATTCGGCCAGCGGGCCAATTTGCCGAATACCGAGGTTGTGAGAACGTTGCAACGTTTTCTGACATTACTGACGAGCGCCGAGCATGAGATAACCGATATATTACCCGTGAACGACGAGGTAATATATGTTTCGTGGCGATTGCGACAAGAGGCTGTCACGCCCTCACCTATAACTAATGTTGCGATAGCGGCGTATACGACGGCTCAAGCGCGCTTAAAATTATATGAATATTTAGAACGCTTAGATCGGCGCGTGTTATATTATGATACTGATTCGTGTATATACGTAAGCACAGGTAAACCGAATGAGTATGAACCGCATACGGGAAATTTTCTGGGTGACATGACGGACGAGCTCGAAAGCTACGGCCGTGGTAGTTATATCAAGGCGTTCGTGTCCGGTGGCCCAAAATTTTATGCCTATGTTGTTCGTATGCCGGACGGGCGTACGCGTGAATGCTGTAAAGTAAAGGGCATAACCCTAAACTATGAAAACTCTCGGTTGGTTAATTTTAACAGCATTAAGAATTTATTGTTAAATAAAGAGAGAGCACAGGAAAATGAAAAGAACGGAGAAGAATTGCCGAAAACTTCGATAAATCTATGCTTTAGAGCAATTCGGCGTACCGCGTTTCACGAAATCGTAACACGTGACGAAACTAAAGTATGCGCGCCCGTATTACTAAAACGTAGATTTATCGATAGTCGAAATTCGCTACCGTATGGTTATGTATTTGAATAATGATTTTTCTATTTTTTTCTCGACTATCTCTTTTATCGCTATAATATGTAATATAATTTCGTGTATAATTTTCGCAGCGGTGAAAATAATTTTTTGTAAATAAATATTAAATTATATGTAAATTTTTTATTGTATATTATATCCGATTCCCTCGATATATAAATAAAGATGTTTTTTATTTTAAAGCAACCAGGTGTGAAAATATTTTTCTTCCCTTCCTTTCTTCTTCCCGGCGTCTCTGTGACGTCATAGTCTCAGTCCTAAGCCTCAGCGTCAAACAGTCTCAGGTACCCGTATATATTTCAAGACCCTTTCTATCGTCTCCAGCGATGCTGTTGCCGTATGTCTACCTGTGCAGCGGGACTCGCCCGTTCGGACAAGCGTACCCGTACATGCACGCACGTGTTCGTTACCACTTTATAGCATCTAGTTTATTCTAGCGGTACCTTATCCAATTTTTCTCTTTTCAACAGGAAGGGTGGGCGACATATAGCGTACATCTCCCGGTTTTCCTCTAAGGGGGGCGATGGGGCGAAGTTGTATACCGCCCGATATCTTTCGGTTTTCCGTAAGGGGGAGGGGAGGCTGGGTGGCTTATGCCTAGACGCATCACCAGTCTCGACGGTCGCCATTTTGTCGGTTGCCGTCACGTTTGCTTTCCGTCAGACATCTTGTCCGCTTTCTCCCACGCACTATTTTTTGGCACGTTTTTCCATCCCACTTTAAATCGACGGAACCGTCGGAACCAATCGTAGGACTGGGCACTATGGGGAGAACCAATCGCACCGTCAGGACCCCTATCTTAACGGTGGACTACTCTCCACAAATACTATGTTTAACTTCTATTCTAATAAGTTTTCAGCTAGCCCAGCATGCTAGGACCCTGTTTGGAGAGGTGGAGGACCCAGGTTCGAGCCCAAGCATGTTCACGCGACCGGAAAAAATAAAAAAATAAAAAAATAAAAAAATTTAAAAGGAAATAAATTTAAAGGGTAAAAAATTTTTTAAAAATTTAAAAAATTTAAAAGGAAAAATTTAAAAGGAAAATTGTCTCGTAGACGTCCACGAGTCCCCTCCATTCTTTTTTTCCACAGACACCTTTAGGGGGAGGGCCCCAGACAGTCACAGCAGGGGGTCGGCTCCAGTGGCCGAGGAGTGGGGGTTTGTTTTGACGCCCCATAGTGCCCACTATCTACTTCCGTCCGTACGAAAATTGTTCGTATTTTTACGTAATGTCGGCTGAAATAAATGTTGATTAATGCACACAAAAATACATATATTTCAATACACAATTATTTATTCATTTGTATTGCGATAGGAAATTTTTTGAATAAATGTTCAATGTTCCTTGCAATTGGCTTGAATAAACGAATTTTTTATTTCTTCTTTCCTTATTCTTCCCTCTTTGTCTTCCTGTAATCAAATTTGTTACGCGTGCGCAATTTTAACTTTAATTTCTCTATTATGCTTTCAAATGTTTAGTTCTTCTTCCAAAGTTTTATTCAAACTACTGTAATGTTATTTGATTGCAATTCTTTCAATATTTTAATAGTTTCTTTAAAAGAAACTTTTTGAATTATTTGACACGTATTTCTTTATGACTACTTTACTTTGTAACTTATTCTTTTGCAATTCTTATCTTCCTTTATTGAATCAATGCGCATTATCGTTTTACACAAGTACATGTACATATATATCCATATAAATATTCACATAAATGCATAATCGAAACACTGTTAATATATGTTCAAGTATATATCCATATAACGTTATGAAATAAAATTATTTCAAGCTCTTAAAACAAATATTCTTGATATTCTCGAAGAATATTCCTAAACGTTATATCTTTTCCTCGGCGTCGCGTATAAGTCGCGCCGCCACTACTCTCGCAAAGTGGTATCGGGTTTCAAAGTCCGTTCCGAGCTTCCTTATCTTCCACCCGTCAATCACCGCGTACCCCGGCTTTTTGATTTCCTATCTTTGGTATCACGTACCCTACACGTTCGATCCTGTTCAGGACTCGATCTTTCTGGAAACTTCGCGCTTTTTCGAGTAATTTCTATGAATTTCTCTACTTTTCCCTCGCGCTCTTTGATTTCTTATTTTTCTTATATCAAAAAAAAAATTTCCCGATTTCTGCGTTAATTTTGCTCTTTGTCCCAAGCTAATTCACGACTTTTTACGATATTTTCGCGGTCTTTTCCCCGCTTTTTTAAGAGTTAACGGGAAACTTTACGATTTCTCTACCGATTTGCCCCGCGCTTTGAATGATCAAAGTTTTTTTTATAGCGAGATCTCTGTTCGACCCTTTCGTTTTAACGTTTCCGTGCTCTTTTGCTCTTTACCGATTTATCATTCAAAATCGATATTATTAATTTTCTGCGATCCTTTTCCCCGCGTTCTTTTAGCAGTAATCGAAAACTTTGCGATTTCTCTACCGACTTGCCCCGCGCTTTGACGAATCAAAGTTTTTTATCGCGAGGTCTTCGATCGGCTCTTTCGCGTTAGTAATCCCGTACTTTATTGCCTTCTTACCGATTTATTTTCCAAAATCGATATTATTAATTTTCTGCCGTTCTTTCCCCCGCGTTCTTTTGCTTAGTAGCTTTTCGCGACGTATTATAACGTGCTTTATTTTTCTCCCGAATCCTCGCGCTCACGCTATCAGAATTTTACTTACGACGGATTTCTTTCTCTGCTTTTTATATGTTTGCGCGCTTTTGCCTTCGCTATTGCGCGTCGAAATATTACTCGCGTGATCACTTGCTACGTAAATCACTTTAATGCGTATTTTTGCTAATTAATCGTCACGAAATCGAAACTCGATTCGCCCCGCGTCTCTCCCGATAAATTACCGAAAAAGAATCGCGAAGTCCTGTCACGGTCGCCACATTATGGACTATATTATTGATGTGTTCCTTATGGGGCTTACGCGCTTGGAATAAAGACTGTATCTCGGTCGAAATATCTCCCGTGGATAATGAATGATCCGAAAATGCAAATTCTTCCCCTCGAGAACAATATATCGCGACTATACAGGGTGGTCCTCGTAACGGTCGCCACGATTTTTAAGGCACTTACAATAATCTGACATAAAAAAGTCATAAACAGAAATTTATCAGTTTCTAACCGGCAACAAATTGCAATAATAAAAATTGACCAAACCTTTTTTTTTCCATAAAAAAGCAAGGTCACCTTGACTTTTTTAAATGGAACTGCCTACTTTTTATTGCATATTCTTGTAGCTTATCTGGAGAGCTTTTCAAAACACTATAATAAAGTATTTTTTCGTTAAGTACTTTTTGAGTTATTTTATATTTTAATCTGACATATTTTGATATAAAAATTAAAATATCTCGTAAAATATTTAGTTTTCGATAATCTTACCGTAATACTTTTATGTTCAGAATAATGAGACAAATCAATTAGTGTAAAGAGAAAAACAAATAATTGTTTTAAAAAATACATTGTAAATAATTACATACTTTTTCTTAAAAACAATTACTTTTTTGATACTAATTGATTTGTCCCATTATTCTGAACATAAAAGTATTACGGTAAGATTATCGAAAACTAAATATTTCTCGAGATATTTTAATTTTCATATCAAAATATGTCAGATTAAAATACAAAATAACTCAAAAAGTACTTAAGAGGATGCCGGAGCGACGGGCGAACTGCGACGGGTTAGCGCCCTCCTCTAAACGTAACTAAAAGTGTCGGTATATTACCAACGCATTATAGTTACGTTATCGACAGTATTACGTAGAATAATTAAAGTCAGGGACATATGCATATTTTAGACAGAGCAATAAAACCAAAGTTTTTCGCGTTGTGTTAAATATGTGGAGACAGAAAAAATGTTGTATTTCTACTTCTCTATCTCGTACAAGCAATTTTAGAGCACAGATGTCTGTGTCGCATACATATTTTGAACACAATAATATAATATTGCTCATATTGTCTCTTTTGATTTTGTCATGATGTGCATATATATATATATACATATATATACAGGGTGTATAAAAAGTACCGGGACGGTGAAATATGAAATGGCGACGCCACCCAAGGTCAAACTTATAGTATCTAATAAATAGATCTTTTGAAACTGTACAACTTTTATTTGAAACATTTTTTTCGAAAATGCTTAGTTTTCCAGATATTTCACCGTCCCGGTACTTTTTATACACCCAGTATATATATGTATCGAGGATAGAATGGGCCCCTCCATCGCCCATTCCCGTGAGAACGCAACCATATATATATTTTTTTTCGTCTCTCCGATTTAAATTTGCATTTAGGCGTTTCTTTCCAACGATATTTATTATATATATATATATATATATATATATATATATATATATACATATAATGTATTATTAAATATTCTGTGTGTGTACATACACACACATAATTTTGAAATAATACATTTTTATTTTTCGATTATATCGATTGGAAAAAATAAACTGAATTAGATTGTAACTTATATAAAGCTACATTATAATATCAAGAATATATAGGTATTATGCACACATATCTGCATGCGTCATATACATTTCTTATATTTATATACACGTATGCAAACATAAATAATACGTCTATATATATATATATATATATATATATATATATATATATATATATATATATACGTATTTTATTTGATATAGTGGATTATCATAAAAATAAATTTTATCAGAAAAGTAATAAATAAAACATTTGCAGGAAAAATGTTCTATATAAAAGTTGTAAAAGCTTTCGAAGGGAAGAAATATCGTTTTGTTCGGTGTTTTTCAAAGATATTTAGAGGTCAATCTAGTTCTTTTTATGAACCTACCTTTATTATGTAAATCGAATGCTCGCAATATTCAGCATAAATAGTTATAAAATAGCTAAAAAATAGAAACTTTACGAAATATTTTATAATTTTGATATAATTTTATAAATTATGAAATATATCTTATAAAATATCCATTTTTTTCGATAATCTTACATCTACTTACGCATAAAATAATGAGAGAAATAAATTAGTGCAAAAAAACACATAGTTGTTAAAAAAGTATAATAGCAGCTACATATTTTTCTTTGAAAATATTATAACTGTTTGTTTTCTTCATACCATTGTATTCTTTATACCATGTTTTCTTTATACCATAAGTATTGAGATGAAATTATCGAAAAATGAATATTTTATGAGATATTTCATAGTTTATATAAAATTTGATCAATTTTAAAATATTTCGTAAAGTTTTCATTTTTTAGCCATCCTATTACTTTTTATGTTGAATGTTGCGAGAGTTCGATTTATATAATAAAAATAGTTCTACTAAAAAAAACTAAGTTTAAATATAATTGAAAAACGCTACGCAAGAGCAATTTTCATGATATTATCTCCTTTCGAAATCTTATAATATAATACAATTTTTATATTAACATTTTTCCAGAAAATGTTTTATTTTTATGATAATCCACTGTATCAAATAAAATACCTTGTATATATATACGTATTATGTATGTATGTATGCATACATGTATGTATAAATATAAGAAATATATATGACGTATACAGATGTATGTGCATAATACATATATAACTGAATATTATAATATAACTTTCTATACTCAATTACAATCTATCTAATAGTTCGTTTTTTTTCAATCAATATTATGACGATGGGGCGTATCCCGTTTGGACACGGAACGATTGGACACCGCTCGATTGGACACGTAGTATTGGACACGGAACGATTGGACACTGCACGATTGGACACAGAATTATTAGACACCGCACGATTGGACACCGCACAATTGGACACGCACACTGCACGATTGGACACCGCACGATTGGACACCGCACGTTTGGACACCGCACGATTGGACACCGCACGATTGGACACCGCACGATTGGACACCGGTAATTATGCATAAAGAGGGCACAAGCAGAAGCATAAATTTTAGTTTTAAATCAGAAATAGGTATGGGTTAGATTATATCTTCCGGAAGTGGAGCTCCCCCGTAGGGGGGGGGCGGAACATACTGCCTCCACGCATATACTTTTTAATGCGTAGTAAGGTTCTACATAGGTTTACAACTTTCCACGCGAAGCGAGGTTCAACGCAAACCTATGTGTCTAGTTTTTTGATAGTGAAGCTCCCCGTAGGTGGGGGGGGGGCGGAACATACAGCCTCCACACATATTCTTTTTAATGCGAAGTAAGGTTCCACATAGGTTTACAACTTTCCACGCGAAGCGAGGTTCAACGCAAACTTATGTGTCTAGTTTTTTGATAGTGGAACCCCCCCGAAGGGGGGGGGGGCGGAACCCACTGTGTCCAATCGTGCAGTGTTCAATCGTGCGGTGTCCAATCGTGCAATGTCCAATAATGCGGTGTCCAATCGTGCAGTGTCCAATCGTGCGGTGTCCAATCGTGCAGTGTCCAATGATGCGGTGTCCAATCGTGCAGTGTCCAATCGTACGGTGTCCAATCGTGCAGTGTCCAATCGTGCAGTGTGCGTGTCCAATCGTGCGGTGTCCAATCGTGCAGTGTCCAATCGTGCGGTGTCCAATCGTGCAGTGTCCAATCGTGCAGTGTGCGTGTCCAATTGTGCGGTGTTCAATCGTGCGGTGTCCAATAATTCTGTGTCAAATCGTGCAGTGTCCAATCGTTCCGTGTCCAATACTGCGTGTCCAATCGAGCGGTGTCCAATCGTTCCGTGTCCAAACGGGTGTCACCCTGACGATGATGTAATAACAATGTATTATTTATATAAACATTATAAGTATGTTTGAGATCGCATTAAATTACACATAATTTAAATTCATCTTTGCGATATGGGCTTCGCATTATTATCACATCATACATTCAAAGTCAAAAAATATATAAAGAAAAGCTAACTTGTTATTACTTTTATAAAATTATTATTTTCTTCCGAGGTTTTTTCGGTTTCAACGAAGCCCATGTCACAAACAAGTCGAATAACAACTCGCAAACAACTTTGTCGGTTAGCCGCGCGATAAACGGCTGCCGGCACGCGCGAGGCCGTGACGTAACCCGTGACGTACGGGCCACCGGCCTATCACTCGCTCTGAGTCTCATCTCGCGCCGATATTTCAAGGGGCGGCCAATGAAGTTTGACGCCGCGTTGAAAGTTCGAACCGAACTCGGAGGTTCAAACTTATTGGCAGCGAGAGATTAAAGAACCGCTATAAAAGGGCCCGCTCTTGAGGAGCGCCCGACACTCGCTGAAAACGCGCAGAGTTACCGCTTACGTTTAACCGCTTTGATAACCGCTTTGATAACCGCTTTGATAACCGCTTTGATAACCGCTTACGACAACCGCTACTCCTTTTGTGAAACCGCCTATAACCGACCGAGCTTTTTTGGAACTTTTTGTATAATTTGTGATAGTGTTAATTATTTGATTATAATTAAAGAACGTGAATTGTACTCGCGAGATTTATTTTCCGCGAACCAAAAGATCCTTGTACACTTGTCCTATTTCGCTTCGCTCTCGAACAAATATGTATATTTTTGGTCGTATAAATAAATATTTATGCATATGTAGTAGAAATTTATAAACGCAATATGCTCACACATGAATTGTGTTCAACATATGATGAAGGCAGACACACATATGATATACTGTTTTCTATGCGCTCCGATACTCTTTGATACGCGTGCGAAGCGATAGAACAATAGAAATATATGATGTCTTTTCAACATATTGAACACAATTTTTATTTACTTTTTTGTGGTTATTTTTATGCATAACGCTGTCGGTAATGACAGAACTAAAATTATCGACAATTATCGACAATTTTAGTTCCTCTCAGATGAGGGCGCAAACCCGTCGTAGTTCGGCCGTAGCTTTAGGATCCCCTTAAAAGTAATAAACGATTATTGTTTATAGTGTGTTGTGGCTCTTCATTATCCTCTAAACAAGTATACTGGTTTGATAAATATCTTCTGTTTGTCTCTAATTGTTCAGACTCTATAGAAATTATAAAATTGTGTAAGCATACACAAGCTGTAATTATTTTTTCAATTTTATCGGTATTCATTTTTATAGATTTTGAAAGTACTTTCCATCGTGAAACTAAAATTCCAAATGAACTTTCAATCATGCGCCTAGCACGTGATATTCTATAATTGTATATTTTGTTTTCTTTAGTATTATTTTTTCCAGGAAAAAGCTTCATTACATGACGAGATAATTCAAAAGCTGCATCGCCCACAAAATAATATGCTGTCTTAATGTTTGTTCCAGGAAGAGAAGCATAATTTGATGGTAAAGAATCATTTTTTATGCCTTGATCTATTTCTGATCTCTTGAAAATTCCACCATTACTTTCACTTCCATAAGTTCCAATGTCCACTAGTGTAAATTTGTATTCATGATCGCACACGGCTAAAAGGACAACACTGAAAGTTTTTTTATAATTAAAATAAAGAGAACCAGAATTAGATGGTGCTTGAATTAAAACATGCTTTCCATCTATTGCCCCTATGCAATTGGGCATATTCCAAGTCTGACTAAATCCCTCAGAAATGCGGAGCAAATCATTTTCATTAGGTTGTTTTAAATAAATAGGTGACAATTTATCAATAATAACTGAGCATGTTTCAACAATTATAGCACGAACAGTTGATTCACCTACACGATGATGTAATGCAATTGAAAAAATTAATTCTCCACCAGCTAAAAATCTAATAAAATTGAATAAAATAAATATGTTATTCATAAATAATTTGATTTTTACAAAGTACACTAGTTTACAAAAAAATAGAACATTCTCAAGAGAAAATTTAAAAAAATTACTTAATTTTGAATATCTGAAAAGTGTGTTTTCTATTTTTTTTCTAGAGACTATTTTAATACAAAACTTTAAAAAATTTTAATAACTATATCTTAGTGTAATTAATAAACGCTCCTCTGGAGTTAAAGGTTTTCTTAAACTCTTTTTAATTAAAAATGGAGAAACCTTTTCTAAAAAATTATTATAAATTTCTGGCATCATTCTGGTATACCGATAAAAGAGATCTTCATCATTTTTAAGTTCTTTCAGAAAAAAATTAAATTATCTCTTTGTAAATTAATGGGACGGACCCACCAGCGTCTATTTCTCCAAAGTTTTTTTTTCTTCTTTACTAGAACAACACAGTTTTATTTATGGACATTTTCCATAATTAAAATCATATACGTCATAAACCAATATAACTGTAATCACTGCAAAAAATTTTGATGCTTCAGATGATTTTTTGATGCTTTAGAAGATCAAGTATACCAGCTTTATACACATGCAATATCACAACACAAATCCATACGCGCATATAATTATGTCAAAAACTATCCTCATATAAAAATTTAAAGGAAGAGAAATCATATATATATTTCTTTATATACATAATTTTTAACTTTTTTATTATCTCGCTGACTGCCAAGGTAAACTTTTAATGCTTGCCAAGTACGAACACGTGAAAAAGCAACATAAAGTTGTCCATGATTAAAAACATCTTTGCGAAGATCTATTCCTACTCTGTCAAATGTTTGTCCCTGTGATTTATTAATTGTCATAGCAAAAGCTAATTTTATCGGAAACTGTCTTCTTTTAAAAGTAAAAGGATATATATTTTCGCAATATAATGTTATACGGTTCAAGAAAACGATATCTCCTACTTTATCACCCGTTAAGATTTTACATTTCAATAAATGATCAGCAAGTTCTATAATCATTAATCTTGTACCATTGCAAAGACCTTCATTGATACTGAGATTTCTAATCAACATAATGATACAATTCGGTCTTAAACGTAATTCATAAGAAGGAAGAGATGATGGAGATAAAGTATTTAAATATTCTGGTAGTAAAACTTCATTAATATCACAATTATCACCGCAATTTTCAGTACTATCTGTACTTGTATAAATTCGCTCCTCAGATATGTCTAATAATTCAACAACTCGTTTATTAATTTCTTCGACATCAGCATTTCTTGCAGAAAGTATTGCACACTTAGACATTTTATTAAATTCTTTATTTCGTATTAGATCACCATATATATCTTCTACAATATCAGCACTAATGGGTGCAATACAATAATCCGGAAGTTGTATATTATCATTAGAATCATTTAATATGCCATCTCCCAAATCCAATAGAAATTTTGCAAATTCAGTTTCCTCTGGGAGAACTCTCATGTTTTCCGTTAAAGAGAAACTTATAAAATGTTTCCAATTAGGATTAAATTTGATGGAAAGATTCACGATTTCACATTGGGTACCATGTATTTTAATAGGAAGAAGTTGCCTAAAATCACCACCTAATACAATAATTTTTCCACCAAAAGGTAAATTATTATTCATGATGTCACGCAATGTTCGATCCATAATCTCTAGAGCATATCGTGGTGCCATTGGCGCTTCATCCCAAATAAAAATATTTATTTTTTTCAAATATTGAGCTTCCTTTGATTGGATTTTAATGCTAGATGATGAATCAGCAAATAATGGAACCGGCAATCCAAATGTCTTATGAACCGTTTTTCCTGCTGGCAACAATGTCGCTGCAATGCCTGTAAAAGCCATTGTACATACATGTTTATTACGAATTTTGGCTAAGTGATAGATAGTTGTATATGTAAACGTTTTACCTGAACCACCTGGACCATCGATATAAAAACAATTACTATTGTGATTATTATTGTCTAATCTATTTAATATAAGATCTACTATTTCTTTCTGTTTGTCATTTAATTGTTCATATTGTCTGACACCAACTTCTATAGCTTCTTCAATTGTCACATAATCATATTCTTCGTTATTTTCTTGCAATTGTTCCATTTGTGAAAAATCAGCCAAACTTTTGCCTTCAGCACACAGCATAGCATTAATTTGCGCATATGCTTTCATTTGTCCTTGTAACATTCCAAAGTGTCGTACATAATCTTCCGACATTGCTACTTTAAAATTTTCCCATAGCTCTTCAGGATGCAATGGTTGACAATGTAATAATATACGTACAAATAATCTACGAAGTCGTCTTGGCATCATCCATCCAACAGTTTCGTTCATAGCTCGTCTCCATTCATCATCATCTTCAATCAAACCTAAAGCTAGACATGCCGCTGAAAATGATTGACAAACTTCTCCATTTACAGTTTTTAAATCAATAAAACTTTTAGCTCCCTTTACAGTGAGTAATAATAGTCGTAAATGAAATAATTCTGTTTGTGTTGGATTAACGGAATACATTCGTCCTATACAATTATAATGACTTTTGCGTTTAATCCAATGCGATACAATTCTACCATTAATTTTCTCTTTTTTAAATGTATAATAGCGAGGAATTTCTATATATAAATACTGTCTTGCTTCTTCATCGCGTAAGTTTAATGAGAAATAATCTATTAACATAGTAACGTGATTTAAAGCAGAACTCATTGCGTCGTCAATGTTTTCATTTTCGATTATAATATTTTGTTCATTAGGAAGATGGACTGGCAAGCGCATTATGGCATGACTTTTATCTTGTAATTTTTTACCAAGAATACGCCAACTGGCTTCTACAGGTCCAACATAACGAGCTTCGATATAATTATGTATCTCATCATGATCAATAATTATATTTTCTGTTACTGGTTCAATGGTTATAGCAGCAACATCATGTCCTTTATAAATATATTTATACAGATATTTAACTGATTTGATACTTGAAACTATTTCAACATTAATATGACAATTAAATATAATTGATAAAATAGGACAATATGGAACAACATAACGATTATCAACTATATATCCGCCAGGACGTTCAAAATTTCTACTATTATCTCATCGACGATAATAAGGATAAGCATCTTCATCCATTCTAGTTTCTTCGAGAAAAGGTTTCGGATAATGTTTTGAACAATGTCCATCTACCAAACACCAATTGCCACAAGGTCCATGAATCATATGTTTCATAATTATATCATGTAAAATACGATTTTCACATGGATCTGGAATTTCAGCAGAAATGTATTTATCAACAATCTGTGGAGTTGTTATTTTAAAATTGTATTTTAAAGTGATCAACATATGAACATGTGGCAAACCACGTTTTTGAAATTCAATAACATACACAAACGTTGCTACTTCACCAAAGAATTTTTGCTTAACAATTAAATCAATTAAATAATCTTTTTTAATATTAAAAACACGAGCACAAATGTCAGGTCTATCAGAAGCTTGTTGACCAGGCAAGAGATTTTCCTCGATTTCACGCCATTTTGGGTTGCAAGTCATGGTAATGAAAAGATCTGGCTTACCAAATTTACTAACAATTGCCATTGCATCTTGATAATTTTGTAACATATTACGCGGCGATCCAATAAATGTGGAAGGAAGTACAACCATTTTTCCAATACGTCCATTTAAATTATTCGCCATAGTTTGTATATAATCTTTTAAACCTTGATATGTTTCAGTACGTAATTCTTTTTGATGATTTTTGCAATAATCAATTCTATCTTTTTCAATTTTTACATAACCATCTACCAGCCACTGCTGAAGTAAGCGACGTCCTAATAAAAAAACATTAAATTCATCTCGAATACCCATACGATATTTAATATACTGTCCTCTAGTTTTTCGTCTATCACTATTTAATTTTGTTAAATAACGATACCATCCTTGAGTGCCATATGGATAAAATAATGGATATATCCATGGTTCAACATTTGGATCCATAATACTAACTTTTTGTAAAATTTTAGTATTTCTATTACGTATTGTAACGTATGACTCTGGAATTTCTCCATCAGCAGTTGTATAAAAAACAGCAGCTACTTCATTAGTTCTTTGAGCATTATATCGACGTCGATCCATACCTGGTCTTAAAGTAAATAATAATTGTAATTCCGGTAATAATTCACCAGATTACATTTCTAAACGCCGTTGATTTTCTAATTCCTCACCCATCATTTGATAAGATTGAGCAAATACATTAATTTCCCGCATTATATGTTCAAGATTTTGTACAATTTCAAAATCTAAATATGAATTTTGATTAAGACGATGATCTATCGCTTCATTTGAATCTACAATAAAAAGTTGACTATAAGTAGGACTTTCATTTTGTGCAGCATACAGTGCTGTATTAATCTGATAATAAATTTGCCCTTGTATTTTAAAACAATATGGACCAGGTCGCCTATTTTGAAAGTTAATTAAATTAGCGTTAAATGATGCAAATGAAAACGAACTATTATAACTACGAATATGTTGGAAAAAATCATTAGATTTTATATGAGTACCATCGAATAAACTACGAATAAATTGAGGAAATTCAGGTAATGGTTGCAAATACACTGCGCCGTGATTACAACAATCGTGAAATGAATTTCCTCTATTAGATACTCTTTCAGATGCAAAATGCTTTGCATTGCAATGAACACGAGATATATCCATAGAACCAATATAATATTCAACGACATTACTAATTAACATAGTATTATTATTTAAGCGAGATTGATTTTTCTGCCATGATCGATAACGAGATTGATATTCTGCAGAACGTTGCTGGCATACTGATATAGTATTTCCAGAACTTTGTCCAATTATTTCTTCATCCAATTCTATTACACAATTATTATGTATTGTACCAGTAACACAAATAGTATGATTTCTATAATTAACTGATTTTGGCATATTATTTGTTACTTTTGCAATCTGGCGACGATGATGTTGATTCTTTGCTTTTCTTTCACAACATTGTCGTTTAAAAAGATATAAAAGTAAGGCTCTTAAACGATTAAAATCAAGAATCCGAGTAAAATGGCAAAAGAGCCACGCGCAGTTTTTAGGGCGCAAAGATATATAATTTAAACCAAAAAATAAATTAAAAAATTAGCGAATTTCTTTAATTACATGATTCGCGAAAGGCGAACGTTTCGGCCCTTTTTTTGGCCATCATCAGCGCAAATAATACTAAAATCAACAATATAAACGGTATACAAAAAGAGTCTTAAACAATTAAAGCGCAAAGTTACATGATAACCAACGGTAGAAGGCGTAATCCCTCATGTCGCTCCAAAAGACAAAAACCATTCTCCATGTAATCCATGTTATTTCGGGGCAGAAACCTCGATTCTTTAAGCATGAATCCACGAACATGGTGATACGCTAATAATTGTGTCTGTAATTTGAGCGGAATGGTTTGTGTCAAAAAACGAAAAGAGAGAGAGGGTCCGTGTCGGAAATTACAGTAGTAAGACTTACATAAAAGAGACGCAACGCACAAGTCGACAGTACAAATTTTTCAGCAACGCAAAATCTGAACTAAACTCACTAACTAACCACAGAGTAATGAGAAGTATTGTTCGGCGAAAAAGGTGAGATGTTAAAAACAAATGTTACCAATAGCGGTAAACAACGATACAAAAAAATTAAAGATTGTCAAAACAGTGAAATGAAAAACAATATCAGCATTGTCTGTAGTATAAAATCAAAGTAATAAATAAATAAATATATATGAAACAGTCCAGACAAATTATCCAAAAAATAAAATAAAAACAAATTTTTGTCGTTGTAAAAAAGATGTTTGTCAAATGAATTATATTAAATAGATAAATAAATAAATAACATTTAAAAGGTTGTCAAGTACAGTAAAATAATTATAAATTAAACATAAAAATTACAATGAAATATAAGATAATTAAAAACAATGACTATAACCGCTGTCAAGTGTGGTAAAACACGATAAATGCAAATAAATTGTAGAGTGTGAAAAGGAGAACGACAGAAAATTAAATTTTTGAGAGTTTGTCTAAAACTGTTAAATATGCCTCTGGGAGACATTCGGTGTCTGTTTGTTGATTTAAACTATCTTTTTGTCGTTTAATGTGTAATACTTCGGAAATCAATCGCTTATGTAAATGTGGTTCATTATCAAGTATTTCTATTTTGTCCCATTTAAAGTCATGATTAAGAGTAATTCTGTGATCGGTTATAACAGAGTGATTTGTCGTATTTCTACGAATATGATTTTTGTGTTCCGCTATCCTCGTGTGTAATTGTCTCTTAGTCTGTCCCACATATGACGCATCGCAGTTATCACAATTAATTTTGTAAACAAGATTGCTGCGGGCCGATTGTGAGCAGGAATCTTTGTGCACCTTAATAAACTTGTTCATTTTGTTAAGACTACGATATGAGAGTTTCACATTTAGGTCTTTAGTTATGTTTTTAAATTGTTCGGATATTGAAGGAACGTAAGGTATAGTAAAGTAAGAAACTCTCTCGGAATCTTCTGTATGTTTATTGCTGTCAAAATTAGAATTGTTATGAACAAGAGTTTTCAGGCGTTCACGAACGACATCGAAAATGAATCTGAGAGGATAACCATTATCCATCAAAATCCTAATGACTAATTCAACATTTTTCCGATGAAACAACGGGTGAGACAACCGAAACACTCTGTCGGTTAAACCGATCACAGTACCCCTCTTCTGACAAAGAGGGTGATTCGACATGAAATGTAAATATCTCCCTGAAAAGGTAGGCTTGTGGTACCAGTCAAAGGTCAGGTGGTTATCATTCAGGATCATGGTAATATCCAAGAAATTGAGTCGATTTTCCTCTCCAATCTCAATTGTGAATTGTAGACGTGGATGGAATGTATTGAAAGTGTCTAGAGTGTGGTTGAGGAGGGAAGAGGGAGCCGCCATTGCAATGTCATGAACATATCTGACAAAAAATGGGGGGGTATAATTCAGAGAACCAAGAGCTTTAGATTCCAGATTCTGAAGGACTATGTCCGCGATAATGGGGGACAATGGGGAACCCATAGGAGTACCGAAAGTTTGTTTGTAAATTACTCCATTGAAAGTAAAAAAAGTAGAATCTAATATCAGTCTAACCGCAGTAATGAATTCATAATGTGATATGTTGCAATTATTAGAGATGTAATTCCATCGAGAAGAGATGCTATCAATCGCTATATCAGTAGGAATGTTTGTGAATAAGGAAACGGCGTCTAAAGAAATGAGAAGGAAATCATTGTTGATACTTATGTCAGAAAGTTTCTTCACGAGTTCAAAACTATTGTTGATGTGACTATGTGCAATGGGAAAGCTTTTAAGTAATATGCGATGAATGAAGGAGGCCAAATTGTATAAGGGACTATTAAGTGAGGAGACAATTAAGCGGAAAGGATAGTTAGGTTTGTGAATCTTAGGGAGTCCGTATGCTCTCGGTAAGATCCCGTCACTAAAATTGAGAAATCTATAAGTTGAGGGCGATATGAAATCTGCATCTTTCCATCTCTTGAGCAAATCCCGTAGATGTGAAGAAAGCCTATTAGTCGGATCTTTTTTAACAATATTATACGTATTATTGTCTTTTAGTAATTCTTCGACCTTATTGAAGTATACATCTTTATCAAGGGCAACTGTGATGTTCCCTTTGTCGGCGCGAGTGACAATCACATTGTCATTGTGTTTAAAAAATTTTTTGGTAGTAACAATTAATTGTTTAATGCATGTGTCAAAATCATTTTTCGGGGTCGAGTAATTCGGGAGATTATTAATAATGTTTACCGAACGGTTTCTGATAGCCACTTGAGTGGCTGAAGGAAGTTTAACAAGATTGCTTTCAATATTTTTGATAAATTCAATAGTTAGTTTTTCCCTGTTAGAAATGGGAAGGCTGAAGTTATCGCCTAACTGTAATACGCTTTGAACATCATTGGGGATAGCTGTGGACGACAAATTAATAAACCACTTCTCATTAATGTGTAGAGGATGTTGTGCTGTATCGTTAAAAGTGTGTGGGTCAATTTGGATCTCCAAGTCATGAGCGGTATTGCTTCTCGGTTTAAATGAAAACCCCTGAGATTTCTCATATGTACCTTTTGTATGAGTAGGAGAGCGATAAAAATAGCGAATCGGTTTAAAATCTATGTGCTCTTTTTTCTGTTCGATAGATAAGCGATTGAATTTCTTATGGAATTTATCATGTAGATTAGTAAAAAAGGAGTACAAAGGTCCTTGTTGTCTTGTGAAAAAAGAGTTACAAACAGACATCGGGATGGTACGGTATAAAGACTGTGACAGTTTGTAAATATGCATGTGTGCCGATCTAATACATGAATAAGTGTCAGAGAGTTCAATCTGTAGTAATCTCTTGACAAAACCGCGTCTACAGCGCTTAAAGTAATTAACAGATCTGTGGTTAAAAAGGTTAGTCTCGAAATTAAACAAAAAAGTCGACAAATGTGAGGGAACAATATTAAGTCTAATGCACTTCCGCAAAAACTCAGTTTTTAATCTACTCTTAATAATGATCTTCCTGTATTTGATCCAAGATTTAAACAATAGTACAGAAATATGTCCATAAGTGAATCTAATGTATTGAAAGAACGAATAAAACCGCATTTTTCAGCCTGCGTATATTAAAAAGATATAAAAATAAGGCTCTTAAACGATTAAAATCAAGAATCCGAGTAAAATGGCAAAAGAACCACGCGCAGTTTGTAGGGCGCAAAGATATATAATTTAAACCAAAAAATAAATTAAAAAATTAGCGAATTTCTTTAATTACATGATTCGCGAAAGGCGGACGTTTCGGCCCTTTTTTGGCCATCATCAGCGCAAATAATACTAAAATCAACAATATTAACGGTATACAAAAAGAGTCTTAAACAATTAAAGCGCAAAGTTACATGATAACCAACGGTAGAAGGCGTAATCCCTCATGTCGCTCCAAAAGGCAAAAACCATTCTCCATGTAATCCATGTTATTTCGGGGCAGAAACCTCGATTCTTTAAGCATGAATCCACGAACATGGTGATACGTTAATAATCATGTCTGTAATATGAGCGGAATGGTTTGTGTCAAATAACGAAAAGAGAGAGAGGGTCCGTGTCGGAAATTACAGTAGTAAGACTTACATAAAAGAGACGCAACGCACAAGTCGACAGTACAAATCTTTCAGCAACGCATAATTCAGAGAACCAAGAGCTTTAGATTCCAGATCCTGAAGGACTATGTCCGCGATAATGGGGGACAATGGGGAACCCATAGGTTCTCTGAATTATACCCCCCCATTTTTTGTCAGATATGTTGATGACATTGCAATGGCGGCTCCCTCTTCCCTCCTCAACCACACTCTAGACACTTTCAATACATTCCATCCACGTCTACAATTCACAATTGAGATTGGAGAGGAAAATCGACTCAATTTCTTGGATATTACCATGATCCTGAATGATAACCACCTGACCATTGACTGGTACCACAAGCCTACCTTTTCAGGGAGATATTTACATTTCATGTCGAATCACCCTCTTTGTCAGAAGAGGGGTACTGTGATCGGTTTAACCGACAGAGTGTTTCGGTTGTCTCACCCGTTGTTTCATCGGAAAAATTTTGAATTAGTCATTAGGATTTTGATGGATAATGGTTATCCTCTCAGATTCATTTTCGATGTCGTTCGTGAACGCCTGAAAACTCTTGTTCATAACAATTCTAATTTTGACAGCAATAAACATACAGAAGATTCCGAGAGAGTTTCTTACTTTACTATACCTTACGTTCCTTCAATATCCGAACAATTTAAAAACATAACTAAAGACCTAAATGTGAAACTCTCATATCGTAGTCTTAACAAAATGAACAAGTTTATTAAGGTGCACAAAGATTCCTGCTCACAATCGGCCCGCAGCAATCTTGTTTACAAAATTAATTGTGATAACTGCTGTTACGTCCAGACTCGAGGAAGGATGAGTCGACGGAAGGGCGCAACAACTATCCTTAATTTTCCCGAAATTAAACGTCTCGTGGCGTTTGGAATCGGGTCGAACGAACTGATAGGTCTGAAAAGCAGGTAAACGACTGAGTCGCTGTTACGCTGGTTATTCAGACGTTCGCTCGGTGGTCCCTTTTTGGTAAGAGAATTTAATCTCTTTTACGCGGGATGGGACCAAGTGCGATCTTTCGACTAGAGGAATGAGTGGGGGAGGTTTAATAAAGAGTTATTTTGATTTTAAATTAACAAAATGTAAATTTATTCATTTTTAAAGTAAATGGTGGATATACATGATTATATAAAAAAAATTAAAATAAAATATTGTTGATTATAATTTCTCGATGAGTGTACGTGTGTATGTATGTGTGTGTGTTAATTCGCGGGTGTTACATTAATACGGAGGACATCAGTCAGAATGCAAGGGAAAGATTCTATGGTTGACATTTAGGTTCTGACTGGTTAATACAATATAAAAATATATTTGATTAAAGGATAAAAACATAAAATCAAAATCAATATGTATAAGTAAATAAGTGTATATGTTAAAAACGGTCAGAAATATAAAATTGATCGCTCGCATATGTGTTACATTAAGATCAGGATTTAAAATTTTCTAAGACTTATTACCGAAACGGGTTGATGATTTAAAAGAATGAAACATTCTTCGGAAAGTTTTGATTTAAATAAGAAACAAGACAAAAAGGAGGAAAAGAAAAAAATATTCAATTAAACTTACTTTTTTCAATAGTAATTCAGAGGTGGAGGGGTGGCGAATTTTTGTACGGTGTTTCGCTCTGTGTCTCATGTCGGCAACCCGATGTTCGATTCGTGGTTGCTCTGGAGATGATGCCAAGCGAGGACACTGGTGGCACAAGTGCCTAACTCGCGAATTACGGTGCAAAACCACAGAGTAAGACTGCGTGAAGCTGAAGACCGGAGAATAAGTACGTAAGTGATCGTATGTCCCTTCGAGTCCTCTTTTTATATCTCTCTTTTCGGGGTGTATTCTAATTTCTAAGAGTGGGAATCTTCCAAAACTTTAACGAATTAAAAGTTGTGCCAGTGTCTTCATTAGGCGGGGTGTTTCTCCTACTTTTCAAATTTTCACTCCTGACGATCGTCGATTGGTGATCAGTTCAGAGTCCCTTGAGTTCAAAGTCCCTCTAGGTTTCCCTTATGCACGTGATTTGATTCAGACAAAGTCCAAATGTGACGTCACAGAAGTTTCGTCATTATTGATTTAGTTGTATTCATCGGATATTTTGTGAGAATCTTATTATCTTTTCGTTATCGGCTTTTTTTTTATTCCGTTGGAGAATTCCACTGCGAGGGTATCTACTGGTTTTTATTTGTTTTTAGGCGACCGGCGCGGCTTCGTCGCGTCGTTCTCACGGTTACTCGTAGATATAGATATTGATAAGTGACTAAATGTTAAGGAATGTGTGACGCAGGATGCTCTATCTACTGAACGACTCATTTCTAATCACCGATCGATTGTCATTGCCGCAACTTTGTGGAAGGAAGGAATCGTGGAGTCACCAGGACGTAACACTGCGATGCGTCATATGTGGGACAGACTAAGAGACAATTACACACGAGGATAGCGGAACACAAAAATCATATTCGTAGAAATACGACAAATCACTCTGTTATAACCGATCACAGAATTACTCTTAATCATGACTTTAAGTGGGACAAAATAGAAATACTTGATAATGAACCACATTTACATAAGCGATTAATTTCCGAAGTATTACACATTAAACGACAAAAAGATAGTTTAAATCTACAAACAGACACCGAATGTCTCCCAGAGGCATATTTAACAGTTTTAGACAAACTCTCAAAAATTTAATTTTCTGTCGTTCTCCTTTTCACACTCTACAATTTATTTGCATTTATCGTGTTTTACCACACTTGACAGCGGTTATAGTCATTGTTTTTAATTATCTTATATTTTATTGTAATTTTTATGTTTAATTTATAATTATTTTACTGTACTTGACAACCTTTTAAATGTTATTTATTTATTTATCTATTTAATATAATTCATTTGACAAACATCTTTTTTACAACGACAAAAATTTGTTTTTATTTTATTTTTTGGATAATTTGTCTGGACTGTTTCATATATATTTATTTATTTATTACTTTGATTTTATACTATAGACAATGCTGATATTGTTTTTCATTTCACTGTTTTGACAATCTTTAATTTTTTTGTATCGTTGTTTACCGCTACTGGTAACATCTGTTTTTATCATCTCACCTTTTTCGCCGAACAATACTTCTTATTACTCTGTGGATAGTTAGTGAGTTTGGTTAAGATTTTGCGTTGCTGAAAGATTTGTACTGTCGACTTGTGCGTTGCGTCTCTTTTATGTAAGTCTTACTACTGTAATTTCTGACACGGATCCTCTCTCTCTTTTCGTTTTTTGACACAAACCATTCCGCTCATATTACAGACACGATTATTAACGTATCACCATGTTCGTGGATTCATGCTTAAAGAATCGAGGTTTCTGCCCCGAAATAACATGGATTACATGGAGAATGGTTTTTGTCTTTTGGAGCGGCATGAGGGATTACGCCTTCTACCGTTGGTTATCATGTAACTTTGCGCTTTAATTGTTTAAGACTCTTTTTGTATACCGTTTATATTGTTGATTTTAGTATTATTTGCGCTGATGATGGCCAAAAAAAGGGCCGAAACGTCCGCCTTTCGCGAATCATGTAATTAAAGAAATTCGCTAATTTTTTAATTTATTTTTTGGTTTAAATTATATATCTTTGCGCCCTAAAAACTGCGCGTGGCTCTTTTGCCATTTTACTCGGATTCTTGATTTTAATTGTCGTTTAAATTCCTCCTCTTCTTCTAAAGTACGTTGTACTTTGCGTCTAGGCATTTTCGAAAACTAAAAATGCTGATATATATACTAATTAAATATATATATATATATATATATATATATATATATATATATATATATATATATACACACACATATATACAACGTATAATTTCCTTAAAGTATATGTATATATACTATTAAAATTTAAACATTCAAACAATGTACAGTTTATTAAAATTTAATCTTTTAAACTTTAAAAATATAAAAATATATAAAAAACAAAAGTATATTCTGTACTAATTAAAACGTAAATATATATTAACTAATAAGATTAGATTAGTAAGACTAATTATATTAATCTTTGAAATTTTAAATGCAAGTATATACGAAAAAAAAAAGAAATGATGAGAAGAATAAGTATACTAATAAAAATTATACATTAATTATTAAAATTCAAACAAACTATTTAAAAAAACTTATATTTTTAGATTTTAAATACAAAAATATACGAAGAAAAAATAGATATATTATTTTCACAGATAATTAAAATATATATATATGTTATTTATTAACACTCAAACAAATAAATTATTAAAAATTAATTTTTTTAAGTTTGATTTTATTAATTGTTTAATTATTTAATTTTAATTAATAGTTTAATTATTTAATCTTATTAATTTATTAAAAAAATTAATTTTATTAATTTTTTTAAATTTAAACGCATATCTTTACAAAATTCATCGTCATCGTCATAATCTTTATCATCATTATCATCATTATCATCATTATCATCATTATCATCATCATCATTATTATCATCATCGTCATTATTATCATCATTATTATCATTATCATCATTATTATTATTGTTATCATCATTATTATCATTGTCATCATCATCAATTTTATCATCATCATTAACAAGATCAATATTATGTTTATTATTAATACAATAACAAATTTATTTATAATAAAATAAATTATAATGTAATAATTGACTACATATACAATATTATAATTAAATATTGATTAAATATTTTCAAATAAGTAAATACAATATAATTAAATATTAACTAAATATTAATTATTACTAATAATAATTAAATATTACAATATAATAATTATAATTATAATAAAATATTTTCAATGAGTTTTAAATTGTTTTATCTTCTTCTCTCACTCTTTCTTTTTCCTTCTCTTTTTAACTTTTGTTCTTCTTTTCTTTATAAATTCTCTCCAAAAATTTATTTAAAGTTCCTGAAATAAAAAAAATAATAAATATTTATATATTTATATTTATATATTCAAAAAATTATTGTATACAGGGTCGGCCATTTTAATGTATCCACTGAAATATCTTATAATATTTCATATTAAATATAGAAGTTTAAGACAAAAATGTTTTAAACAAAAGTTGTATGATTCACAGGGGAATACATGATAAAAATATGGACTTGACCTTGAATGACCTTTTCAAGGCCAAGTCAATGTGATCAATGTTATCTTAAATGAAATCCCCCATTTTTTATTGCATATTCTCGTAGCTTATCTCGAGAGCTTTTTAAAACACTATAATAAAGTATTTTTTCATTAAGTACTTTTTGTTATTTTATATTTTAATGTGACATATTTTGATATAAAAAATAAAATATCTCGTAATATATTTAGTTTTCGATAATCTTACCGTAATACTTTTATGTACAGAATAATGAGACAAATCAATCAGTAAAAAAAACGATTGTTTTTAAAAAAAAGTATGTAATTATTTACAGAGTATTTTTTTAAAAAATTATTTGTTTTTTTCTTTATACTAATTGATTTGTTTCATTATTCTATACACAAAAGTATTACGGTAAGATTATCGAAAACTAAATATTTTACGAGATATTTTATTTTTTATATCAAAATATGTCACATTAAAATATAAAATAACAAAAAGTACTTAATGAAAAAATACTTTATTATAGTGTTTTGAAAAGTCTTAAAATAAGCTACAAGAATATGCAATAAAAATGGGGAGTTCCATTTAAAAAAACATCGATCATATTAATTTGGCCTTGAAAAGGTCAAGTCCATATTTTCATCATGTGTCCCCCTGTGAATCATACAACTTTTGTCTAAAACATTTTTGTCTTAAACTTATAGATTTTGAGATATTTTAGTAGATACATTAAAATGGGCTACCCTGTATATATCTTTGAAATAAATAGTCACACACACACACACACACACACACACACACACACACACACACACGCACATACACACGCACGCACGCACGCACGCACGCACGCACGCACACACACACGCACGCGGGTTTTGTAATCTGGCTACGACAAATTTGAAAATATATTAAATAATATAAGATAAAATATATAATAATATAATATCATATTTATATATATATATATATATATATATATATATATATATATGCACAAAGCATGTTTCGGGACATCTTCCTTTTATTTATTTAATTAGTACTATGATACCTCACAAACAACATACAATTGGAAATTTTGTTTATAGAGCAATAAACAAACAAATATTGGCAATTTTATAGTCATTGTATACTTTGAGATTTTTTGAACAAAGGCATTGATTGGAGATTGTCCTCAAATTATACCGTCGACATACCTGACGGAAATGTCCTCAAATTAAACATTTTCCCAACACTTTTAAGGCATGATAAAAGTGACGTTTAGGGGCTGCAGCCCCGATGATCTTGACCTTGACATATGTTGTTAAGGTCAAGGTCGTCGGGGCTGCATCCCCTAAACGTCACTTTTACCCTAATTTCTTTTGTTGAACGTATTTTTTTAATCCCCGTTTCTTAAAAGAGAAATTAAAGATTACAGATTATTATTTCAGGTTCAAATTTGGACATTTCTATTTTATAAATATTTTAAAAAATATAATTATCATTCGAAGAAATTTACAATGAATATTTATAATATTCATTAATTAAAATATTTTAAATAATCGATGAGGTATTGGATGCTAAAAACCTTGTTTTTTAGTGTTTTTTAGTAAAGTATGCACTTAACAAAGGTTCACTAAAAAACTTGAATAGTGGTTCAAGTGCATACTTTAAAGACTTTAATCTTATAATGAATATATGAAGAAATTCGCAGATGAGAATTATCTGTCCTGAAAGAATGCTGAATATGTATGTAATATTTATCTGAACATATACTTTGAGACTCTACATTTACATGCAATGAATGTTTCAAAGACGGCTCTTATAAAAAATAATACCACAAATTTTTTTTAGTAACAATTATATTTTTAGATATTTATAAAGTAATATTTAATTATAAAAAATGTCTTGAAATTTGATAAACCTGAAATAATAATACAAAATCTTTAATTTCTCTTTTAAGAAATTGGACTAAAAAAATACGTTCAACAAAAGAAATTAGTACTTGAATTGTATTAAATATGCTTGTGAAACATTGGGATAAAACGCTTATTTTGGGAGCATAAAATACGTCTTAAAAGTGTCGAGGTAAAATGTTTAATTTGAGGACATTTCCATATATTGATTGTATAATTTGAAGACAATTTCCAATCAATGCCATTGTTCAAAAAATTTAAAAGTATACATTGACTATAAAATTGCAAATATTTTTTTATTTATTGCTCTATATATAAACAAAATTATAGATATAAATGATTTTTACTGCGTATTGTTAGTCAGGTTTGTAAAAGTAAATAAAGTTTTAAAAATATTAATTTTTATTGATAAAAAATTTGTAATGGTATAATACTGTTATACTTTTTAAAGATAACTTTTAAAGACTATAGCAATCACATTATTTGTGCTTAATATTAAAAATATAAATTTATTTAAATTATTAAACATTTTTCTTTTCTTGAAAATGATAACTTACATTAAAGATTAATCAAAATATATCCACTTTAGAATATTATAAATCTATATGTTGGCACAATAACAGTTATAATGAGTATTCTATAATCAGTCTTCTTTGTCGTACATTTTTCGATAATTATCATTTTAAATTCTTCAAAAATAAAGTCTCAGTCTTCCAAAAATAAATGCATTAGTTGTTTTTAAAAATCTCAAAAATGATGTGATAGTCAACATAAAATTATTAAATAAAAATATTATAAATATTATAAATATCATAAAAAATTTTAATTTTATAATGTTGTTTTACTTTTTCTGGAAAATTAAATAATTAAAGAAAATAATAAAAATATAATTATAGTTGTAAAGACAAACAAAACATTGTTTTCAAAACATAAACTGTGAATTCGAAATGAAAATTTTTCAAAGTTATAATGAACTTAATAATAAACTTAATATCTGTTAATAAACTCAATAACTTTATACTTAATATTTAATAATAAACTTAAAGTTAATAACAAACATAAAAAAATTTTCGTTTTTATAATAGATTCTATTTTTTTCGTATTAATTCAGCATTTTTATTATGCATATATTTTCTTTTTCTGATTTTGTCTTTGCGCTGATTGTCAATCCAGGATTTTAATTGTTCAGGAGTTCTTCTTCTCAAGCAACTATTTTGTTGAATCAAAGCTCTACATTTTCCCAGTGATGGTAATTTGAGCAGCTTACTAATATCGCCCAAGTTTTTCCTAATAACTTTTTTTTCCATTTCTGTCCATTTAATACGTTTGACTGATCTTTGCTGTAAGACTGTAATTAAAATTCAACTTATTACACATTAATAAAAAAAATTTTGTACAAAATTATAAAAATTAATATTCAGGTAAAAAATAGCAGTATACATTTATAAAAAACATTAATATAAATAAACAAATAATAATAATAAATTGTTCATAAACTTACAGCTTGAGCAATGAGTACTGGAATTTAAAATTTCATCGTCACTATCATCATCATAATTTAATACACATTTGCGAGTACGTTTTCTCGAAGGTTGTGATTGAGATTCATCATCAATAATGTTGACATTATTATTACCATTACAAAAATCATCATCACTCGATGCATTTTCTGTTTGCATATTGTCATCTTTGGTATCATCTTTGGTTTGGCCATTTTCTTCATTACTATCTTCATTCTCATCGTTATCGCCTATTGCAGCTTGCAGCAAACGAGATACTTCAGTCATGTCAATCAGTCCATTAGGGACTCGATACACATCCTTGTGGATTTGTTTATCATGTCCCATGAAATTTGCTAGATCAGAAACTTGATTTTCCTCTACTCGCAACATAGCAGTGTAAGTAGCGATATGCTTTCGAAGCATAGTACCTCGTAAACTAGTAGGGATCGATGCATCACAGGCATTAGCAAACTTTCGCATTATATAACAAGCTCTGATATAACCTTTCTTCGGAGAGTTTTTTACTCCAGGTACAGCAAAGACGTACTTATTTTTTGGATTTACTCCAGCTTCAGAACGATATTTGAGTAAAACATCGATGTATGAAATTAAAAATGTATGCAATAATACGGGGACAGTTCTCCCTAACTTGCCTCTTATAGTTAATCGAACAAATTGCTTGGCTTGTTTTTGAGACTCTTTTGATATATTATCAAATATATCAAGATTGAAAACTTTGTCAATCGTCTCTTGATTTTCATAGTTTTCAATGGAGAGTCTTTCAATTTCACCAGCTCTTCGTCGATTAAACATTTGAACGAGAATAAGACTGCCTTCTGATAATTTTCTCCATGCATTAAGATCAAATTTTTTCTGAAGAATTTCCATCGCTTCTTCACATAAATTTTTTGTATAGTTATACAATTTTTGGATGTCTGATTTTGAAGGAAGGATAATTTGTTTTTCTCGCCGTTTATTTGTCTGATCCTCTATAACTTTTTTATTAATTGTCACTGGGTAATCATTTTCAAATAACACCATAAAATCATCAACAGCCTTTTTTCCATCAAAATCTTCTCGCTTAATATATTCAGCAGCTTGTATACGAGCACACTTCTTCAGCATTGTCCCTAGAGTAGTTGCGTTATAAGGTGTTTGAAAAACCTGTAATACTGAATCATAATTTGCACATATTTTTACAGCCTTTATAACGTCATCGTAATATCGAGGATGGAAAATGGATGCGAAATCAGTTACTTTCTTGTTAATTTCTTTGATTGTTAATTTGAATTTACTAAGAAGCCGTAGATTATTCCTGATCATATCATACTGATGAGGAAGTGTGTAAGTGTTGCATAATTTATTCCCGAATAAAATCAGAAGTTCATCGTATTTAATTGACCTTGAAACATCGTCATCTTGGAATGATGGGAAAATTTTTCGACGCATCACATTGTCAGCACGACAATGTATATATCCCATTAACTGTTTTCCTTTCACAAGTTGATCCTTTTGACCTTTCTCGTAAATTGGGTTACATTTTTTGTAATGCAGCCTTAAAGTTTTTTTAGAAAAAAATCCTTTGCAATGACTGCAACAAACATAGCTTTCGGCGGTATTATTATATTTCGCTTGAGGACGTCGACAAGCTATGAGAACTCCCGTATTTAAATCGGCATCAGTGTTATGAAGAAAATTCCCATATTTTCGAATCTTTTCAATAATTTTGCGTCGTTCTGGGTTGCCTTTTGGAAAATATATAAATTTTTGCACATCTGGTACATTTTTATGTTTCAGTTCCAAATGTCGAGCAAACTTTGTTTGCAGTTTCTTACAATATGGGCAAAAATATTGTTTGAGTGAATAACCTACGTTCTCGTTTTTTGAGGTAGGTATGTAAACCTCGCGAATATCAACAGGAGGTGCAGAATTATTAATGGGAAAATTCAAATTATCACTTATATTAGAATTTATTTCATTTTGTTCCATTGTAATGATACTGCTGCTCGGTACATAATCTGAACTTTTACCTTCATGTCCATTATCAGTCATTGTGTCATTAATTTCTTTCGAGACAGTTTCTTCAATAATACTAGATTCAACGTTTTGTAATGGTGTATCTGCAATGTGATCGCGAGATTCTTGCTCATTTTCGATTATTTTATCAGAATCTTCGATAATTTGTTCCACAACATTAGATAAAATATTTTTTTGGGGTGAAATATTCAATTCCACACTTGAGGTTTTTAACCAATCATCTCCGATAAATTTCATAATTTCGGTCGCACCACTAGGCGTACTGCTTTCAATGGATAAATTAGAATCTATTGACAAATATTGATGAATTGTAGTTAAACGTTTGTCAACTTGACTTTCTATCGGTGGTGGTGTTTTCGAAATGGGTGTCGAATAACCAGTGCTTTTTACAGGATCGGAAATTCGAATTTGGTCAAATGATGGCAGGGATCTCGATTCATCTTCTATATTATTTACGTTATTAATATCGCTCATTTTCCTTTGCAAGACTTCATATGAATCTAACAATTAATAATTAGAATTTAGCATCAAGCAAATATGTGTAAAATATATTGATATTATAATAATAAATATAACCAAATTTTTAAAGTAAATAGTTGTCTGTGCCCAAACTATACTCTTCATAAAACTTATCTAATAGGTTATATTTAGATATTATTAAAATTAACTTACCATCAGTGTTTAATAAATAACCTTGGTATGATGATCCTTTTGTTTTAATCAAACAAGTTTCTCCTTGAACGATTTTCACTTTCTTTGAAAGAGTTATGAGGTATTCCTGATTATCAAATTTTACTAACGAATACATGACTGAAAGAATTGCTTAGCTAATATATATCCTCATAAAAATCCTGACTAAAAGTCTAAGTAGAGAAGAATACAATATCTTTATTTGGACGGCAAAACAATTATTATAGCAATGACAACTATCGACTCATCTTCAGCCTGGGAGAGCATGCTGGCACAGACGGGACAATGCGGTGATGCCAAAACTGAGACGCAAGCAACATGCGCACAAGCGAAAACCGCGTACATGTGAGCTCGGCGCTTCGAATAGCAAAAGAGAACAGATATATTCTGTCTCCTTTCTACCGAGCCGGCAACGGGCGATGTTCTCTTCTCGATACGCGTGATAGCGTTAAATGTTTTTTTACAATTTTTTTGTGTTACATATTAAATGTTTTTTTACAACCTTCTTACATTATGTATTACATGATTTTTACAATCTTTTTGCATTATGTATCAGATGGTTTCTATAATCTTTCGGTATTATATATTTATACCAAAGTTATAAAAAAAGATACATTGATACGTTAAAATAATACTGTTTTAATTAATATATTTATTTTTTATTTAAAGTATATAAAAATATTGGGATAAAATATATATTTTCATTATTCCAATAACTATTTTATTAACAAAAATTATTTAATTGATTCTAATAATATACATTTTTTATTTTATATAATATACAGGGTGTAACAGAGCGCCCGTATCAGCAGTCTTTTGAGGAAACAACGCATTTTCGTGAAAAATGTTTCATGCAAAAGTTGTACAGCTCCAAGTGGCGCATTATATAATAATATTAGTATGACCTTGAATAGCACCGTCAAGGTCACATAAAAATCACTTTGAATTTTTTTAATGGAACCCCCTATTTTTCATTGCATATTCTTGTAGCTTACCTCGAAAGCTTTCCAAAACGCCATAATAAAGTATTTTTTCATTAAGTACTTTTTGAGTTATTTTATATTTTAATCTGACACGTTTTGATATAAAAAATAAAATATTTCGTAAAATATTCAGTTTTCGATAATCTTACCGTAATACTTTTATGTACAGAATAATGAGACAAATCAATTAGTATAAAAAAATAATTGTTTTTAAGAAAATTATTTACAATGTATTTTTTTAAACAATTATTTGTTTTTTTTTGCACTAATTGATTTGCACTAATTGACATCACGTTCCGGGACACCTGTATATAATTTTTATTTATTTACATAATATTTTTTAAATAATTTAAATATTTTTTTAGTTTTTAATAAGAAAAATATATTTAATATTTATTATATTTAATATATCTTTCGTCAAACTTTATCTTTGTTTTATAGTACATACAAATTCTTCATTCCTATTTAAATAAATATTTTAATTAAGAAAATTTATAAGAGTTTTTAATATAAACAAATACGTTATTAAAATTTATCGAATAAATAACTTTCTTGAATAAAATAAAATTTTCTGGTATCAAGTTAATTTTTTCTCAGTATATAAAATATGAAATGTTTAATAAAATGTTCAATCTTCCAGTATCTTATCTGAATACTTTTATATACAGTATATGCTTAAATAATAAAATATTAATTAAAGCAATATTGTTTTAATGTAATAATGTGCAATTTCTTATAACTGTGGTATAAATATATAATACCAAAAGGCTGTAAAAAACCATTTAATGCAAAGATAATGCAAGGAAATTGTACAAAAAAAAATATTTGATATATAATATAAAAAAGCTGTTATAAAATATTTAAAGCTGTTATGCGTATCAAGAAGCACAAGCAACATCGCCCGTTGCCTTTGTTACTGGCTCGATAGAAAGAAGACAGAAAACAGTATATCTGTTCTTTTCTGCTGAATCAAGTCATAGCGCCGAGCTCACACGTACGCGATTTTCGCTTGTGTGCGTTATCTCCTCCACTACGGTTTCATGTTGCGTCTTAATTCTGGCATTACTGCCGAGATCCGGGACAATGCCTTCCGCTTTACATGTGATCGTGCATATATGTATAATATTGGCTGCGTCGGAAACATCACCCGAGTGCACACCAGTGATGCCAGAATGCCCACGCTAGCAACACGCAACCGTAGTGGGAGGGATACGCACACAAACAAAAACCGTGTACATGTAATGCGCAGAGCGTTCTGCGCATTACATGTACACGGTTTTTGTTTGTGTGCGTATCCCTCCCACTACGGTTGCGTGTTGCTAGCGTGGGCATTCTGGCATCACTGGTGCACACGAGTGTCGTTCTATCTTTATTCAACTTTTAGTAAATAACAAAGATAGAATGAGGCATTATTATACATACATGCACGATACGCGCAACGAGACCTACAGAGAGGGCGCTATAAAAAAAATAAAAAAATATAGATAACGAAAAAATAGAAAAAATGCTAATAAAGAAAAGGGAAGATTGGCATCGTATCCAGAACACAGCATTACTGATCCAGCGCTCACTGACTGGACTGCGTAGATGTTAGAAATGCATCTTCTGCCTTATAACACACTACAAATTTTTCAATTTTCAAGTATCAATAACTATATTATTTGCAAAGCGCATTAAACGGAAAACTCAGAAGAGTAAAAAGTTTCCAGTATAATAATATTATAGTCATATATATATTACAATAGTCATTTACAAAAAAATTAATACACTTTTTTTCGATGGGTTTTGCAATGCTATTAAATGCGAACCTTTGATCATGAGTTTCCGCAATAAACGTCGAAATAATGCAAAATGTAAATAAATCGTCTACAATGGTTAATGATTCTTCATTCTTTTTATAATGTTTATTCTAGTGATTGTATTATTGCGAAGACTTACATGAGCAAATGTTCATTTAATAGCGACGCGTTTCAAAATTTATCGAAAAAAATATGTCAACCTTTCTGCAAATGACTATATTATTACAATATTTTCATAAATAAAAACTAATAATATTTTTAATAATTTATTTATCTTTACGTAACTAATTTGCAGTAAAAACTATTCATCAATTGAATTACTTTAAATAATTAATGATTTACAGAATGCTAAAGACCTTGTTAATCAGTTATTCAAATGCATATTTTGAAAACTTTTTAATCTTATGATATGATGAATACATGAAAAAGTTCGCGAATGGGAATTAGCTACAATTATTTGTTATGAAAGAATGCTGAATATACAGGGTGTCCCATCAAAAGTTGCCACTCCTTTTTATCTTTTAAAAGAGATAGACCATAACAAATATATATCAAATTAAATAATTCAAATTGAACTCTATTGTGAGTATAATGGTTGCTTTGAAACGCTATCTGTGTTAACGAATGGAGAAGTATGCATAATTTTTTTATAATAATGTGAATATTTCGATATGATAAAAGTTGTAGCACTATTTGAAACGAATACAACGATGTATGATATAATGTAAATTTTTTACATATTATACGAGTTTTATCGACTTGAAATATCGCGGGCGACGTCTATCTTTTCACTTTCTGCCCTGCGTTATGGCCAACTTCTGACTCGTGCATTAAAGATTGATATATGTCATGTTTATCATAACCATAGACATAGTATATCTAGACCGAGCGTTTGCCTTTATTTAAGGAGTGAGGGTAAAGATGCTTGTAGAAAAGGACATACTCTGTTTTGTGCTCCTTGCGTTCTCTCTTGCTCGCACGTAGCATAGCGAAAGAGAACGCTATGCTACGTGCAAGCGAGAGAGAACGCAAGAGGCACAGAATAGAGTATGTTCTTTTCTACGTGCACCTTGGCCCCCACTCCTCAACACTCGGTCTAGATATACTATGTCTATGATCATAATATTGATCATAATATTCAATCCGAAGTTGGCCATATCGCAGGGCCGAAAATGAAAAGGTAGACATCGCCCGCGATGTTTCAAGTTGATAAAACGCGTATAATATATAAAATATTTACATTATATCATACATCGTTGTATTCGTTTCAAACAGTGCTACAACTTTTATCATATCGAAATATTCACATTATTATAAAAAAATTATGCATACCTCTTCGTTCGTTAACACAGATAGTTTTTGAAAGCAACCATTATGCTCACAATAAAGTTCAGTTTGAACCATTTAATTTGATATATATCTGTTATGGTCTATCTCTTTTAGTTTAAAAGATAAAAAGGGGTAGTCACTTTTGATGGGACACCCTGTATATATAATATTTACTCAGGACGTATACTTTGAGACTTTACGTTTACGTGCAATGAATGCTTAAAAGACGGCTTTTGTAAAGAATAATAATGTAAATTTTTTGATGATAATTATATCTTTTGAATATTTATAAAATAATATTTAATTGATGAAATTATAATTCATAATCTTTAATTTCTCTTTTAAGAAACGTGGACTAAAAAAATACATTCAACAAAAGAAATTAATACTTAAACCATATATATACAATATTCTTGAGAAGCATTGCGATAAAACGCTTACTTTGAGAGCTTAAAATATGCCTTAAAAATATTGAGATAGAATGTTTAATTTAAGGACACTTTCGTATATCGATTGCATAATTTGAGGACAGTTTTCAATCAATACTTTTGTTCAAAGAAATCTCAAAGTATACAATGACAACAAAATTGCCAATATTTTTTTGTTTATTGCTCTATAAACAAAAATCCCAGTTGTATGTTGTTTATGATATGTCATAGTACTAATTAAACAAATAAAAGGGGAATATCCCGAAACATACTTTATACATAGATATATATATGCTAAATAACTACTTATAATAACTTAATAATAATATGTAAAACATATATGTATACATATACATATATACAGGATATCCGGTAATAATCGTATCATCTCTCGTGTGCAGGTACAGCGGATTAATCCGAATAGAAAAATCCTCTATCATTTTGCGATTTTCGCAATAATTAATAAGAATTTAATTAAAAAAACATTAGCCAATTCGCGCAAGTATAAGCGCGTGATGAGAAGAGAGAAGAGACAACCCACTATTATACGGTCATTAGTGCATGATGAAGTTTGGAAGAAACGCTCTACAAATGACAACGGCTACGTATGAGCGGTGTATAACAGATCCTCGC
>WHNR01000061.1:272500-322500 GCA_009859135.1 Formica selysi | reverse complement strand
TAAAATTTTGGGAGGGATTGATCTCTTCGGAAGAGGCGCTTCATACAATTATGATAGAACTTCACTTACAGGTAAGTTCGTTTAATCATACAATTGTATTACGCGCCTCTTCCTCGAGATCATAATGTAGTTGTTTAAAGTTTTTTACGGCAATGATTTCACGCATAAAATATTTTATCAGCAAACTAACCATATAATTTATTTAAACAAAACGTATAACATAAAACCAATTATAACATAAAATCCATAATAATTCTCTCTTTTTTAAGAGTTTTGATTTAAAATCGCTAATGCAAATGATTTGTCATTTGTAATAACAGGACGATTATAAAATTTTGCAAAAGTTTGGGATTTTTCAGTCCACTCAGCAGCTTTGAAAATTAAGTCTATGTTAACACCACTACGCTTAGCAGCAGAAGTTGATGCATGTCTTATACTATAAGCACCGAACTTTGAAGTATCTAGACCACTAACACTTAAAATAGACTTAATCCATCGACATAGAGTTTGACTTCCTACAGCTTTGTGAGGTTTTTTAATCGCAACGAAAAGTTTATTTTCTTCATTTCGAAGAATTTTTGTCTTCTTTAGATAAGAAGATAACGCAGCTGCTGGACAAATAGAAGAATTTTTTCTAAAAAACGGTATTATAAGATTAGGCTGAACTTTCCTCGGATTAGAAGTTTTAATATTATCCGATATTTTAATCTCAAATTTATCATCGTTAATCATGATATTTCTTATATCAATCAAAGACAATGTTTGCATACGATGACCTGTGACAAGAGCCAATAGAGTAACTAACTTCTTAGACAAATTATCAAGAGAAAGACCATCATTAGAATTTAATTTACTTAGATAATTCAAAACTATTTTAGGGTCCCAAGTACAATCGTATTTGGCCTTAGGAGGTTTTAATCTATAAACTCCTTTGAAAAAACTTTTAATTCTGGAATCATCTGCTAGATTGGAACCTTGAATCTTTCCAATAGCTGAACGAAAACAAGTCAATGTTCCGTACGAAGCACCCTTTTTATATTGAAAAGTTAAAAATTTTAAAACCAAAGGAACTGAAATTTTATAAGGATTAGACAGATTATCGGCGCAGAAATTCCACCACTTCTTTGAACCTATATCATACTGTCTTAAGGACGATTCACTAAGAGATGATATAATAATATCTATAGATTCTGCTGGAGTTTCGTTTAGATTGAGAGCTTCCCTGAAATAATTCCTGCAACCAGGGTAATTCTTGACCAAAGGGGATGAGGTTTCCTGTTTAAAGATTGTAATAAATTAATATCAGGTTTAAAATAAATTGGTGATGATTCAAGCATTGACATATATACTGGAAATCAAGCCTGAGCTGGCCAGAGTGGAACAACTAAAATTCCCCTATTTTTTTCGAACCTAATTTTTTCAAGAGTACGCAAAATAATTGAGAAGGGCGGAAAGGCATAAAAATAATATTTTTTCCAGCTGATAATGAAGGCATCAATTCCAATTGAACCAGGGTCTTTCTTCCACGAAATATATTTTTTACATTTCGTGTTTGTTCTAGTGGCAAAAAGATCAATATCTGGATTTTCAAATTTTGAAATTATTTTGCAGAAAGCGAATTGTGCTAGAGCATATTCAGTTTCAGGCTCCAGCCTCCGAGATTCAAAATCTGCCTCAATATTATCCAAAGAAGCTATGTAACTAGCGAAAATCCATAAATTTCTCTCTTCGCACCACTGCCAGATATCTTTAGCAATTTCTGCTAATTTCGGAAATTTAACTCCACCTTTTTTATTAATATTTGCAATGGCAGTGGTGTTGTCTATTCTCAATAAGACATCACAATCTCTAAGTTCTTTAGCAAAACATTTTAAACCAAACCATGCGGCCAATAATTCCAAATAATTTATATGATGATCTCTTTCATTTTGACTCCAGAAACCATTAACTTTATGCTCATCACAATATGCTTCCCAACCTGACAAAGATGCATCCGAAAAAATTTCAATTGAAGGATCAAAAGTCTTAATAACATTCTTTGCCTGAAAAATATGTTTGTTCCACCATTTAAAATCTTCTTTTAATTCAGGTGATAACAACATATTAGCCTCAAAATTATTATTATTACACTCGAGAGCTAAAAATCGCTCACGCTCAAATGACCTCATATGAACTCTCCCGTTTTTAAAGTTGGACAACAAGAATTCAAGGTTCCAACAAAAGACGCAAAATCTCTTATTTTACAGTCTTTCATGACTTTGAAAATATTAATTTTTGATTTAATTTTTTTTTGTTTTTCTAAAGGAAGTTCAACCATCATTTTTTCCGAGTCATAAATATTTCCAAGGAATTTGCATCTAGTCGAAGGAATTTTGTGACTTTTTCGTTCATTAACCAAAAAACCTAATTTTTGGAATAAATTAACAGTAATCTGAACACTTTCATGACATTTGATTTCAGAACTTTCAATAAGTAAAACATCATCCAGATAAATGACTGATGTATATCCCAAATTTCTTAAATAAGAAATGACTGGTTTCAAGAGTTTAGTAAATGTATAAGGAGCCGTATTTAATCCGAAAGGTAAACAAGTAAACTCAAATAATTTTCCTTGAAAACTAAACCTTAAGAATTTACGATCTGAATATCTAATAGGAATGACATAATAGACATCCTGAAGGTCAATTGATGCCATATAACAATTAGGAGTTAATAAACGTCTAACAATTTTATCATCTTCTAACTTAAAATGTTCTGTATCAATGAATTCATTAAGTTTTTTCAAATTTAAAATTAAACGAAAAAAACCATCTGGTTTTGGAATTAAGAAGATTTTAGAAACAAATTGTCCTTTACAAGGATTTACTTGACAAATAGCACCTTTTTTAAGTAAATCATTTAACAAAACATTAATGGCAGTATTTTCCTGTAAAGACCATTCAGATTCTACAAATGGAACAGGTTGAACAACCTTTGATACAAAAGGAATTTTGTATCCACTAACCCAGTTCAAAATTAGTTTATCAGAAGTGATGTTCAACCAGTGAGACTAAAAATGCTTGAGTCTACCTGCTAATCCACTTACAGCCGTTACTCCTGCTTCTTCGATGATGATTGATTTTCTTTCTGTTGAGATTGGGGTTGACGGCTGGGGTGCTTCTGCTTCTGATAAGCTTGAAAAGGCTTCCGCCCGCCCGACGCCGAGTTGCGCATCGGTTTGAACGATTGACGACGGAGCGGGCGTTTCGAGTTTTTTGAATGATTCGTATTTTGGTTTGTATTAGGCTTTAAACTCTTGCTTGAATTTTCAAGAGTTATTGTAGCTTTAACTTTTTCATCCAATTTTTCTCCAAAAAGCCACTCATCTACAGCAGTTGCGTTAAGCGTTTCTTTCATTGAAGCATTAATGTTCTTTAATATAAGGCTCCGACGAATGCTGGATTCTGCATGTTGAAGATCTGCCATGAGTTGTAAAATTTCCCACAAGGATTCTGTTAATTTCTTGGTTGGCAACTTTTCATCACTTTTTAGACTTGTAATTTTGATGAAAACATTCAACAAACCCGCGATACTGGTTGTTATTCTCACCTGCTTCTCAACAATTCGACCGTCCCTTTTAGTTAAAGTTTCTTGAAGGCAAGCTTTTAATTCCGGGTTTAATTTCGAAGGATCCATCATCAAACAATTTTCAGGTGATGGAAATTTATCGATCAAAGTTTTTCTTTTATCCGTAGGGAGACCTTTTTTAATTACTTCTTAAATTCCCGCTATGAATTTTGAATGAATAGCAGGTGCTAGTTTTCTGTCTGGATGAATTCGTTCTCCTATAGCTTGAAGAATTTCAGGATCAAGGTCTAGTTCTTTTTGATTCTGTGAATCTAAAGTAGATTTTTGTTGGATTTGTATCTGTCCTTGGGCAGATGTAGAAGCCTGAATAACCTGATCAGATTGAGCTATCTGATCTAACTGTGAAACCAGGTTATGTTGGTCAGAGTCATTGATTGGTGCTACATCTTCAGGATCAACATCTCTTGGACTATTAGATTTTTCTTGATTATAAGAAGAAGCGGAAGATCTGTCATTTGAGATCGAACTTTCTCGTGAACTTCGATTGAGGCGAGAATTATCACGGCTACCAATATAAGATCGATTAGGGCTTCTACTTCGATCATGATTTAATTTTTGATCATGATTACGGCTGCGACTTGAATAATGTCCATGCCGGTCATGAAAATAATCTCTATCTTCGCTACGTTTGCTAGAATCAGCACAATAGCGTCCATCAAGATGATTACGATGATAATTACGATACGAACGATATTCGTGTTCACCACGTCTTCGATTACCTGTTGTATCGAAATTAATTCAGTAAGAAAAACAGATCATATAATGGAAATTATAAATGTCAATATAAAGACGATCAAGATTTAACACAGTTAAATTGAGAAGAGATTAAATAATATCAATGTCAGTTGGACCGACTTGATATGGTTAAAAAACGTCGGCGGTTGTCAAAAAATACGGTTGAACCGTACAATGATTTTAATACTAATGTCAGTTGGACCGACATAGTAAGGTTATAAGTAAGCATCGTCAAGGTCGTTAAATCGGCTTGACCGCTACTTAACAAACAATTTTGACAACATAAAGCTCAACGCCACAACATCTAAAAGCAGCATTTAGTTGGACCAAATGAGCTTAAAATAAAACTTACCGTAATTAAAAGATCGATCTTTCTTTTGACGATCAATTCGTTTCTTTAATTTCCTAATTTTTTTCCTCAATTCAATCTCCTTGTCTTCATCATTAATTGAATGATATTCCCTTTTATGCGACATAATTATATCCAAATTCTTTTTTTTTTGCTGATAAAATTTTTACCGTGTGACATTTCGGCACAAAGAAGAAGAAAAAAAAATTAGGAAATTAAAGAAACGAATTGATCGTCAAAAGAAAGATCGATCTTTTGCCTTCGCTCTTTCTTTCTCTCTTTCTCTCTCTGTTTTATAAGTAAATAAAATAGATAATATTAATAATTTTTAATAATATTTCTTAATAATAATTAACAATATATTTAATAATACTAAACAATATTATTATTGGATATTATATTTTTTCTCTCTTCCCTTTTGTCTCTCTCCCTTTCTTTTGCTTATACTTCCTCTTCTTTAATTCTAACTCTCTCTCTCTCTCCCTCTCTCTCTCTTTCTCTTTCTCTTTTATTCGTATTTTCTTCTTCCTTTTTCTCTCTATATTAATTAAATATATTTAACTTTGTTTTCTTTAACTCTATTTTCTTTAACTGTCAAACTGTCAAAAGACATAAACTGTCAAACTGTCAAACGACACGAGTGAAGCAAGCGTAAATACAACAAGCTCGCCGCGCAACTCGACAACCAATCAGACACGCGGTAAAATGGCAACACTACGTGCGATACATATCGATTCAAAACGCACACTTCTCGGTACAAATGACTTTTTTTATAGAGGATAAAAATAAAATTCCCATTAATTTGGAGGGGGGTTCATTTGCAGACCCATGTTCATATGAAATAAAAGTCTTATTTTGACCTCTAGAATACGCTCCTAAAGTTTAGTGCATCATTTCAGATACACCCTGTATATACAGGGTGTCCTAGACCACCCGTACACCCTTTTTCTTTCAAAAACTAAGCATTTTAGAGAAAAACATTTTGAACAAAAATTGTATGGTTTTGACGGGAACATAAGATGGTGTCATTGGTTTGACCTTGGATGGCATCGTTAAGGTCAAGTCAAGGACACCTTTAATTTCTTAAATGGAATCCCCTATTTTTTGTTGCATATTCTTATAACTTGAATTAGTAAAAAAAAAAAAAAATAATTGTTTTCAAGAAAAAATATGTAATTATTGTATAAAACATTTTTTTTCCATCTTGCTTACTTTACGAGATATTTGCGTGTATTGATTAAAATGACTCACCCTGTATATTCTGATAACGTCTCACAATATTACATAAGATTGTATATTAGCTATTTTATAGATATGATCGCTAAATAGGAATGCCTAAGAGAAAAAGCGCTTAAAATCCGATAATTTTTTTTTTTAATGTTTAGGACGGGCATATCAAATATAAAATTTTACCGAACTGCATGATTTTATAAAATCGACTAATAGTATTTTTGAGCGTGAAAATAGGCCTAGACGAAAGTGTATCATTATTATTGTTTAAAATTGAAAGACGTAAATAATTTTATTAAAGGCGTAATTATCGGTGATGTTGAAAAAGATAATCTTGATTACAACGACGACGAGGATATTAGACAAGGAGATTGGACCGAAAATGTATTTCATGATGCTCAAGAAATTGCCCGTAACTCACATAATGCGAGCGTTGTTAATGCGTATCATAATCCCGAAGCTACAAAAAAAAAAAAATTTCTCATGACTTATTTACCTGTATGGACAGATATAGTGAGATCACATTTAAAGTGTGGTTTGCAAATTGCCACGTCATTATTTGTCGAAGCTGAATTTTCGGAACTAAAGAGTAGGGCGCTTAAAAATCAATTGCCTATGCGCATTGATAAATTTGTTTTTCGTCATCTGGAATATTTAGAAGATTAGCTTCTTTTAACATTGGTACATTTCATCAAAAAACGACATTAAGCAAATATATCACGAGCTCGGTAAAGACCTCAGATGCGCCTATAGAGGAGAAATTATTCTCAATAGAAAATGAGAATGAAAGAAAAAATGAAAATATAGAGGATAAAGATATAGAAAATAAAAACGAGATTGCGCGAGATACATTAAATGAAATAGAAAATTGGCGTTGTAAAATCAAAAGAAAAACATCAGATTGCGAAAATGAAAAGGTTGCGAAGCGAATCAAACCAAATTATCTAACGCCATGCATTGATTGGGATTTAATTAGTATTAATAAGGCTATAGGTATCCCAATCTTAAAAAAATGGCAGTTGTTCAAGATTGAAACGTTGAATTTAATCGACAAATTTAAAATGTAAATTCAATCGACAAATCTGAACGGTAAAAGCCGCAATCAAAACACGAGCGAGAAAAAACATCGTCGCGATCAGCCGATCAGCGCGTGATCGCGTGATCAAAACAAAGAAAAAGTGTGACGAACACCTCGATTCTCGAACATTCGGTGCCAAAAATATCCTATTATGGAAATCGGTCAATCGCGACTCTGTTCCGTCGTTATTCAGTCTGCCTACGACAACGATTCGAGCCGGTCGAAATTCATCGACTTTTCGCATTCGCATTTCGCTTATTCTCGCTCGTGTCGCGTACGCAGTAGGCTTACTCGTCTCATATTCGGTCCGAATTGTCTCGCATAATATCGCATTTATATTCTCGCGGCGAGCAATTTGGTCACATCTCAATTCGTGTTCTTTCATTATTTAGTGCTCAGATATTGTGAAAGTTAATTGTTTGGAGTTCGAGAGTCGACGCTCGTTATCCGCATCGCGAATGTCCTCTGCCTCGCGCTAAATTCCATCCAGCGTTCGCGGTCAAGATTTCCGTTTTCGCGAGAGTTTCTAGCAAGAAGCTCTTAATCAAGATTTCCGAACCGCGAAAAAAAAGGGCAGTCATTAGCAGGACATTTTGAAGATTTCCGTCGGAATCGCGGAATACGTGCCGTCGCTCGCTCCTATTATTCAAAATAAAGGGAACATTACTAACAATCTGCACTCGATTCTTTTCTCAATCTCCTTATCCTTCAGCGGATCTACGGATTCGCGTTACACACCGCTTCTCGCTCATATCTGAGCGTTTCTTAAGATTTCCGAACCGCGAAAAAAAAGGGCAGTCATTAGCAGGACATTTTGAAGATTTCCGTCGGAATCGCGGAATACGTGCCGTCGCTCGCTCCTATTATTCAAAATAAAGGGAACATTACTAACAATCTGCACTCGATTCTTTTCTCAATCTCCTTATCCTCCAGCGGATCTACGGATTCGCGTTACACACCGCTTCTCGCTCATATCTGAGCGTTTCTTAAGATTCGGGCGATCTCGTCGAGATCGACTCCCGAACAGCAGTTTATGCAATGCCACGACGATTGAAAAAGAACGAATCATTGTGCGAGAAACTTACGCAATTGATTTTATTTTTCAAGTCGTCGCAAATGGTATTGGCGGTATGTGCGATGCTTATAAAAGAGATACTATTGCGTTAATTCCTTCCGATCAGTTTATAAAACGGAGTTTATAACGGATATCTTAACACGAGAAAATTGCTGCGAGTGATCATCGTACACGACCAACGATCCTGTGCAATATCCCAATTTATAACAAAGAAATATTCATTCGAAATATAATATCCTTAAATGCAAACTGCAATGCTGCGCATCTTGCAGAATATTACTTTCAAAATATCCCCAGTTGCACAACTGCATATAGTTGTGACAATTGCTGTCATAATTATAAAAGACCGTCACCGATGCAACATAAATGTGGATATAATAATAAAAAAATGGATTAGATAATATGCAGCATGCGATAAATGATGATATTATTGCCCAAAAAGAAACAACATGCAATAATTGCAAAAAGCGCGTTAGCCGTACCATTTTATATGGATCTAATCTGATTATCGATAACAGCATTTTGAATGATCCCAACTATATGCACAACCAAAATATGGAAAAACACAATTATGTCTTGGACAATGTAACAAAACTTGTTGTTGATAATACTCAATATAGTTTGTCAGGCATCGTATCATGTATTAAATACGGCAGTAGGTTCAGTAACGGACATTATGTTGTGTATACTTACGCAGGAACAAATTGATACAAATACGATGATATGGCGTCAAATCAAAACAATAATTTGAAGTTATTTTTAAAAATGTAAAAATGTAAATAAGTTTTTAATTCCCTAAGAGACTAACAAAAATTAGCATTAAATAGTATAATAAGTCATAGTATAATAATATGAAAAATAGTATAATGAGTATAACAAGTATAGTATTATATATATATAGGGGGAGGGAGGAGAGAGGGGGAGGGAGAGAGAGAGAAGAATATAATAAATATATTACAGTATTAGTATATGTATATAAATATATAATATAATAATAAGTATTGTTACGTCCTGGCGATTCCACGATTCCTTCCTTCCGCGAAATGTCGGCAACGATCGTCGATTGGTGAGACAAACGAACCGCTCAGTAAACAGACCAACATAAAAGATCGATGATAAAAACATGCCGGTCTCAAGGTAATATAAAATTTTCTAACAAAATACCCAACAAACAGCTGCATCTATAATAATAAAATTTTCCAACAAATATTCAATAAACACAGCTGCACCAATAGCAATAAAATTATCATAGAAGAATAGGATCTTTTTTCTAATCTGAACACGTGCAAGGAATCTTCGAACGAATATCGAACTCACCAATGGACGATCACTACGAGTAAAACGTGAAAAGTAGGAGAAACACCCCGCCTAACGAAGACACTGGCACATTTTTAATTTGCTAAGATTGAAAAATTCCCACTTCTGCGCAAATTCAATTCGTCGAAGTTTTGGAAGATTCCCACTCTTAGAAATTAGAATACACCCCGAAAAGAGAGATATAAAAAGAGGACTCGAGGGGACTTACACACTTATTCTCCGGTCTTCAGCTTCACGCAGTCTTACTCTGTGCTTTTGCACCGTAATTCGCGAGTTAGGCACTTGTGCCACCAGTGTCCTCACTTGGCATTATCTCCAGAGCAACCACGAATCGAACATCGGGCTGCCGACATGAGACACAGAGCGAAACACCGTACAAATTCGCCACCCCTCCACCTCTGAATTACTATTTAAAAAAGTAAGTTTAATTGAATAATTTTTCTTTTCCTCCTTTTTGTCTTGTTCTTTTTTATTTTTTAATCAAAACTTTCCGGAGAATGTTTCATTCTTTTAAATCATCAACCCGTTCCGGCAATAAGTCTTAGAAAATTTTGAATCCTTAATCTAACACATATGCGAGCGACCAATTTTATATTTCTGACCGTTCTTAACATATACACTTATTTACTTATACATATTGATTTTGATTTTATGTTTTTATCCTTTAACCAAATATATTTTTATATTGTATTAACCAGTCAGAACCTAAATGTTAACGATAAAATCTTTCCCTTGTATTCTGACTGATGTCCTCCGTATTAATGTAACACCCGCGAACTAACACACACACTCACACACATTCAGATGGAAACTAATATTATATTTTTATTTTTTCTTTCTTATATAATCATGTATACCCATCATTCATTTTAAAATTGAATAAATTTATATTTGTTAATTAAATAACTCTTTATTAACCCCCACTCATTCCTAGTAGAAAAATCGCACTTGGTCCCATCCCGCGTAAAAGAGATTAAATTCTCTGACCGAAAAGGGACTGCCGAGCGAACTTCCGAAAACAGTGTAATAGCGACTCAGTCGTTTACCTGCTTTTCGGATCTGTCAGTTCGTTCGACCCGATTCCAAACGCCACGAGAGGTTTGATTTCGGGATAATAAAAGATAGTTGTTGCGCCCTTCCGTCGACTCATCCTTCCCCGAGTCTGGACGTAACATACTACTCTTTAAATTTTGGGGGCTCGTCCGGGATTGTAATGTGCGATCTTTTAAACTGGAATGAGTAAAGGGACAAGAGGTACAGCTGATAAAGACGAAGTAGAATGAAATTTTCAGCTTGCTCAGGAAACATACAATCGAACAAAAACTAACAAATCAGAAATACACCACACTTCTACTCCTAATAAATCAACTAATAAAGACATTAATTTTTCATTAAACGAAACGGTAATTGAAAAAGATTTTGAAAAAAGATTTAGCGAAACTAACTTCGCCGATTTCTGCGATAAGACTATTTTACCTGAATTTAATAAACCTGAAAAAACGGAAGGCCCGAGCGGTACCGGCAGCAATATGACTCAAAATAATCCTTTCGCTACCTTGAAATACGCGGTCGAAGCCGTCCCTTATTTTGACGGTCAGAACATTCCGTTAAATTATTTTATCGAGGGATGTGAAGAAGCTAAATCTATGTTGCCTAGTGAGGCTGAATCACAGTTTACCAAAATAATAAGAACCAGGATAATAGGGGAGGCTCGCCGAACTATACAAGGTCTAGATTTTGATAGCGTTTCTCAATTAACTAAATATTTAAAACAAATTTATGGACCAGCAAAAAACGTTTATCAATTACAAGGGGAATTGGGTTGTATATATCAAAAGGGTGATGAAGATGTAATTACTTATGCAAATAGAGTAAAGATTCTTGGAAAACAAATTTTAGAAACATATAGAAGTTCGGGAAACGTGTCGTCTGACCAAAATATTAAAGCATCATTAGAAAAGGACATGTGCAAGTGTTCTATTAGAGGATTAAATCCAGAGATTGAACAACGAGTTGCAAGAAATTTATTAAATGTACAAGAAACTGCCAGCTTTAAGGATAGAGAGAGAGCTCCGAGAAATGACAAATTTACGACAGGGAATAGATAACAGTTCAGGTAGACAGAAAACTAACAGTCTAAAAGAAATTGGTCAAATCTGTTATAAGGAAGGGCACGTAGGCAGTAACTGCAAGAAATATTTACAAACATCTCAACAAATTAATAACCAGATTGATTTAGGAACCGCGATATTAGTATGTCAAATTTGTAAAAAACGTGGGCATGGAGCAGAGAAATGCCGCTTTCGCGATCCACAACAACGCGGACCGGTAAACGTAGTTCAAGGGAAAATAATAACTTGTCAATTATGCTTAAAATCCGATCATGATGCAAAATCTTGCCGACAGAATAATACAACTAATAACAATAAAATCTCGGTAATTTGCCAATGGTGCGAAAGATCCGGCCATTCTGCAAATAATTGCTGGAAGAAACAGAACGAACAACGTTATGCGGGAAATAAAACTCGCGTAACTTGTCAAATTTGCAACAACTTCGGACACATTGCTAAAGATTGTCGATCAAAACTAAACCAGCAAACGGGATCCAGGAATTCTTTATTCTGCCGCTATTGCAAGGAGCAAGGTCATCTTCTCGAAAATTGTCAATTACGCCATGCCAGTAACTTTCGAAAAAAAGAAAATAATCAGGGAAACTACAAAGGCCCCTCGACGTCGGGTGCACAACAGGGGTCCGAACGAGAGCCGCACCCGTCCAAAACTCAAGTAGCCAAGTAGACAAGGACAGAACTATCATATGGCCCGTGACTGTAAATCTCGACAAACATAGTCGCGTGCCTAACGTTCAAATTAACATCGATAACTTAGCTACTCGTATAACTTTTATGCTAGACACGGGATCTGGACCTAATATAATTAAAGAAAATCTAATTCCCGAAGAAATAAATATTAATTACACTAATATCCTCAAATTGAATGGCATAAATAATTATCCTGTGTACACCTTAGGTGAAATTACATTAACTCTTTTTGAAATACCAGTTATATTTCATATTGTATCTAACGATTTTCCAATTTCACAATCCGGCATATTAGGAAACGATTTCTTTAAACAAACTTCATCGAAAATAGATTACGCACAAGGGCACTTGGATGTCTCCGGAATCAACATAACTTTCTTATCACCTGAAGCCATTATAGTAGCTCCGCCATCCGAATCATTATTTTATGTAAGAATAGAAAATCCAGAACTAAAAGTAGGATATATACCGAGACTAAAGGTGGCACATGGAATTTATTTGGGAGACACCATCGTGGAGAACGTTGCTGGAAAGGCATATTTAAACGTTATAAGTACTTTAGATGAAGAGACGGAAGTACATGTTCCGACTTTGCGCCTAAAATCATTGAGTGAATTATTAGACGACCATAATTCAAAAATTGAGGCTCTAAACAGTCCAGAAGAACCAAGGAATAAGGAAGAAGAAACTACTTACGAATTCGACGATTATAAAAATAATATGAATACTGAAAATGAAGGTGAAAATGTAGATGAAGAAAATATTATTATCGACGAAATCAATTATGAAGACGAAGAAAAAACTTTAAATAAAGAAGAAAATAAAAATAAGAATAAAATTAAAAATGAAGACGAGATAAAAAATAAAACTGAGAGGAAAAATAAAGAATTGAATGATTCAATAATCTTTGGAGAGGGAAATTACCAAACCTTTCCTGAAAATCTAATAAATCCAACCATTCCTGGAGGGGGAAACTACCAAACCTCTCCTAAAAATTTAATTAATTTAAAAACCCTCAAAGAGAGAAATTATCGATCCTCTCAAGAAGGGAATAATTCTAGGATTTCGGAAGGAAATTTCCAAACCTTGTCAGAAAATCCTAGCTCCGTCGATTGCGAGGAGGAAAATTATCAAACCTCACTACGTATTTCGGCAAAATCTCATTCCAAAAAAGGGAGAAGTCCTTTATCCTCCCTGGATATCAAATTTCCTAAGGTTGGATTATTTAAAGAAGAAAATGATAATGAATTAAAAACCTCTCATGTTACAATAAAAGACCTCTTTGAAGAGGCTCAAAAATATAATTTAAATATTAAAAATTCGAATCTACGAAATATGAAAAATAAAAATAAACCGTCTTCAAAAATTCTTATATCCTTGTTGAATAAATCTCAAGAAATTTTAGAAAAATTTATGCGAAAACGCAAAACAAGATATAAAAGGAAACAAGAAGTTGAAAATTATAATTTGCATAATTGTCTAACAATCTTCGAAGAAAAGAGAAAGAATCGACCCGCCGAAATCATAGAATCATTGCGATTAGAACATTTAAATGAAACAGAAAGAAAAAGCATTATAAAATTAATAACGGACAGTCAAGGTCGATTTCATATTCCTGGAGAAAAATTAACCGCAACTCACGTCTTACAACATCGAATACCTACTACAGATGACCAACCAATAAACACTCGTCAATATCGATTTCCGCAAATTCATAAAGAAGAAATAAACAAGCAGGTAGAAGAACTGTTAGAAGGAGGAATTGTAAAACACTCACAATCGCCATATAACACGCCTATATGGATTGTACCTAAGAAAGAAGACTCCAAAGGAAATAAACGATGGAGAATGGTATTAGATTTTCGCGCTTTAAATGATAAAACTATCGGAGATGCATATCCTTTACCAAATATCGTTGATATATTAGACCAATTAGGAGGAGCTCGATATTTTTCAGTATGCGATTTAGCATCTGGATTTCATCAAATAAAAATGAACCACAAAGATGGTCATAAAACAGCTTTCACTACTCCTTTTGGACATTACGAATTTGATCGAATGCCGTTCGGTCTAAAAAATGCTCCGGCTACTTTCCAGCGCCTAATGGACTTAGTGTTAACTGGGTTACAAAGCAAAGAATTATTTGTTTATATGGACGATATTGTTATCTATGCAACGTCTTTAAAATAACACGAAAGAAAATACAACGCTTTAATGGAACGTCTTCGAGAAGCTAATTTAAAATTACAGCCAGACAAATGCGAATTTTTGAAAACAGAAGTAACTTATCTGGGACATGTAATCAGTTAAGACGGAATAAAACCAGATCCAAAAAAATTAGAAGCAGTACAACGGTTTCCAAGACCTAAAACACCTAAAAACATTAAACAATTTTTAGGACTTGCAGGATATTATAGACGCTTTATACCGAATTTTTCAAAATTCGCCAAACCATTAACAAATTTATTAAAAGGCGACACCCGCTTCGAGTGGACATCTGTGCAAGAAGAATCTTTTGAAATTTTAAAACAGAAACTGTGCGAAGAGCCAGTACTGCAATACCCAGATTTTTCCAAATCATTCATTTTAACGACCGATGCATCTGGAATAGCCGTTGGAGGAATATTATCACAAGGAGAGATAAATAAAGACCTACCGGTAGCATACGCCTCACGAACCTTAACAGATAATGAATTAAAATACGATACATACGAAAAAGAAGCACTAGCTATTGTATATTGCGTTAAACATTTTCGACCATACTTATACGGAAGAAAATTCACTTTAGTTACAGATCATAAACCTTTGATGTGGTTTAAAAACGCACAAGACGCAAATATGCGAATACTTCGTTGGAGATTAAAATTAGCGGAATATGATTATGAGGTTGTATATAAAGCGGGAAAAACAAACGTAAACGCAGACGCATTATCCAGAAATCCTGTAAATATCGAAGAAATAGATTGTAAAATGATAAAAAACAAGAAATTTTTAAACCCAGATAACTCTAAAGATGCACGATTAATTGCCGAACTATTAGAAAAATCCGATAGCGAAGAAGAAGAAGAAGAAGATGACGATTTCCATTTATATCTTTCCGATATGGAAGAAAACGAAGAAATAATACCTGAAAGCGATTTATTAAATAACAATAACGATACTCTTCCATTTACACAAACAGAATTAAACGAACCAGATTATTTATCAATTACCGAAAAAGCTTTAATACACGATCCTCCTAAACAAAATAAAATTCAAACGAGAAGCCGAACTGCAAGACAAAGTATTGAGCAAAATAAAATAACCAACGAATTGCATAGTGACGAGGGAGAGATCGAAGAAATCGAAGAAAGAAATGATCCGCCTGATAAAGATTCTGACAGTGAAAAGGAAGACGAAGAGGAAAACGAACAAGATATTATTAACAAAAATTTAAAATCAAGAAAAACGAAACCTGCATTTATTGAAAATAGAATAACTCATGGTAACGTTATAGACTCTCGGGAATTATTATTTTTACGAAAAGATAATATGGTATATTTTGTCGACACCCAGGGAAGACCTTTAGATTCAGGCTCACAAAAACTTTTCGAACGAAAAGAGCTTCCAAACCTAGGATCTCTTGTCCTAGAAAAGGCCAAGGCCATAAAAGATAAAAACCATTATCATGTGGCTTTACCTGTCAGCGAAGAACAACGAGAAGGCCCTACGGCTACTCTTAAACAAATTGTTAAAATCTTAACAGACTTACGGAAAATAACCGAAGATTTAAAATTAGAAACATTTAGTATTGCAAAAACTGAGTTTATTAATAATGTTCCATGGAATAATGTTAAACCACATATAAAATCAATATTCACCGACGCCCCTACTAAGTTATTATTTGTCACGGACTAATTAAATATCCACCGAAAGATTTACGTTCCGTTATAATCAGTGAAATGCATTGCTTACCAACGGGAGGACACCGTGGAGTCACAAAAACTTACAACCGAATAAAACATAATTATTACTGGGAAAACTTGAAAGCAGATGTTCAACGGTACATACAACAATGTTTACAATGTCAATTGAAAAAACTTGGACGAGTAAAAACGAAACAACCAATGATAATCACGGATACATCATGATCTTTTTTGATAAAGTAGCCATGAATATTGTAGGCCCTTTACCTAAAACTGAAAGGGGAAACGAATATATTCTAACATTACAAGATCAACTAACTAAATTTTGCATGGGAATACCATTACCGAATCAAACTTCCGAAACCATCGCAGAAGCTTTTGTAGATCGATTTATTTGCGTACTTGGAGCACCAAAAGCAATATTAACAGATCAAGGCAGAAATTTCCTTAGCGATCTAATAAAGAAAATTGCAAAATTATTTAAAATTCGCAAATTTCGCACAACAGCCTTCCATCCTCAATCAAACGGATCATTAGAAAGATCACATCACGCATTAGGCGAATATTTAAAACAATACGCGAATGAACAAAAACAATGGGATAGATGGATTAGCCTTGCCATGTTTAATTATAATACGAGCGTACATGAAGCAACAAAGCATACTCCATATGAGCTGGTTTTTGGAAAGATAGCACGCGTTCCATCGAACGAACTTCTACCTCCTGGGGATAAATAGCAAATTATGATGAATATTTAATAAATCTTGTAACTCAACTTCACGCAATTCAGGGAAACGCACGCGATAATGTCATTCAGGCGAAAATTAGATCAAAAAATTATTACGATAGAAAAATCAACCCACAAACCTTTAAACCGGGAGATCAAGTATTTTTATTAAAAGGTCCAAAACCAGGTAAATTCGGAGATCAATATACTGGGCCTCACGAAGTTCTAGAAATTTTTAATAAAAATAACGTCAAAATTAGAATAAAGAAAAATAGCCGAATTGTACATCCGAACCGCTTACGAATTTCATATATTAAACCTACTAATAAATAATTATGAGAATTTTCAGATGGACCTCAGAATTGGAAGACAAATCACGATAATAATTTTAACAAAAAAAAAATAATAATAATAATAATTGAAATTTTATCAAACAGAGTAATAGGGACAGACTTAACTTAGCAGTCACAGTAAATATATTCTTGATCGTGTAAAATAAGAGAGAACATAAACGAATGCGCCATACTGTATCATTTACTTGTTAGATTAATTAATATACTAAAAACGTATATATATATATATATATATATATATATATATATATATACATATACATATATTATACATATATATACCCACACACATATATATTTTTAGTCTTAGACACATATAAACATTATAAATGTTACTGCGTTTAACATTAATTTAGCGGACAAAAATATTATTAGCATAATATATAGATCAAATATTATATAATATGCATATATAACAAAAACAGAACTATCTTTTCTGATAAAAAAATTTTATATATTATATAAAAAAATATTACCTGATCATCTGAAAAAAAAGAGAGAAACAATGAGCTAGAAAAATATCACAGGGGAATTATATCATCGGCTCCAGCAACCAATAAGCGATCACTATGCTACATTTAGTGATAAACTATCCAGCTATTATTCGGCAGACAAACATGGTATTTCAACCAACAGCTAATTAAAGGAACAAGGAGAACTATTCCAGCATTTGTCAATTGACAAGTCATCTTGGCGCTCTACATCCATCAGCGAGTCCACCTATAACTATTCAGCATCCGGGCAAATAAAGCCTGAACATTTTTATTATGGGATTCAACATGATATCCCAATCAATGGCTAATTACTCATAGTAAATGAGAATTCAAGCCAAGCATCGAGAATCTTCCTGACAAGCTGCACCTGCGTTGTCCGGAGGACATTGATAACCAGCAAAAATGGGAAGAAGAAAGAAAAATATCTTATTTCTCTCAGAGCAATAAAATTTCCAGCTGAAGATTTGAGACTACTGATGTTGGTCAGGTAAACGCTATGACAGTTTCACTTTTTTTTATGCCATAAAATGGGCACGCATAAGAAAAGATAGTTTTGTATTAGAATTATATATATTAGAATATAATAATTAACTAAAAATGTAAAAGAAGGACGAAGGAAAGAAGGAAAGGGTTTTGGTGATCGCCTTCTCTTTCTTCCTTCTTAATAAGCAAATTAGCATATACAAAACTACATGCAATTTACAACACTTTAGTTATCCGCGAAAGGAAGGAATCCATTTCCTTTTTTCTGCAAATGTTGGGTTTTTCCCCAACATTTGTCTAAGGCCGGGGGTGTTACGTCCTGGCGATTCCACGATTCCTTCCTTCCGCGAAGTGTCGGCAACGATCGTCGATTGGTGAGACAAACGAACCGCTCAGTAAACAGACCAACGTAAAAGATCGATGATAAAAACATGCCGGTCTCAAGGTAATATAAAATTTTCTAACAAAATACCCAACAAACACAGCTGCATCTATAATAATAAAATTTTCCAACAAATATTCAATAAACACAGCTGCACCAATAGCAATAAAATTATCATAGAAGAATAGGATCTTTTTTCTAATCTGAACACGTGCAAGGAATCTTCGAACGAATATCGAACTCACCAATGGACGATCACTACGAGTAAAACGTGAAAAGTAGGAGAAACACCCCGCCTAACGAAACACTGGCACATTTTTAATTTGCTAAGATTGAAAAATTCCCACTTCTGCGCAAATTCAATTCGTCGAAGTTTTGGAAGATTCCCACTCTTAGAAATTAGAATACACCCCGAAAAGAGAGATACAAAAAGAGGACTCGAGGGGACTTACACACTTATTCTCCGGTCTTCAGCTTCACGCAGTCTTACTCTGTGCTTTTGCACCGTAATTCGCGAGTTAGGCACTTGTGCCACCAGTGTCCTCACTTGGCATTATCTCCAGAGCAACCACGAATCGAACATCGGGCTGCCGACATGAGACACAGAGCGAAACACCGTACAAATTCGCCACCCCTCCACCTCTGAATTACTATTTAAAAAAGTAAGTTTAATTGAATAATTTTTCTTTTCCTCCTTTTTGTCTTGTTTTTTTTATTTTTTAATCAAAACTTTCCGGAGAATGTTTCATTCTTTTAAATCATCAACCCGTTCCGGCAATAAGTCTTAGAAAATTTTGAATCCTTAATCTAACACATATGCGAGCGACCAATTTTATATTTCTGACCGTTCTTAACATATACACTTATTTACTTATACATATTGATTTTGATTTTATGTTTTTATCCTTTAACCAAATATATTTTTATATTGTATTAACCAGTCAGAACCTAAATGTTAACGATAAAATCTTTCCCTTGTATTCTGACTGATGTCCTCCGTATTAATGTAACACCCGCGAACTAACACACACACTCACACACATTCAGATGAAAACTAATATTATATTTTTATTTTTTCTTTCTTATATAATCATGTATACCCATCATTCATTTTAAAATTGAATAAATTTATATTTGTTAATTAAATAACTCTTTATTAACCCCCACTCATTCCTAGTAGAAAGATCGCACTTGGTCCCATCCCGCGTAAAAGAGATTAAATTCTCTGACCGAAAAGGGACTGCCGAGCGAACTTCCGAAAACAGTGTAATAGCGACTCAGTCGTTTACTTGCTTTTCGGATCTGTCAGTTCGTTCGACCCGATTCCAAACGCCACGAGACGTTTGATTTCGGGATAATAAAAGATAGTTGTTGCGCCCTTCCGTCGACTCATCCTTCCCCGAGTCTGGACGTAACAGTATAATATAATGCAATAGTATATACAGGGTGTAAATGAATATTTGTTACAAACTTCTAGGGTGTGTAGAGGGTTCAAAGTAGACCAACTTTTAATAAGGAACTCAAGTCCGGAAACGCACCGTTTGCGAGCTGCAGACTGAAACTGTTGACAAAACAGACAAAAACTGCTTTTTCTGCTGAACGTAGCCATTGTTAAACATATTTGTAGTGTAATGTATCAAATAAAGTTATTATAAGAATTATTCCTAATACTGAACATACCAACAGTTCCAGTCTGCAGCTCGCAAACGGTACGTTTCCGGACATGAGTTCCTTATTAAAAGTTGGTCTACTTTGAACCCTCTACATACCCTAGAAGTTTGTAACATGTATTCATTTACACCCTATATATAATAAGTAAAATAAAGCAACATCTACAATATATTACGTTATTACATTATTTTAGTTATATATGTAGAAAACGTGAGATTTTTCGTTACGCATCAAAAATATTCACCAAGCTTATCATATTTAGAACTCGTGAGAGGCTACCTAGAACTCTCAATAGAACGTTAAATTTGCGAAGATAATTTTTCACTGGGACTTACAAAATTTTCGGATTTGCGACTTCGACCAACGAAAACTTTTTTATTTCGCATCGTAGCGCTTCGAGTGCTAATAGTTATCGTTAGAACTCTTTGGGGGGCTGCCAGAACTGTCGACAGAACTGCCGGTTACCGAGAAAAAATTTTACTCCTATGGGACTTGGAAATTTTTCAGATTTGCGACTTCGATCAGCGAGAACTTTTTTATTTCGCATCGTAGCGCTTCGAGAGCTAATAGTTATCGTTAGAACTCTTCGGGGGGCTGCCAGAACTGCCGACAGAACTCCCGTTACCGAAAAAAATTTTACCTCTATAGATCTTGAACTATAGAAGTGAAAATTTTTATCGATAACCGGCTGTTTTATTGAGAGTTCTGGTAGCCCCCCAAAGAGTTCTATCAATTATCCTTAACAATCAAAGTGCTAAAGTTGATAACGAAAAAGTTATACCGTCTTAAAGTTGCGAAAAATGTGAAGTTACCCCCCCCCCCCCCCCAATATCATCAAGTGCTATTTTCGGAATATACAGAATTTGAGATTTCTTCATTTGACAGCCAATCATGTGGTATTGTGTGTTACACTGTGTCATCTGTGTACCTTGCTGGAAAACACCCATTATGTGTATTAAATGAACTTATGCATCTGTGTACGCGTTTATATAAATACATTTGAATATAACATTATACAGGGTGTCCCCTATTTAAATGTCAAAACTTTAGGAGCGTGTAGGGGACCGATAAACTAAGACAAAAAGTCCTTTAGAGATTTGCTCGTTTTTGCTTCGTTTTGAAGAAAATCGCAAAAAATGAAACAAATAATTTTCACCAAAAAACTTAAAACAACACTAAAATTATTAGATTTATCAAAAAGTATCAAAAAATAAAAATTGTAGAACATGAAGAATTAAGAAAAGAGAGTAAGTTAAAATCCTCCTGAGGTAAAATTAGATTAGAAATTAAATTTCGCGTTGTCGCGTATTTATCTACAATCCTCTAATTAAATATAATAAATAAAATAATTGTTTTTAGGAAAAAGTATGTAATTATTTATAATGTATTTTTTTAAACAATTATTCGTTTTTTTTTAAACTAATTGATTTGTCTCATTATTCTGTACATAAAAGTGTTACAGTAAGATTATCGAAAACTAAATATTTTACGAGATATTTTATTTTTTATATCAAAATATGTCAGAATAAAATGTAAAATAACTCAAAAAGTACTTAATGAAAAAATATTTATTATAGTGTTTTGAAAAGCTCTCAAGATAAGCTACAAGAATATGCAATAAAAAGTAGGCAGTTCCATTTTAAAAATTGAAGGTGACCTTGCTTTTTTATGGAAAAAAAATGTTTGGTCAATTTTTATTATTGCAATTTGTTGCCGGTTAGAAACTGATAAATTTCTGTTTATGACTTTTTTATGTCAGATTATTGTAAGTGCCTTAAAAATCGTGGCGACCGTTACGAGGACCAACCTGTATATATATATACGTGAAAGATTATAGATAAAGGGAGCCGCGCGAGCGAGACTTCGGAACTCTTCGATATTTGTCATCTCGCTTGCTCCTTCATTCTTTCTCGCTTTCGCTTTTGTCGACAGTCCAGCATCGCGCAGATGTTTTTCCTTATCTACAATATATAAACATATTATAAAATAAAAACTTTAATTTTAATTTTGTGTTGTATCAATATAAAAATAATTATAATGGGTTATTGAGATTCTTGCAATTAAAATGACACCAAATACGACATAAATCGGTTTATTTTTACTCAATTATGTAATTAAAATTATTATTACTTATTTCATACTGATTAAATGCAAAATGAAAGTTTCAGTTTTTATTTTATAAGACGTTTATATATTGTAGATAAGGAAAAATGCCCGCGCAATGCTGGAGAGTCGACAAAAGCGAAAGCGAGAAAAAATGAAGGAGCAAGCGAGATGACAAATATCGAAGAGTTCCGAAGTCTCGCTCGCGCGGCTCCCTTTATCTATAATCTTTCACGTATATATATACAGGGTGTCCCATTTTAAAAGTTTCACCCTCATAACTTTTCAGGATCAACGTGTAAAGGAAAATGTTTGAAATAAAAGTTGTATGGTATCGAGGGGGAATCTTGTGGAAGTGAACATTTTTTTTTAGGTGGAGGCGCTTAGGAGATTTGAAGGTCATCTTCATTTTTTTAAATGGAACCCCCTTTTTCTTATTGTATATTCTTGTAGCTTATGTCGAGAGCTTTCCAAAACACTATAATAAAGTATTTTTTCATTAAGTACTTTTTGAGTTATTTTATATTTTAATCTGACATATTTTGATATACAAAATAAAATATCTCGTAAAATATTTAGTTTTCGATAATCTTACCGTAATACTTTTATGTACAGAATAATGAGACAAATCAATTAGTGTAAAGAAAAAAACAAATAATTGTTTAAAAAAATACATTGTAAATAATTACATACTTTTTCTTAAAAACAATTATTTTTTTTATGCTAATTGATTTGTCTCATTATTCTGTACATAAAAGTATTACGGTAAGATTATCGAAAACTAAATATTTTACGAGATATTTTATTTTTTATATCAAAATATGTCAGATTAAAGTATAAAATAACTCAAAAAGTACTTAATGAAAAAATACTTTATTATAGTGTTTTGGAAAGCTCTGGAGATAAGCTACAAGAATATGCAATAAAAAAGGGGGGTTCCATTTAAAAAAATGAAAATGACCTTCAAATCTCCTAAGCGCCTCCACCTAAAAAAATATGTTCACTTCCACAAGATTTCCCCCTCGATACCATACAACTTTTATTTCAAACATTTTCCTTCAAACGTTGATCCTGAAAAGTTATGAGGGTGGAACTTTTAAAATGGGACACCCTGTATATGTCATCTTACTATAGAAAATCAGACGTCTGTATTTCGCATTTTATATATCCGAAAATAATTTTAATGCATTAAGAGGATGCCGGAGCGACGGGCGAACTCCGACGGGTTAGCGCCCTCATTTAAACGTAACTAAAAGTGTCGGTGTATTACCAACGCTTTATAGTTACATTACCGATATCATTATGTAGAGTAATTGTCAAGGATATGTGCATATTTTGGAAAGAGCAATAAAATACAAGCCTTTCGCATTGTGTTAAATATGTAGAGACAGAAAATATGTTGAATTTCTACTCTATTTCTGTTCTATCGTCTCGTAGAAGCAACGACTTTACACAGATATCTGTTTGTGTCGCGTACATATTTTGAATACAAATCTATAATATTGCTCATATTATTTCTTTTGATTTTATCATAATGTAGATATATACATATATACATCATATAGATGTAACATATATATATATATATATATTGTGACGTGACGTTTTTGGGACGTCCGTCACAAGGGTCGAATGACCCGATCGGGGGCGGTTTTTCGGGAGCCTGCGTCCTCTCTATTTAGGGAGAGAGCGGCCCAATCGGCAGATCGACGAGATCTGACTTTTGGTTAGTAATAGTTATCGCAAATGTAAGCTCGAGATGAGCCCGCGAGTTGGTTGTCGGCACGAGATCGAGCGGCGGAATCCCATCCGACGGAAGGAAAGGAAGAGAGAAGAGCGACGGCCGAGAGTCCAGGACACCCGGAAAATAGGAGATGTCAGGTCGTAGTTGTCTAATATTAAAAACATTTTATATGGCTGACAAACATCGCTGCCGGTAAATTTATATTTCTTATGGCAGGAAAGGAGCGCGGAGGGCCGGAATAATCCGGCCAAAGGGGCGGCCACTCCACCCGCACGAAGCGAGGAAGTTCCAAGGACGGAGCGGCGAGCGGACTCTCAATCCGGAACCTATCCAACCAGATAGGAAAGAGAGCCGATCGGGCGCAACCGTAAGCCCGCACCTTTAAGCCAAAAAGCAGAAAATCTTGGGAACTCCGGGGCGATGAACCCACCAACACGGCCGTGATGACAACAAGGATCGCGAGGACCGCAGGACGGCCCTGCGTAACGCGAAAGCGCCACAGGTGGCACGATAGCGATTTATCGCGCCGGCGTGTCTCCTGCAGGACTCTCGCTCGGCACTGTTCGGCGAGATAGCGAGAAGGACGCAGGCCTCGTAGAGCGTATCCTAAGTATCGAACAAGAAGGAAAATCGAGGGCTTCCAGCCGGTGGGACGAGCGTCGCCGACCGATTTTGTTGCCGTTTATTTGTAGGTAATTAATTCGGATGAGTCGCGCCCGTAATAGTTGTCGAGCCACGCGTTTTTGTGAATTAACTTTGTGAACATTTTGGTAGATTAAGTCGCACGGCCGACGAGCACACGCCGCTCATCCGAATTATATAAATTAAGCTCTCTATATCCATTTCGCCGCCGCCGACAGTCATTAATGTTAGTTTCGCGTCTGTAATTATTACGTGTTGTAAAGTATCGGGATTTTCACGCTCGCGCGATCGATATTCCGGATCGCGCAAAGTATTGCGTCGTACGACTCGTACACCACAGTCGTCACCGATAGTTTTCGTATTCTTTTTGAGTATTGTTAGCATTTATCTTGTACACGCTATGCGTAATTAGAGTAAGGAGAAAGCGTAATTCTCCGATATCGAGCAGAGTATCTATCGGGTGTTTGTGACCCCATCGTTAGTTTTCGCGAGTCATCCGAGTAATATACGTGGCGTATTTCAAGCAAAGGTCGCCGTTATTATTATTGAGGCACATTCCAGCACCACGAGCTGTGTTAAAAGACCGATTCGAGTCGTAACACCGGGAAATTTATATTGTATCGAAGCGGATTCACGGGCGTGCGTAAAGTAGTTACCGGCGCATTCGAGTGATTTATTTAGTTGTCGCGGCCTAATTAAGTCTCGTACGGCGGAAACCCTCGCGGCCGAAAAGTCGAGTTAAAAGCGTGTAAGACGCCCGGTAATTTGATACTGTTGCGCACGGTCGTGTTGATCTCCGCGGAAATTAGATAATATGATATTTCACTCGACTGTAGAATAACTATTGTCATCCAAGATTACTCTTTCTGTGAACGGCTCTATACTCTTGTTTTATTTAATATATTATTACTGTTATCTTTATTGTTAACTTATCGAATGCTCATTTTCGCTCCCGCGTTCTCGATTCTCAAGAACTCTCCCGTATCCCCCCGAACCACCCTCTCTACCATTTTGGATAAATTGAGTAGCCGCGGAATTTTGTCTCAATTGTCTCTTAGCGTTATTATTACTCTACAAAATGTCATTTTAACTCTATACAAAACAGTGTTATTTTGTTTATACAAAATAATAGTTCTAATTTCTTAAAAATAGATATCAAAAAATTCTGCCAACTAACAATAAAATAAATAAAATCTTGTATTATAAAATTAATTTCTTTTATTATTATTTAAATAGAAACATTTTAATCAAAAAAATACTATTGTACAAAATAATTGTTTAAATTTCCTACAAAAATAATGATATCAAAAAATTGCGCCAAATAAATAAAAATGTATGCTATAAAATTTATTTCTTTTATTATTATTTAAATAAAAACATTTTAACTAAAAAAACTGTTATACAAAGTAGTTATTTTAATTTTCTAGATTCGCTTTGAGATATACTTATTATAAAAAGTTATGTAAGATGATATAAAAAAGACAGTCACATATGTATACATTATAATAACTATATAAATTCTAAAGTTTAATAAAAAAAGATAATATGAAACAAAATAAAATTTTTTTAAATTCATACAAAAATTAAAAATTAAAAATTTATGCAAAAAATTAAAAACTTATGCGAAAATTAAAAATTAATACAAAATCAAAAAATTAAAAAAATTTAAGTTAAAAATCTTGGCGCTGCTAAACTGAACAATATGCTGATATTAACGTATTCCGTACATTTACGTTACAATTATTGATGTAATGATGTATGATTAAATTAATTATTTGTTACTTTAAGACACATTGCAGTTATAAATTTTGAAACTTAGCAGCGCCAAGATTTTTAACTTAAATTTTTTTAATTTTTTGATTTTGTATTAATTTTTAATTTTCGCATAAGTTTTTAATTTTTTGCATAAATTTTTAATTTTTAATTTTTGTATGAATTTAAAAAAATTTTATTTTGTTTCATATTATCTTTTTTTATTAAACTTTAGAATTTATATAGTTATTATAATGTATACATATGTGATTGTCTTTTTTATATCATCTTACATAATTTTTTATAATAAGTATATCTCAAAGCGAATCTAGAAAATTAAAATAACTACTTTGTATAACAGTTTTTTTAGTTAAAATGTTTTTATTTAAATAATAATAAAAGAAATAAATTTTATAGCATACATTTTTATTTATTTGGCGCAATTTTTTGATATCATTATTTTTGTAGGAAATTTAAACAATTATTTTGTACAATAGTATTTTTTTGATTAAAATGTTTCTATTTAAATAATAATAAAAGAAATTAATTTTATAATACAAGTTTTTATTTATTTTATTGTTAGTTGACAGAATTTTTTGATATCTATTTTTAAGAAATTAGAACTATTATTTTGTATAAACAAAATAACACTGTTTTGTATAGAGTTAAAATGACATTTTGTAGAGCAATTTTTTGAAATAATTTAAAAATAAAATAGTTTTTTGTGTAACACTTTTTCACATGGCGCGTGCACTTGGCGCCTTTTTTTTACCTTTTTTTTAAAAGGTAGGTTTTTAGGGATTATATCATTCTTTTTTGTGTAATATATGTTAAACATCTTTAAATTAATAAGCAAAGAACCCCGCCACTACCTTCGTCATATTTCATCAAAATACGACGATCCTCTTTGCTTACTATAGATATTCAGATTTTTCTAACTTCTTTGTTATTCTTATTGTATGTTTAAGAATAATGGATAATTACAAATGAATGTGTCATTAGAAATATACATTTGTTATTTAATATACAATGAAATGTACAATCTATGTTTCTAAATCCATTGATCCAATAATCGTTGCTGCTTATCTAGTTCATCATTAAATATATAAATAAAGCAAAAAAAGTGAGTTATATAATTTTTAATAGTAAGAATAAAAAATAAAAATAAATTATATATATATATATATATATATATATATATATATATATATATATATATATATATATATTGTCGATTTATGTAAATATTTTTTCGCAGTTAACAAATAATGCAGAATATAAAGCGTTGTTCACGAAATTGCTGATACATTACGAGATATTCTTTTGTATGAGACTGATCGAAATACAATTATTAAATGATTAAATATTAATTACAAGTTTGATATTACAAAAATGTATTTTTAATGAAGGATTTTTTATATAGCTGCTTCTTTATTTTATAATATTCAATATATATTATTTATTAGCCATCTTTTGTAAAAATATTATATAAACATCTTTAGCACCTCTAAGCCATTGCCTTTTTTTAACTTGAGCATCATCAGCTTCGATCCAAATATTAGATATTCCTTCTCTACATATACTTATATAATGACCTTCGTCAATACATGAACCATGATGAAGTATAGCATTCATCGTCTTATATAATTGTCCAGCTACTAATACTTTAGTTGTTGGGACAGCACATAAGTTAAATTTGTGTGCTGCTTTCATTAATTTATCATCTTGTGATGAAAATAGTATTAAATGAATAACAACTATCTCTCTTGTCAATGTTATTTCATTTTTAAATAGTATATCATTTCCAGTACAATATTCACATGATTCATTGTGTGATTGATACCAATGTGAAAACGTAACATTTAATAAATCATTAAGAGTATAACTTTTCTTATTCAAATTATTAACAGGAATTGAAATAATAATATTATTATCAACAGTAGTTTTTGTATTACCACAAGTTTTGCATCGCACAGTAGAAGTTACTTGATATTCTATTAAACTTTTTATGCGATCATATTTTTCGCAAAGAGCTATAAGAAAATCAGATGCATTTCGTTTTGCAGTGTTCGAAAAATATTCTCCTAAACATTGCCGTATTACATATGTATTTAAATTACGCATTCCATTTTCATATCGATGCATTAATATACGTAAAACATCTGATATATCACAATTAAACAATTGCTGTCTAATGATATCTAAATGCAATAAACATTGCAATACCGCATTTGCATAACATGAAACTCATCTGTATTTTGGAAACCATGTATGACCCAAGCAGTACTTTGTCGAATTTTTTCATGTGATTTTTGGACGGAAGTAATTACTTTTGGTAACGCCCATAAGACATCTTTTACTTTGCGATAACGTTCTTTTGAAACGGAAATCATTTCTGCTTTGGGTTTATGTATCCCTTTTAGACGATTATATTCGATGATAGCTTCTTCGCTAGCTATCACCGATGAAGGATCGTAATTAATCAAATGTAACCCTTCTAGAGATGTTACTCGCGACAGTGCAACGTAAATTTGGCCACAATTAAATACAGAGTTACCAATGTCCATAATAGCACTTTGCAAACTCAATCCCTGGCTTTTATGAATAGTGATACCATAACTCAAAGATAATGGAAATTGTTTTCTGATAACATATGCTCTATCAATCACTTCAAATTTAACACTTACTCTTTCAATTAAATATTCTAAACCTGACGGTAAAAGAAGTTTAATCTTTTCTACGTAATCAGTAGATATATCTTGTACAATTGAAATCACTGTAGCAATTGTACCGTTTACAAGACCCAAAGTAGCATCAATATTACGCCGTATCATAACTTTTGCTCCAATTTTAATTGTTATTTGTTTTGAAAGCCCAGCTGTTCTAGAATTATTATCATCATCATTATTTGATAATACTTTTAATACTTTCTTTTATATATATGGAATACATTCAATCGTATCTTCAGCAATTAATAATATTTCTTTAGAAACAATGCGACTTAACATTGCATCATTGAGAACATCACACATACGACAAGTAGGCAGTAAACAAACGGTATCTGATGGCAGATTATTAATGAAATTACATAATTCATTTAATCTAGATTCAAAAGAATCTCCTTTGAAAGATATTCTTCTATTTTCAAGAATTTTACAATCAGATTTTGTCAATAAACCAATACGAATTCTTGACAGTAACTCACGGTAAGAGTTATCTCCTTGCTGGCGCATATTGATTGTCAATTCATCATAGTCAAATAATGTAGCCCATAAATTAACAGCACTTAAGGAACCAAGATGTTTAGCAACTTTTTCATCGGATAAATGCATAAAGATAGGATCTTCGTGTACCGGAGGTAGTTGAAGCAAGTCTCCGAATAAAAGAATGTGCTTTTGACCAAACCAACCATCATCGCAATCACTAGTGTCAAATATTTCAGACAATCGAAGATGTATATACATTAAAGTCAAATTAGATATCATTGACACTTCATCAATTACAAAAAGAATAACATTTTTAAGATCTGCTCGTAAAACTTTCAATACATGATCAGATAGTTGTTTATATTTAGGAGTATGACCATGTTCAACGGGTAATTGAAGCAATCTATGAACTGTCAAACCATCTATATTAAATGCTGCTATACCAGTAGGCGCTGCTACAGCAGTATCTTTGTTAAGATTTTGTTTCATCCAGCATTTAATAGTTTTGATTAAGAAACTTTTTCCAGTACCACCTTCTCCGCTAACATATAATCGTAATAATGATTTATCTGAATCTACAGTATTAATAACTCTATCGAATACTCGTTTCTGATCCGTATTTAATTTTGCTATCATTTCAGATACATCGATTTCTCGAATTACTTTATCACCAAGATCTTTAAAATCTTGCATTGCTTCGCCAGCTTCTATATTTTGAACACCTATCGGATTTTCAGGATCATCCTCGGACTGCTGTTTTTGTAAATCATTATCTAAGCATTGCTGAACTAACTCTGTTGCAGTTTCAAACGCTTTTTGCAATTCTTCTAATCTTTCATGATATTGCAATGCTCCTACAAGATGCAATTTTACTTTGTGAAACGATTCGGCATAAGTGTTGCATTCATTTCTAAGATCCTCTAATTTTCGCCATGGTTGAAACATAAGCAATAACGAAAAGAAATAATTTTCCGGTTGTGTATTAACATTATATCTATAATGATTAATAAGATATCCACGCTGTCGCCGTTTAAGATAATAACCATTATCTATTTTATAATATTCAATATCTTCATTTTTTGGTTTGATTTTTGAGATATCGTACCACTGTGCAAATTCATAAAGAGATATATTTTCTAGTTCATTTGGTCTATGTGGATAATGATTATCTATTAAAGATGGGTAAAATATATCTGTAGATTCAGCATCAAGAGCTTCAATTTCTTTGCGGTTTTTTAATTTTCTATATCGTATTTGGTTAACATCTAACCATTTTATAGTTGTATTTCGATCAGTTCCATATAAAGGAATACCTAATAATGTATCAGCAGCTTCAAGAGCTCCACATTCTCTATTACTCGTAAATCGCAAAGCAATGTTCCAAAGGTAACTCGCTAATGATTTGTTTTTATTATTCTTACTATCAAGGATAGTATCAGACAATTCACTTTTTCCCGCTTTATTCATATATTTAGTAATGTACCATGTAAGCAGCGATGATTTTTCACCAATAAATTGTATATCCATATTACCTTCCCATGCAGTAAGAAGAACAGGATTATAATCATTAATATTAACTTCATTATCCGTTCGAGGAAGATCATAAAGCCTACTTTTATGTTTCAATTGTTTTCTACCTGCTATCGAAGTTGCCACATCTCTCATATTCAAAGTTTCAGTAACGGGACGAGGAAATCCAAAACGACACGACGAATAACTTTACTCCTACTTTTTTAGAACGAAGACAATAATCGTTATGTATATGTCGCTGATGCGTATTAACACGCCTATACAATAATGGCGAAATATTTTGATCCGGCATTTTACAGCTTATATGTTGTAAAATAAATATGGACACTTCTTCAATAGTAGATTCACCAAAAATTGGTGCATTTTTAATCCAAATTAATAAGTGGAAATGTTGTATACCTCTACCTTGGTATTCTCGTCGCCAGAAATAGTGTGTTACTTCTCCAATTGGATGATCTTTGGAGCTAATAAAGTCAAGCATTGCCCGAAACTTATTATCGAGAAACCTAGATGTTGATACAGGATCTCTAGCAACAAGTACGCTAACGCATAAGGAAGTGTCATGCCATCCATTTACTTCACGAATATATTCACCTAAATCTTCCCATAACCACTCACTTGGACTTAATGTTAAAAACCACGTCGCAGGTCCATAATGCTGCGTCATACAGTTTAAATCGCTTCTCGGTTTACGCCAGTATTGCTCTGTATTTCGAAGTGTGGCAAATATTGTACTCAAATTAGATTCCAACAATTCTTTCGACATTGCTTCCAAATATTCTGCAGCCGTGTAACGAACTCGCGGATTAGTTACATTCATTTTATGATAAATTCCACGACTTAACTGACGAATATTTGCATCGTTCAATAAATAAAATAAGTATTGTTGATTTAATCTGTACTGTGAATGTTTAGATGTTAAACGACATTTAATAAATTCGTGATCAAGAAGTTTGACTTGCCTAGTTTCATGTTGTCCATTAATACCAAAAGGATATAAATCTGGAAAACACATTAAATCTAAATATTGTTCACGATTATCCAAAGGCAAGTCCTGAATTTTTAACATTTGATATAAGGTTGACGTAGTTTTATTTGCTTTTTTTTCATATAAGGGATAGATAGTATATTGTTCGTAATAGCCATCATTTTCATCAGTAACTTGAGTTAACATTGCTTTCTGTTGACTCTCTAATGTAACTTCTATATCATTTTTTATCTCTTCTATCGAATCATTTAAAAATTCAGGCTCGTCATCCAATGTCGCTTCTGTATTATCTTCTGTTTCTTTCATTTGAAATTCTGAATTTTTTAATTTTGCCAAACATAAATCATTGTGATTATTTGGCAATATAATATGTGAGTATAAAGTATTATTGCGCTTTAACCACATCAAAGCATCAAATACTTTTTTAATATCAACTATCTCTTCCCAAATAATCTTTAATTTTGTCGGAATACCTCTAACTAAAATATATAATTCGTGATTATAATTAATTGGATCAGTAGTAGAACATAATTTATTCAATGTCTTCTGTAACGGAAGTGGTAAATGAAATGTTCTACCTTTAACTTTCTGTACCATTTGTCTTTGAGGCAGCTTTTTATTAATAACAGTTCCCATTTTGAGGACAGTTTGAAATGCTTTAGCTCTCTGTATAAGAATTCTTTCAAACGTGTTAAGAGATGATATTACTTCAGGCACATCATTTGTGAACAGATTATTCAAAATGCAATATGCAGGCATTAGACCTTTACGAAATTTGCCTGCACAATAATTACATATATATATTCTGCATTAACCTTCTGTTGTTGTACATGTGCCATTAAATCTCTCCAAATTTGAATATCTATTTGTGCTTGAAGACTATTGACTTTAGAAACATTTTTTTTATAACATAATTTCTCACATGATACGCAAATATGCCGTGGTGTGTTTGTTGAACGTTTAATCAAAGCCTTAAATGCTTTACAATATTTAGAAATAATATCATCATCGCTCAGAGTTGTATCTGTCTGTTGATGTTTGTACATATCTGCTTTTTCTTGTGCAGAAGTTACAATCTCATTTAATGTGTTCAAATCAGCACGAGTTAATGCTTTATCGAGGTTTTCCATCTTTCGATAAAAATGTGTAAGTTGATAAATAAAACGTTTAATAATTCTTACTTTTGGAAAATGAGGCGATAATAATTGAACTGGAAGAAACATTCCTTTGCAAAGTGTTAAATCAATATGACAGCTACGCGTATGGCCCAATTTCTCATTTGAAGTTTTTATAGTACATTCATGAATACTTTGTATTAATTTTGGTACATTCTTTAAAGTACATATATTTATAGTTTCAAGAAATTTCTGGTAACGGCTAAGTAAAAACGGATCGTTTATTTTACATGAAGTATTGCACAACCATGATTTTTTTGCTTGTACTTTTATTAACGGTAATATATTTACTACTTGTCCTTCCATATTCATTATCAAAGGTTCCGATGGAGTTACATTATGATATGTAGAATCAATGAAATAATTTTCAGATGAGGCTGTATGTCTAGATATGCCACATAATGCATGTAATTTCTCTTCAATTGTAAAACATTCAGCGACAAGAGTCAAACTCACTTCTGATTTCTTTTTAATCAAAGTTAACATTTTGTATATATTGCGAACATGACTATTTCTAATATACATACACCAACGTACGATTTTTTCAGCTTCTAATTGTTTCTCAACATGGCCTTTAATTCTAAGCTTCTTTACAATATCTTTTATGAATATTTGTAAAGAATGACGAAGTTTTATGGTGTTTTTCGACCAAAATTTTTCATATTTTTTTGTAATTTTTTTAGTAATAGAATTTTTTATTGCGGGTATAGCTGTTTTACTTCTTTTCTCATAATGCCGCTTATTATAAAGCCATTTGCAATCAGTATTTATTGTTTTTTGTCTATCTTGCTGTATCTGAGAATTCTGAGAAAAATTTGTACGCTTTTGTGTGCATTGTTTTATAGAATTCTGCTTTCGACCTTGTTCCTTAGCACAATTTTCTAAATTTTTTTCATACCGAGCCCGTTTTTCAGCGCATTTATTTTCTAAATCCTGTTCATATCGATGCCGTTTTTTAATACGATTATCTTGTAAGTTCCTTTGATATCGTTGTCGTTGTTTAATACGATTGCTCTCTAAATTCTGTTCATATCTATGCCGTTGTTTAGCGCAAATCTTTTCTGAATTCTTTTTATATTGAATTCGCTTTTTAGCGCGTTTATTTTCTAAATTGTTTGTATTACATGCTTTTATGTTAACGCATTGATTTTCAATATTTTCTTGATATTGTTCTTTTTTATTAATATCTTCTAATTGAACATTATCTGCACAAAGACGTTTTTTAGTCAAAGAAACCAATTTTTGTTGCTCCGTCTTACATTGACGTATCATACGTATACGAGTTGCTTCAGCCTCTCTTAATTTTATTACTGCTAATGGAAGCACTTCCTGAAGAACGCCATATTGTAAATCTTGTGGAAAATGCTCTATTATATTAGATTCAAGTATTTTCACCAAATGTGAACGCATTAAACTATGATCATATCTTATTTTTTCGGGTTTAATATTAAATACTAATGAAATTGCAAAAGCGATTGCGAAAACACCACAATCGCTACCATTTGGTTGATGTTGCACGGTTGGAAATTTGACAAGATATTTCTTAAAATCATATATTGGAAATAATCTTGTCAGGAATTGTTCGTGATGTTTATGTAATTTTTTAGAATATAACGAATCATAAATAAATATATTTTTCTTATTATAATAACTGCATACCCAATGTCCATCAAATGGTCCTGATGAACTATGCAATATTTGTATATGTTTTTTATCTTTTGGAATAGGCTGAATCGTATCAAGGCATTGTATTCGCCACGTTTCAACAGGTCTATAATCTGAACAATTTTGTAAAAGATAGTTAAAATGTTCCATATGTAAGTCGCTTAACCATTCGCCTGAACAATTATATCTTTTTCTCTAGGCAATAAAGTTATATGTCTTTTTATTTTTATAGACATTTTGTATATTTTGTTGCTGTATAATATTGTTGTATATATATGTTGTATAAAAATATATTTTGCAGTAACAGCCGTTTTCTGTAGATGCACAACAACTTTATATTAGCTTACAGCAGTTCTATATTAGCGTACTATATTGGCGCACAGCAGCCGTTTTCTGTAGGCGCACAGCAGCCGTTTTCTGCAGGCGCACAGCAGCCGTTTTCTGTAGGCGCACAGCAGCCGTTTTCTGTAGGCGCACAGCAGCCGTTTTCTGCAGGCGCACAGCAGCCCTTTTCTGTAGGCGCACAGCAGCCGTTTTTTGCAGGCGCACAGCAGCCGTTTTCTGCAGGCGCACAGCAGCCGTTTTCTGTAGGCGCACAGCAGCCGTTTTCTGTAGGCGCACAGCAGCCGTTTTCTGCAGGCGCACAGCAGCCCTTTTCTGTAGGCGCACAGCAGCCGTTTTCTGTAGGCGCACAGCAGCCGTTTTCTGTAGGCGCACAGCAGCCGTTTTCTGTAGGCGCACAGCAGCCGTTTTCTGCAAGTGCACAACAGCCGTTTTTTATGAGCACACAGTAACGTCTTTCATGTAGTTTTTAAAATAAAATTAAAGAAGGGGAGAAGAAAGGAAAGAAAAAAAAGAAATTAAGTTGATTAACTTACCTAATTCTGATCTTTATTACCTGATAAATCTTTCTTGCCTGATCCTGTATTTACTTGCTTATTCTAATCCTTGAGAAGTCGTTATTCCTAGATACATGTATAGAATTGTCACTAATCATTTAAATTACAACTCCCAGTTTTTTTTGCAGAAAATTAATGTGAACAGCAGTGTACATTTTTTCGCATTAATCTGATATAACAGATTAATCTGATTATTATAATTAACAATAAAAATAGCAGTGTAAAGAAAATAAAATAAATATTTTAATGTGCATACATAATTAATAAATAATTTTCTTATTTCCATAGTAAACTTAACAGTAATCAAGAATAAATTAATTTAATAGTTATACAATAATTAATATAATCTTTATCCACTTCAAAGAAAACGAGAAAAATTATTTTTCCAATTATTTTTTAATTCTTATTATTTTTCCTGTATATAGATACAGAGAATTTAAGAGAATTTAAGAAAGAAAAAGTTGGTGATAGAATTTTAATTAATGATTATTTTTCAAGTTTATGTGAAGATTAATTTTGTTTCTTTAAATAGAATTACTTTAAATTAAATATTCTACGTAAGTAGATTCTTTGCATAAAAAGTTACAAGGGTTATAAAGCCAAAAATATTATGGCTTACGAGATACTTTATATTTTCATTGATATTTTATATTTTCATTTATACAGGGTGTCCCAAAGCACCCTTGACAACGCTCGTGAGCAGGTAGAGCACAGTAAACTGAACAGAAAAATCCTGTATCATTTTTTTTTATAACGCTTAATAAAGAAGTTATTATTGAGTAAAGTCTGGCCAATCAGCGCCGACTTTTAGCCGGACGCACGTCAGTGAGCCGCCCGTCTGTTAGTGTGTGTCGCCGTAGCGACGGAGCGCTCACGCACACTACCAGGCGCGCGGCTAAAGGTCGACGCTGATTGGCCAGACTTTACTCAATAATAACTCCTTTATTAAGCGTTATAGAAAAAAATGGTACAGGACTTTTCTGTTCAGTTTACTGTGCTCTACCTGCTCACGAGCGTTGTCAAGGGTGCTTTGGGACATCCTGTATATATTTTAATATAAAATAATAAAATTATATCTATACTCGTAAAATAAAACCTTGAAAAAATGACCTTTATTAAAATTCAATATCATCAACATCTGTCTCCCTTACAATCCTATAAGTTTTGTTTAAAATATGAAATATTTTTTATACAATGCATATATTTTCCGAAATATTAAAAGATTTTGATACTTCGTATACCCTGTTTATATAACATAATGTAAATTAGCAATAAACACGTAACATATATGAACATATTTTCTATATAATTGTTCTATATATCTATATCGATTTTTCTTCCGAGAAGATATAGATAAATAATATCTGATATAATATATATGATATAATAGTTCATATCATATAATAAACATTTTAACAAGTATAATTAATAAGTAATTTTCTTAATTAGCTTAGCAATAATTATAATAAAGAAGTAAAATAAAGAAAGCTATATGTATACAGGGTGTCCCACCAAAAGTGGCTACCCCCTTTTATCTTTTAAACTCAAAGAGATAAATCGTAACAAATGAGCATAGTGGTTGCTTCCAAAAGCTATCTGTGTTAACGAACAGAGAGGTATGCATTTTTTTATAATAATGTGAATTTTTCAACAGGAAAAAAGTTGTAACGCTATTTAAAACGAATACAACGATGTATGATATAATGTAAATATTATAGGAGATATCAACTTAAAACATCGCGGGCGACATCTACCTTTTCATTTTCGGCCCTGCGATATGGCCAACTTCGGATTAAGTATTATGATCAAATGACAATATGATATATGTCAATCTCTAATGCACGAGTCAGAAGTTGTCCATAACGCAGGGCAGAAAGTGAAAAGGTAGACGTCGCCCGCGATATTTCAAGTCGATAAAACTCGTATAATATGTAAAATATTTACATTATATCATACATTGTTGTATTCGTATCAAACAGCGCTACAATTTTTATCATATCGAAATATCCATATTATGCATACCTCTCCGTTCGTTAACACAGATAGCTTTTGGAAGCAACCACTATGCTCACAATAGAGTTCAGTTTGAATTATTTAATTTCATATATTTGTTAGGGTCTATCTCTTTCAGTTTAAAAAATAAAAGGGGGTGTACACTTTTGGTGGGACACCCTGTATATAGTATAATATAAATTAGCAATGAGCACATGACTTTTCTTTATATCAGAATATTAATTAAATAGTATAAGATAAATAAATAAATATTTTAGAAATATTATAGATTATAGTAGTGTGACAAATATCCAAATAATCATATATTAACAATAAAAAGAATATATATATTTTACATCTCAATTTCTGTCACTAGCAATATCAAAAAGTTGCGTTAACTAAATAAAAATTTGTGCTATATATATATATAATTTATTTATTTCTTCAATATTAAAAGATCAATAGCAATAACAAAAATATAATATTGTATACTTCAATAATCACATTAAAACGCAGTTTCCCAAAGCCAATGAGAAATCTCATCTCAATAATCACTCAAAGTTTGTCTTCTTCAAACAGCAATCACAAATATGCTGGAAAAATAATAAATTTTATAATATATAGTATACACTATATTATAAATAAATAATAAATATAATAATGTATATTACAACATTACTTCTTTTCCATATACAATATAAGTATATTGCAAACTATAATAAAAAGTAAATACTAAAGTATAACCATAGATTCTATGATATATAATTTTTTCTTGTGAAAACAGACAAATAATGTTTCATATAATATAATATAAACATTTTAATAAATATAATAAAATAAGTAGAGCTATGTAGACAGTATAATAAAAAAGCATAATATAAATTAGCAATAAATACATACATACAACTTTCTTTGTTTAATATATTATACTAAAATATTAAATAGTATAAATATAAGATGTAATAAAAAATTTAATATTGCTAATATCCCAAAAGCCTCCCAAGTATCTCCTCAAAAGTGTTACAAATTATAATAAATCATATATATATATATATATATATATATATATTATGTTACAACGTTACTTCTTTTTCATATATATTAAAAATAATAGTAAAAATATAACCACAGATTTTAAAGTGAAGAGTGCTGTATACGCATGCAGTGTGTAATGCAGCATATGATAATATGTGTAACGCTAGAAAGATAAATTATTAACTCAGTTTTCTAAAGTCCACAAGAAGTCTCATATACTCAATAATAACTCAAAATTATTAATTATTAATAATGTTCTTGGAAATGAAAATCATATTATATAAATATAACATTACTTCTTTTTTCTTTCTATTGTTATGCCTCCGGAGAGGCACGGTAGTTAGGATCGTTTGCCGGAAGGAATTTGGAAATTCGGGCGCCGCCCGAGTAACTCACGGGTTTTATTATTAATAGAATTGACACCTTTGTATTTGGAATAAAAATATATATAACTATTTTATTCGCAACTTGGCTTAATTACAAAGTTCCCGCACGTCACTTGCGTCGCGTGTCGCGATATCGGATATCTTGGCGTGCGCGTGTCTGGAGTCGAGTTTCGGTCGCGAGACTCACTTCTCGATCTTTCGTATTTCTTTCTGCCGACTGCGTGGCGTTAATTTAATAGTTTTCCGTAAAGCGTTATTGACTGCCCGCGTAATATTAATTGATGATCAAGACTGCCCGCCGATCGTTAGCGATGGTTTTTTTATTATCTCCCCTTGGTTTCCCAGGAGGGGATCGGTTAGCGACAAGACCATGTGTCGTGTCGCTCGATTTTTGCGGCAAGATCCGGATGCAAGCTAAGGAGTTCTAAGGGACTTCTTTGCTTGCATTTTCGCAATGCATTAATTTCGCTTGCCTTGATTTCCGCGTTTTCGTAATGAGTGATTGCGCGGTCGCTCGGGCTTCACGCGTGGTTCGCGTTGTCAGCGCTTCGCTCGGTCAACGTTCGTAACGTGATCTGTATTCGCGTTACACGTTGAGCAATGTCTTATCGTATAAAATAATATCTCTAAAATACTATATATCTATTAATTCGTGTATAGCCTTTTCGGGCTATAACATCCCTCCCCCGTAAAAAAAAGAAAAACGGAGGTGTAAAAGTGACGTTTTTCGCAAAACAAACAAAATTATTTTTTCTTATTCTAATGTACAACATTTTTCCCGTATACAATATGAGGTATAATCGTTTCTTATTATTCCTATACTTATCTAAAATCGTGTACTTAAACTACGTTTTAGTATGGGTTTTGGGAATCCGTAGGATATACGTGGTTCGTCTTCTTCGTATATCCTGACTGACGGTCGTTTCGTATGTTTCTTTTTATTTTTTAATTCTGTTAATTCTAAATGCTGTACGATGTTTTGTTGTTTCGTGTCTAGTACGTCTGTATTGTCCCGTATAAATGTAATATTAATTTCCGGTAAATACGTTTCTAGTTCGTTGCCTTGTATGACTTCCTTTGGTTGGATCGTCATTTCCATTGTTATTAATTTACATTTATTTTGAAGTGTGATTTGATTTCGGGTAAGTAAGTTTCTATATCTGTCTCGTAGACAGTTTCTTTCGTTTGTATTGTCATGTCTGAGGTTGTTAATTTACAGTTTCCTCGTATTGCAATTTTGCCCGTGTTTTTTATTATTTTTCTATGTATTTTGTCCGTCGCACTTTGGAGCGGATGCGATTTCTCGGTCGTTCAAACAATGAATAGGTTAAGTTTTTTATTTTATTTTAATTCTCTATAAATTGCTTTAATTTGTTTGTATGCATGCGTACCGCTTTTCTTCCTTTCTTAATTGTATAATTCACGTCCGAATTTTTCTCGATTATTACGTACGGTCCGGTCCATAGGGATTCAAGTTTCTTAGATCGTCCGCGTCGGAGCGTCTCGTCATGTACTAATACCTTGTCGCCGACTTTAAATTTTATTTCTTTAGTACTTTTGTCGTACTGTTTTTTGGCTTTAAATTTTTCTTCTTTGATATGCTCTTTTGCGAGCTGATTCGTTGCCCTTAGCCTTTCTTTCAATTCTTGCGCGTAATCGTCGTAATTATATGTCGGTTTAGGCGGTCTCGTCAGTGACGTAGGTAAGTCCGCTTGGTGCCCGTAGACTAATTCGAAGGGTGTATACCCCGTAGCTGTGTGTGGCGTCGTGTTGTATGTGAACATTGCGAACGGTATCCATTCGTCCCAGTCTGTCTGGTCTTCGTTTATGTAGTGCCTTAAATATTCCGCTAATGTTCGATGCGATCGTTCTAACGCGCCATTACTTTCCGGATGATAGGCAGTTGTTTGTATTTTATTTATTTTTAATAATTTACATGTATTTTTAAATATTTCGCTGAGGAAATTTGTGCCTTGATCCGTTAAAATTTTTTCCGGTATTCCGTGTTCAAGTACAATTTTTGTAACGAATTCTTTACTGACCGTGTTCGCTTCTTGGTTTGGAATCGGTATCGCTTTGCTGAATTTCGTTAAATTGTCTTGGAATGTTAAAAGATATTTATTTCCGTTTGTTGTAACTGTTAGCGGTCCTACAATATCTAACGCGCATTTTTCGAAAGGTTTAGTAGGCGTATCCGTGATTATTAACGGTACTTTATTTTTTCGCGATAGTTTATTTTTTTGGCACAATTCGCATTTTGCAATGTATTTTTCTACATCTTTTGTTATTCCTGGCCAATTGTAATTTAGGCGGATTCTTTTTATCGTTCGTTCAACTCCTTGATGTCCTCCTGTGGGTGCATCATGATATTCATATAATATCTGTTTCTTGTCTTCCTCCGTGTATATTTTTTCTTCGTCGGAGTTTGTTTCTTCTTCTATTGCGAGGATCTCTCGTTCTTCCTCTTCTGTTTCATGCGCTTCTCTTGTTACATTGCGGCTCAGTGCATCGGCGTTCGCGTTCGCTCGTCCGGCTTTATGGATGATTTCATAATCATATTCTTCGAGTTTTAATCTCCATCGGATCAATCTCGATCCGGGATCGTTCACATTAAATAACCAGATTAATGGTTTGTGATCGGTTACGATTTTAAATTTCGTACCGTATACGTATGGCCTAAAATGTTTTACAGCCCATACAATCGCTAATAATTCTTTCTCGGTTGTATTGTAATTCTGCTCCGCCCGCGATAAAACTCTGCTGGCGTAAGCAATTGGCCGGTCGTTACCTACTTTTCCTTGTGACAATACTGCTCCGATTGCATAGTCGGAAGCATCAGTCGTCACTATGAATTCTTGGTTGAAATCTGGATACATTAGCACTGGCGCTGTCATTAATCTTTCTTTTAGTATTTCGAAAGCATTTTGCTGTTCCATAGTCCACTCGAATTTTTCCGTTTTCTTCGTTAATTTCGTCAGTGGCTTGGCTATTTTTGAAAAATCTTCTATGAATTTTCTATAGTATCCGGCTAGTCCTATGAAAGATTGTATATCTTTTACTTTCTTCGGCGTCGGAAATTCCTTTATTGTCGTTAATTTTGACGGATCCGGAGATATCCCATTCTCCGAAATTATGTGTCCTAGATAAATGACTTCCTTGCGCAAAAATTCGCATTTATCTGGTTGCAACTTTAGATTATTTTCTCGGAGTCTCTGCAGTACTTCCTTGAGTCTTTTATTGTGGTCCTCTAGGCTCGCTCCATATATGACGATGTCGTCTAGATAAACCAGACATTTAAGTCCTTGCATTCCGGTTAGAATTGAATTCATTAGTCTCTGGAATGTTGCTGGCGCATTTTTCAATCCAAACGGCATTCTATTAAATTCATAGTGTCCGTAAGGCGTTGAAAAAGCTGTCTTTTGTTTATCCTGCTCAGCCATCGGTATCTGATGATATCCTGACGCTAAGTCTAGTGTGGTAAAATATTTAGCGTTTCCTAACTGGTCCAGTATCTCGGTGATATTGGGCAGTGGAAATGAATCGCCTATTGTTAAATCGTTTAGCTTCCGAAAGTCTACTACTACTCGGAGCTTAGGTTTTCCGGATGCGTCGGCCTTTTTCGGTACCACTAATAAGGGTGCGTTCCATTGACTCGCGCTTGTTCGGATTATGCCGTTTTTCAGCATTTCTTGCACTTGTTTATTTACTTCCGTCTTGTGCTTATCGGGAAGACGATACGGTCTCGTGTTCGCCGGCGAGGTATCAGCGCGCGTGTTTATCTCGTGCTCTACCGTCGCGGTGCACGTCAGTGGTTCTCCGTCCAACTGAAAGGTATCGCAATATTCTTCGCATATCCGTAGGAGTGCCTGTTTTTCTTCCGTATTTAAATGTTGCGTGCGTAGTAGTTGTCAGATTTGTCTCGACCTAGTAGGCTTAAAATTTTTTCTTGCTTGTATCGTGTGTATTTTGGATTCGATTTCGCGTTCTATGTTTTCGAGGGTGACGTTCGGCGTCTGTATCTCGACTTCCGTATCGGTTGTATTTATGATACTAACGGGACACGTGTAATTCTTCGGTTCTACTAAGCAGTTTCCAAGGTAGATTCCTGGAGCTGTTTCCTCTGCTCGTACTATTCCTATCCGATTTTGCTTCGTCATCGCTTTTACGATGGTTTCGCTGCGCGGTTTTAGGATTGTTTTGTTAAACGTATGGAATCTTAGCACGGCTTCTCCTATTTTTAATTGATTTCGATTATAATCACAGGATACAGAATGTTGTCGAAGGAAATCAATTCCTATTATTCCTTCATATTCTATTGGAATGTCGTCTCTTACAACGTAAAATGCATGTTTTACCTTGTGATTTTCTATTTTAATCGTGGCGTACATTTTTCCTATGGTGTGTACTTTATGCCCGGTTATGCCTGTGAGCGCGATTTTACCTTCATGTATTAGTGTGTCATCCTTTAAATGTTTCAATTTTATTAATGAGATGGTCGACCCTGAGTCGTACAACATCTGTATTTTTCCGTCTTTTGCTTGTCGCATTGGTAATGTTATTAGCAATAAATCCGTTTTTTTCTGTGCGCGTGGCATATCTTTAATATGTGTAACGCGATACTCAGATGCAGGTCGCGGTTGTTTCTTTCTCGCTTCATCCTGCTCGTCTTCGCTGCTGCTACTTGCGCTATCGGCTTTCCTTTTCTGTTGTCGCGATTTCTTTCGGTCGCGTATATTTTCTTCGCGCGTTTTTTGCTGATTTCCGACTTTTAGTTTATCTGTACTATGTTTCGGTTTTCCGTTTAGGCTCCAGCATTCGTCGCGGCTGTGTCCTGTTCTCTTGCAATGCGAGCAGTATTTACTTATTGCGTTTATTCGCGAGGGTTTTTCCGGTTTCGGGAGCGCATATCGGCTACTTCGACAATCGCGTCCGTAATGTCCGTTTTTTCCGCATTTAAAGCATTGCGGTGTCGGATTTCGACTATTTCGCGAGTAACTTGATTCGGTTTTATTTTTATTAACAAAACTACTTGTTCTCGCTGTTCCCGGTCTGAGTTTTTCCTCGGCGCTCGCGCCCGTTATCGCTTCTTGGAGCGTCGTATATCGCTGCGCACGTACGAGCACTTGTAATTCGTCGTGTAGCCCGATCTGGTAATTTATTAATGCCTGCGCTTGGATTGTTTGTTGAATCGTGCGTTTTGATAATGCGGATTGCTCTTTTCCTTCGATCATTGAGTCGTATAATTTCATTGCTAGTAAATCAACGCGTTGTCCGAAAGCTTGCGCAGTTTCATTCGGCTTTTGTTTTAGCGAGTTGAATTCGATCTGTAAATGTGTCGTGCTTTGTTTCGACTGGTAACAAGTCTCGAGTTGCTGCTTTAATTCGTCGAACGTTTGTATATCTCGCGTCTCAAAGTCCTGCATCGCTTTCCCTTTTAATTTTGTAAATAAGATGGCTTGAATTAACGATTCTTCGTCTGCTGGGTTTATGTTCTGAACAGTGTATTTGCACGCGTTTAAAAATTCCTGCAATTTATATCGCGAGGTTCCGTCGAACTCGGGGATCATTATTCTCGCTTCCTTTAACGGTAGATAATTCGGGGCGACGCTTCGTCGATTTCTGATATCGCGTCTCGTTCGCCCATATGTTGGTTCAAACGCATCGTTATCGTTTTCCCTGCTAGTGTCTGTATGACGGGGTAATTGCGCGTCCGCGCTCTCTAGTCGCGTTACTCGTATATTTAACGAATGGATGTCCGCGCGTATTTCATTCAAAATGTGGATTATCTGTGTATAATCTCCTCTTTCTTCGCGGTTGATCTCGGGAGGCGGCGTGCGGTCGGCCTCCGCTATATTTCGGTCCATTTGGCGGATGGATTGCCGCATGTTTTCTATTTCCTCGTCTACCGCGCCTCGCGGCAGATTTGCGGGAGTACGTTCGTGCGGATTTCGCGATTCGGCCATATTATTTTCCTGTTGGCTATAAATCTCTTCCGGATCGAACAGATCGCTCTCGTAGGAAGTTAATGAAAATTCGCGCCGTAAAGATACTCTACTTGGAGTTCTGCTAATGTACGGTCGCGTACGTCTAGTCTCGCGTTGAGCGTTATCAGTGGGGTCAGTCGTATTACGCGGGAGTAGGCTTTCGTCCAAATTGTTAAATGGAAATTCGCGTTCTGTGACGACGTTTTCCGGTAACTCGGGCTCGCTTTCGCTCGAGTATTGTGTTTCTAAGTTTTTTTGCACGTTATAAAGATTTTCTCGCGGTGTTAAGCTTAAGTTAATCGCTCGTCGGGCTGGTTCGCTCAGTAACCACGATCGGTTCGCTATCGGTTTCGGTATATTCGAACCTTCCGACATTCACGCAGTTATAATTATTAAATTTTTTCGGACTTACAATATTATGACGGCTCGCATGATCGCTCGCTATGTCAGTAGGTTGCTGACGCTGCAGTCCTTCGCTCGGCGGCTGATACGGCTGACGATGCTCGTCGTACGGCGGTCGTTGTCCGGCGTCGGTGCGTTGTCCGTAGAGTTATCGTAGGTCGCGATGCTTGGCGGCTCACGTTTCTGCTACAGCTGTTGTGGCGATGCTCGTTCTGTTGTCCTTGCGTTGTCTTCCGTCGATTATGGTTTCCGTCAGCTTACGTTTTACGTGTGCTGGCGTGCCTGTCCTGTTTACACCCTGGGTGCTTTGCAGGTCTTGGGGAAGGCTTGGCTGCTGCTTCCGTCCGTCAACTTCAATTGAATTGATTGCTGGCGTGCCCGCTTCTTTTAACACAACCGTGTCTTTTGCAGGTCTTGAGTGAGCTCTGGCGATGCCCCGGCAGATCCCACCGCTGCCACCAAATTATGTTATGCCTCCGGAGAGGCACGGTAGTTAGGATCGTTTGCCGGAAGGAATTTGGAAATTCGGGCGCCGCCCGAGTAACTCACGGGTTTTATTATTAATAGAATTGACACCTTTGTATTTGGAATAAAAATATATATAACTATTTTATTCGCAACTTGGCTTAATTACAAAGTTCCCGCACGTCACTTGCGTCGCGTGTCGCGATATCGGATATCTTGGCGTGCGCGTGTCTGGAGTCGAGTTTCGGTCGCGAGACTCACTTCTCGATCTTTCGTATTTCTTTCTGCCGACTGCGTGGCGTTAATTTAATAGTTTTCCGTAAAGCGTTATTGACTGCCCGCGTAATATTAATTGATGATCAAGACTGCCCGCCGATCGTTAGCGATGGGTCTTTTTATTATCTCCCCTTGGTTTCCCAGGAGGGGATCGGTTAGCGACAAGACCATGTGTCGTGTCGCTCGATTTTTGCGGCAAGATCCGGATGCAAGCTAAGGAGTTCTAAGGGACTTCTTTGCTTGCATTTTCGCAATGCATTAATTTCGCTTGCCTTGATTTCCGCGTTTTCGTAATGAGTGATTGCGCGGTCGCTCGGGCTTCACGCGTGGTTCGCGTTGTCAGCGCTTCGCTCGGTCAACGTTCGTAACGTGATCTGTATTCGCGTTACACGTTGAGCAATGTCTTATCGTATAAAATAATATCTCTAAAATACTATATATCTATTAATTCGTGTATAGCCTTTTCGGGCTATAACACTATATATTATAAATATAATGAAAAGTAATAAAGTATAATCACAGAAAGTATAATCACAGATCTTGAAGTGAAAAGAATGCTGTATATATGCAATGATATATATATATATATATATATATATATATATATATTATAATTTACTTTTACATATATTACATTTGTACATACTTTTCATTTTAGAAATTATAATATTGTATCTATATATAGCTCTGGCGATGCCCGGCAGATCCCACCGCTGCCACCAAATTATGTTATGCCTCCGGAGAGGCACGGTAGTTAGGATCGTTTGCCGGAAGGAATTTGGAAATTCCGGGCGCCCGCCCGAGTTAACTCACGGGTTTATTATTTAATAGAATTGACACCTTTGTATTTGAATAAAATATATATATAACTATTTATTCGCAACTTGGCTTAATTACAAAGTTCCCGCACGTCACTTGCGTCGCGTGTCGCGATATCGATATCTTGGCGTGCGCGTGTCTGGAGTTCGAGTTTCGGTCGCGAGACTCACTTCTCGATCTTCGTATTTCTTTCTGCCGACTGCGTGGCGTTAATTTAATAGTTTTCCGTAAAGCGTTATTGACTGCCCGCGTAATATTAATTGATGATCAAGACTGCCCGCCGATCGTTAGCGATGGGTCTTTTTATTATCTCCCTTGGTTTCCAGGAGGGATCGGTTAGCGACAAGACCATGTGTCGTGTCGCTCGATTTTTGCGGCAAGATCCGGATGCAAGCTAAGAGTTCTAAGGACTTCTTTGCTTGCATTTTCGCAATGCATTAATTTCGCTTGCCTTGATTTCCGCGTTTTCGTAATGAGTGATTGCGCGGTCGCTCGGGCTTCACGCGTGGTTCGCGTTGTCAGCGCTTCGCTCGGTCAACGTTCGTAACGTGATCTGTATTCGCGTTACACGTTGAGCAATGTCTTATCGTATAAAATAATATCTCTAAAATACTATATATCTATTAATTCGTGTATAGCCTTTTCGGGCTATAACACTATATATTATAAATATAATGAAAAGTAATAAAGTATAATCACAGAAAGTATAATCACAGATCTTGAAGTGAAAAGAATGCTGTATATATGCAATGATATATATATATATATATAATATATATATATATATATATATATTATAATTTACATATATAATAATATATAGAAAATAATATAAAAAAATAAAATATAATATATATGTAAACTAAATACTGAAAATATCTATATTACGAAATTGCTTTTTCAGATATTACGTTTTGTAAATCTGTTATCAAATATCTTGTTATATATTTAAATAAATACTGATATAATATTATAATTTCTAAGATGAAAAGTATGTACAAATGTAATATATGCAAAAGTAAATTATAATGAAACCTTGTATATTTACATGAGAAGAATAATACCTTTTATAAGCAATACATGCCTATGAAGTTATAATAATATACATACAATTTTTTAAAACTTCTTATCCTTTCCTTCTTTTCTTATCTTCCTCACTTTTAGTCACTTCGCTTTATTTATTATTCACTTTATCATATAAACTGTAGTTATTTATCACATACATTACACTCTACGTATATAGGTTAATTAAATAGGCGCGAAATTATTGTTGTCTTAATGTATAATGCTGACCTCATACAATACTCTTCGTGATTTATCGATCGATAATCCCTTAATGGTAAATAAATCCATAATCGTAAATTGAGATTACAAACTACATTACCGACTTTATAAGTAATGCTCCTTTTATCGATATTTTGCTCTTACGATAAAGTTATAAATTAATTGTCTTTCACGTCGTCGCCTTCTGCCGCGCGGCAATTGTTACCGCGATTGTTGCATTCTATGTGTTATGTGTGCAGTGTACAAGAAACTTCCGAAATCTGCAAAACCTTTATGGTATTGGTCATCAAAATGGATAAAAACAATCAATCCGAGAAAGAACAAAATAACGTAAGTATATTTATAATATTCCTTCCATTTTTCATTAATTGTTCCACTACGGGGGGGATAAGGAGAGAAAAAGGAGAGCGAGAGAAAGAGAGACGTGTAAAGGTATAAATAAAGAGATTTATAATCAGATATTGGTTTTTTTTTGATATCCCAATAAACACAAAGTAACAGTAACATAACATTAATATAATTTCCCACTCAACAATGTAACTGCGTAACGTACAAGGTATGTTATATTGCAGTTACTTGTTGAGTGGGAAATTATAACATTGATGTTATATTACTGTTACTTTATCTTTACTGGGATATAAACTTGATATTATTTGTAACTACTTCCTTGTTACACTGCAATTCTATTATTGTTTCATAAGTATCTAATAATATTTTCAAGAGACACGGTAGTGTTAATAATTATTACTTTCCTGTTATCCTACTATTTCTTTCATAGTATATAATGATTGTAATGCGTATGTAAAATAAAATTGAATAAAAGCTAATAATAAATAACAATGTAAAAAGAAGACAGAATTACAAATTTTAAATATTAATAATAACAAATAATAATTATTTTTATATACATTTTTACATATAGCAATATTTTATACAATATCATTAATTATTTTTAATTCTTTTAGGATTTCAGTGGAGAAATTGATGTCAACACGGAAAATGACATTTTAAAAACAGAATTGGCGGATGTCCAAAAACAGCTAAAAAATATGGAAAGACAATTGGCAGCTGCTGTTGCTGCAAATAAATTATTGCAACAGCAACCGCCAAATTCAGCTCCAATACAATTGCAGCAACAGCAGCAGCAACCATTAATTTCGGTTCCACAAGCAAATGTATTGCAAACGGCTCCACCACAGCCAATTCCGACACAATCGGAATCGGATGTATTAAGAAATAAAATACAATGTAAGTATAAATAACAAATTGTTATAAATATGTAATATATTCATATAAACAATCTTTTCCTATTACAGTAAAAGAAAAATCTCGCTGGCAACGCGCAGGGAGAACTTTTCGTGGTCGTGGATCGGGACGAGGACGGGGTTATGGACGAAACCACCGAGGA
>WHNR01000061.1:0-262500 GCA_009859135.1 Formica selysi | reverse complement strand
TGTTTATATTTTGTACATAAGGAAAGATCCCCGATGCTGGAGAATCGACAAAAGCGAGAGCAAGAAAGAATGAAGGAGCAAGCGAGATGACAAACGTCAAAGAGTTCCGAAGTGTCGCTCGCCAGGCTCCCTTTATCTGTAATCTTTGACGTATACAGGGTGGTCCTCGTAACGGTCGCCACGATTTTTAAGGCACTTACAATAATCTGACATAAAAAAGTCATAAACAGAAATTTATCAGTTTCTAACCGGCAACAAATTGCAATAATAAAAATTGACCAAACATTTTTTTTTCCATAAAAAAGCAAGGTCACCTTCAATTTTTTAAATGGAACTGCCTACTTTTTATTGCATATTCTTGTAGCTTATCTCGAGAGCTTTTCAAAACACTATAATAAAGTATTTTTTCATTAAGTACTTTTTGAGTTAGTTTATATTTTATTCTGACATATTTTGATATAAAAAATAAAATATCTGGTAAAATATTTAGTTTTCGATAATCTTACCGTAACACTTTTATGTACAGAATAATGAGACAAATCAATTAGTAAAAAAAAATAATTGTTTTTAAGGAAAAGTATGTAATTATTTATAATGTATTTTTTTAAACAATTATTCGTTTTTTTTTTAAACTAATTGATTTGTCTCATTATTCTGTACATAAAAGTGTTACGGTAAGATTATCGAAAACTAAATATTTTACGAGATATTTTAATTTTTATATCAAAATATGTCAGATTAAAATATAAAATAACTCAAAAAGTACTTAATGAAAAAATACTTTATTATAGTAGTAGGTAATCTAGGCCGTATCTAACTCACGGCTCCATGAGTGCGAGAGAGAGGTACCCATAAGAGAAAAAGAGATAGCGTACGCTTGTTGGCAAATGCGAGGGGGAGTTCGGGTCGGGGGGAGCCGGGGGGCGGAGACTGAGGGGGGTACGTAGGGAGAGGGGGAAGCGTGTCGCCGAGAGTGCTCTAGAGATGGCGCTCTGCTCGATCGAGGCCACGCTTCCTCCTCGCCCTACGTACCCCCCTGATCCTCCCCACCGGCTCCCCCCTGCCCGAACTCCCCCCGCGATTGCTAACAAAGTATTCGCTGTCTCTCGTTCTCCAAGGGTACCTCTCTCTCGCACTCATGGAGCCGTGAGTTAGATACGGCTAAGTTATTAAACCCTCTTCTATATTCTCCCGCGCGAAGCGTTTCTCCCGGCGCGACTCGACCTTGACTCGACTCGTTCCTAAGGGGGGGCGACCGGTGATCTCTCGCGCTGCTTTTAGCGCGTGATCCGTTATCACGATTCTTAAAGGTTGCGCGTTGCTTCCAGCGCGCGATCCGCGAGCGGATGCCGGGTATCCGGCGCCGAGGGAGACGGAGGATTATCGGGGGGCAGTCGAACGGAGAGAGGAACAGTTAGCGGTGATACGAGCGCGCTTATCGCGTATCGGAGCGAGTTTTTCTTCGTTTTCCGGCGATATGAGCGCGCTTATCGCGTTTCGGGGCGAGTTGTTTTTCGTTTCTTGGCGATGACGCGCTTCCGGTGACGAGACGCGTCCGAGAGCGAATATTCAGCTCGATTAATCGGAGCGCGTTATCACCATTTTTTTCGTTATAAAAGGATGCCGCGACGATCTCGAGATATTAGTACGTTCGAGAATATTCGCGGCGTGATGAAGCGCACACCGAGCACCTTATCGAGATTAGCTGGAAAAGTGGTGAATATTCAAATTAGAAGTATCGAGGATATACAGAATTTGGAAATACCGAATTGTTTGAAGAAGGAACTAAGCGAATGTTATATAGAGGACTGTCTGTACTGTAAAGAAAAGATCGGCTTCGCGGAAGAGTTCGTGCGAGAGGCGAGCGAGGCGCGATTCGATGAGCCTTTCTCGAATGTCGGAGCCGATGGCTATTTGCTTTATCACAATTGGAAATGGCGATACGGAGTTCCAAAATTTTCGTGGGAGGTGAATCACGTCGTGCATTGCTTCTATATATTCGGTTGCCAATTTGAGAACGGAAATTATTTCGAGGAAGATGTGAGATATTGCGTGGAATGCGCGCATAGATCGAGCTTCGTGAGAAGCGTATCGACGCATATGAAAAAATCGCTGTATAGCGAGAGAGTGCCCGCCTGCGATCTTATCGACGAAGTCTTCGACATGTCGAATAATTGTGCGGCGGCTGCGCGACGAGAGCTTTGTTCTATATCGAGGGTTACGACGAGGAAGAGACGTGGTTTATCAATAAAAGATCTTGGCTTTCGTTAAACGACGAGTGATGAATCGAGAAACGATGGAGCGCGATCTTCTTAATAGCGCGCGGGATGTCTCGACGGTGGACGCGTATCGCGCGTGGGCGAGACGGTGCGACGAGTGCCTCGAGTTTCTGCGGGAGGGGTCTCGAGGCGAGCGCCGGGGGAGATCCACCGGAGCGAACAAATCTCTGATCGCTCGAACCGTTCGATTGACGGGCGCGAGAGACGATCTGCGTCGACGTTTCGAACGCGTGGGTGGCGGCGTAGAGAGGCGCGAAGGATTCTCATGGTTTGAGATGGAGACAGCTTTCTCTAGACGCATTTTAACCGGCGCGGTTATCAACTTCGATTATATCGAACCTTCGCGATTTCTCGAGGACGCTAGAGATACCGTGCTCGATAGAGTACGCAATGCTATAGATGAACATAACAGTGTTAAGGTCAATACCGTGTTTATCGGTGAGTTCGTCTCAGGCGACAAGATTGATATTAAGACTATCGCTACGAAGAATTATCCGCTTCTACCTCTTTCCGATTTGCAAGAGTGGTATGGAAAGCGTGTGGTCGACGCTACTTTAGCTTCGCTGGAGGAGTTTCAAGAGCGCGATAGCGGATGGGCGTTATCGCGAATTCTAAATTTAACGGTGAATGTGAATAAATATAATCCTATGCACGCTGGATGTCACGTCCAGATACCGCGAGAAATCGCGTTGAAGAAAGCGGTGATTAACGTGCGATCTACGGATAACGCGTGTTTCGCGTGGGCGGTAGTCGCCGCTTTATATCCGGTTGAGAAAAACACGGAGAGAAGCTCGCGGTATCCTCACTACTCGACGGTGCTGAATCTGGAGGGTATCGAGTTTCCCATGAGTTTAAATGGAATTACTAGATTCGAGCGTATTAACAACATATCTATTAATGTGTATACCGTTCAAGATAAGAAGGACGGGAAAAGTAGCTGCCGTATCGTTCCTCTGCGTCTCACTTGTAATAAGAAGGACAGACACATTAATCTGCTGTATCTGAGCGATACGACGCAACGAGATAATACGGCGCATTTCGCATGGATTAAGAATTTGTCTCGACTCATCGGATCGCAACTGAGCAATAGGCAACATAAAGCGCATATATGCGATCGGTGAGTACGAATAAAGAAATTTGTCGCTTAGTGTGGATAATATACACGATTTAAAAAATGTGTTTTATGTCGCAGATGCATGCATTATTTTCGAACGAGCGATAAATTATCGGCTCACAGCGCGGACTGTGGAAGGATGAACGAGTGCGCTATAATTCTTCCTACTGATGATGACAAATGGTTAGAGTTTCGCAATTACTGTAGAAAGGAGAGACTCCCATTCGTGGTGTACGCCGATCTCGAATGCGTGCTGGAGAAGAAAGAGGAGAAGAGAACGCCGAACACGTCTATCATTCAGCATCACAAAGTCTATAGCGCTGGATATTACGCGCGATGCGCGTTCGATGATGCTGGCTCGACTTACAAAGCCTATCGCGGCGAGAATTGCGTATCGTGGTTTGTTAAAGAATTGTACGATTTAGCGCTTCGCGCGAAGACTATTCTCAGCATCGATGCGCCTATGGCGGATCTTACACCGGACGAATGGGAGAGATTCACGAGCGCGACGCACTGTCGCGTATGCGAGAAACCGTTCGAATCGGAAGACGCTCGCGTGCGCGATCACTGTCATCTAACTGGACGGTATAGAGGTCCGGCGCACTCGAATTGTAATTTAAATTATAAGGAGACTTACGTAATTCCCATATTCTTTCACAATTTATCAGGTTACGATGCACATTTTATTATTAAAGATGTGGCTAACGCTTTTCCCGGCAGCATCGAGTTATTGCCGCTAACGAAGGAAATGTATATCTCTTTCACGAAGAACATTGAGGATGCGTCAAACGAAGGATGCTTTGGGAAACGCCTGAAATTGCGCTTTGTGGATTCTTTCAAGTTTTTAAGCGCGAGTCTCGAAAAATTGGCGTCGTATCTTGACAAGAGCGAGCTGAAGATCGCGCGATCGGAATTTTCCGATCTTGACGACGCTGATTTCGAGCTTCTCGCGCGAAAAGGTGTGTTTCCTTATGAGTACGTCGACGACGTCGATAAATTACTGGAGACTTGTCTACCACCGCGCGAGGCTTTTCATAGTTCGCTAACCGGTGATGCGATATCCGAGAGCGATTACGCGCGCGCGATAAGAGTCTGGGAGCGATTTCGCGTCGAAACGTTGGGCGACTATAGCGATTTGTATTTAAAAACCGACGTTCTTTTATTAGCCGATGTCTTCGAAAATTTTCGCGACGCGTGTATGAGAAGTTATAATTTAGATCCCGCATACTATTATACGTTACCTGGATATACGTGGGACGCTATGTTAAAGCACACAGGTATTCGATTCGAGTTATTAACCGATATCGATATGGTGATGTTCGTGGAACGCGGGATACGCGGCGGGCTAAGTCAATGCTCCAATAGATACGCGCGCGCTAATAACAAGTATTTGCAGACTTACGATCCTTCGGAACCGTCTTCTTATCTCATGTATTTCGATATAAATAATTTATACGGATGGCCGATGTGTCAATCTTTACCTTACGAAGATTTTCGATGGGTCGACGATGTCACGAGTATCAACTTAATGTCCGTGACATCGAACTCGCCTATCGGTTACATTCTAGAAGTCGACCTTGCGTATCCGTCCAACCTTCACGATTCTCACGCGGACTTGCCATTCTGCCCGATGCGCGATAAGCCGCCCGGAAAGCGTGACGAGAAATTTCTCGCCACGCTGTGCGATAAGAGTCGTTACGTAATATATTATCGCAATTTGCAGCAATGCATTCGACACGGATTACGCGTTACGAGGATACACAGAATATTACAATTCGCGCAATCTCCATGGCTGCGCAGATACATCGAATTAAACACGCAACTACGAATTAACGCGAAAAACGAGTTCGAGAAAAATCTTTACAAATTGATGAATAATGCCGTGTTCGGTAGGACTATGGAGAATGTGCGCAATCACTCGGATGTCCGGCTCGTGACTCGATGGGACGGGCGATACGGCGCGGAGGCGATGATCGCGAAGCCGAACTTTCATAGCAGAAGCGTCTTCGCGGAGAATCTCGTAGCCGTGGAATTGCGCAAACTCGAGATTAAGTTTAACAAACCGGTTTACGTGGGTATGTGTATTCTCGATGTGTCTAAGATTCGTTTATACGAATTTCACTATGAGTATATGCTACCGTTATATCGAGATAAATGTAAAATAATGTATACCGATACGGATAGCCTCATTTATCGCATCGAGTGCGAGGATGTGTATGAAGATATGAAGCGCAACATTGACAGATTTGATACGAGTGATTACGCGATGGACAACGCGTACGGTATGCCTCTAGCTAATAAGAAAATACCTGGTGTTATGAAGGATGAGAATGCCGGCGCGATTATGACGGAATTCGCTGGGCTTAGAGCGAAGATGTACGCGCTACGGGTCGAAGGTAGAGACGATACGAAAAGAATTAAGGGTGTTAAAAGCGGCGTCGTCGCGAGAACGATAACGTTCGAAGATTACGCGCGCTGTCTTCGACGAAGAATCGAGATGAGGCGCGAACAATCTTGCATAAGATCTAAGTTACACGAGGTGTATACGGTGTCGGAATTGAAAGTTGCGCTTAGCCCACATGACGATAAACGATATGTGATATCAGGAACTACGGATACTTTACCGTGGGGGTATTATAAATACCGCGGTAAGGAGCGAGGAAAACGTCATATATCGAGAATGTAATAAATAATATTTGCGTTTAATATAGTTTATTTTAATATAGTTTATTTTAATAAAGTTTATTTTAATAAAATACTCCGATAGCGCGATATAAGAGAATAACGAGCGCATGTCTCGCGAAAATCGTGAGAATATTTATAAACGAACGCGAGGATCGAACTCGCGAGATCGCGTTTTTTCGCGAGTGCTTTGTAATTTCGCGAGACGCGCGTTCGCCATTCTATTTACAACGCTCCCGGAGATGCTTCTTAAAATGTTCAAACTTTCAACTTATTGTTAATATAAATGTAACACAGTTTAGTGTTAGTATAAACACAGTTTATTTTATAAATAATAACGAATATTTTATAAATAATAAAGAATATTTTATAAATAATATATAATTAATAAAATATTCCGAGAGAAAAAATAATAAAGATGGGATACGCGCGAATTTTTTCAAGTATTTTTACATCGTAAAAAATTGTGGTAGTTTCTTATCTGTTCTACACTGAGAGAAATGTTTTATATTAGCAAGCAAAGTTTTGTTACTGACGCAAAAACTAATTGTTGGTATGTGACCAATTAAACCGTTGGTTACCACGCCGATATTAATTTGTTGAATTTAGTTCATTTAATAATACGAAACTGTTTTGTATAATGTACAGAGATCCTTTATAGTGAAAAATAGAATATTTTGTTACCGGAACAAAACAATTGCATAAGAATAATATATCCAAAAAAAATTTTTTGTTAAAGTAAAATAAATATTTTCTTCTTATAAATAAACTTCTTTCTGTAAAATCCAAATTCTTTTATTCTCGCAACCATATATATATGTATATATAAATATAAATAATATTACAATATTTGTACATATATTAATTATTGAACATTACATGGATAACCCTGCTAGTGTTTTTATTATAATAGACATGTGTGTATTATATATAGCCAAAACTATCATAATAAAAAAAATTAGCAGGTTTCATATAATATGCAATAATAAATATATATATACAAATATTGTAACGTATTTAATATATATAATTTTGTCACTTAACCACTTTTAAATATAATTTTGTGACAAATAAGATGCAACATAACGTTTTATTATATAAACTTTATTATGTACTTTATTCTTTCAAAATTATATATAAAATGTTGGAAGTAGATAAAATAATATGTGACGGTAAAATATTACATAAACTATTGTATGCTACACATTTCCACTTGTTTGAATACTTTACTTCATAACTTTGTACATGACTACAAAATCGAATAGTATCCATACATTGCACAATAAAAAATATATTTTCATCTTTATCAGCAAATATCAATTCAATTTTTCCAAAAAGTGGAAATATTTCTTCGCGAAAAATATTTAAAATAAAACCTGGCTTGTAATAAATACCCTTTATACTTATCCATGTTATTGCATGAAATGTTATACATGATAAAAAAACTTTAATATTACAATAATTAGGAAGTTTTGATATTTGCTGCATTGAAAGCTCCTTTCCAAAAGATACACGTCTTTTTATATCAATGTTTTGAAAAAGTCTATAGCAAGTTTTAACTGATGTTTAATCGCTAAGGTTAATGGTAAATTTCGTCTTGAAGAAGAAATATGAGCAGCAATCTTTGATTGTCTGTGTTTTGCTTCATATCGCATGCACCAAATATTTAATAATGGACCTACAGACTTCATAACGCGCGCATAATGAAGGAGGAAATGGTGTTTCGGTTTTAACGTATCTTTGAATAAATATAAATAAAGTTCATGATGCTCAGTAACTAGCGCATCTAAATATTCTAGGCATTGTAAAGTAAAAAACGGTGTAAGTAATATAGTTACAATCTTATTTAAGCAAATATACAAATCCCAAAAGTTATTGTTTTCAGGAATCTTATATCCAATGATAAGACCGAAATGAATAACAAACGTTATTGTTTCTGAAGCAGAAAGACCTAGACTGCACCTTTTCAATTTTTCTATTTTCAAGAATGGTGGACGGTTTCCTTCTTCAGGACCAAAATCATACGTACCTATTCTATCATTAAGATCCTCTAATGTAAACAGATTTGATTGTACAAAATGTAATATTAATTTGCTCATATCATATTGACAAACACCTTCAAATACATCATGCATTATATCACAACTCATGTTTTGTAGAACGTGAAAAGAGTCTAATTGATTCCAAACACATATTTCAGTTAAACCAGTTATAGAGACGTCATTTTTTTGCAAGTCATTAGCATATTCACTAACTGTACGTAATAATTGTTTATCTTCAACTGTTTGATATCTTATTTGATTAAGAGAAGCTTTACAAAATCTACAAGGATGGTTCGCAACAAAACTTTTTACAAATCCACAAATTTCATGCACGCCTAAATTATCTCCGATTACAAGAGCACATTTTATATAAATATGTATACCTTCTTTAGTAACTAATCCTGACTTCTCTAAAATCTGTAATTCATTAATCAAAGGTCGAAATGTAGCTTTATTCCCGTAAACTTCTCTATCTTTATTCAGAAACAATAATGTTAAAAAAATATTATCAAGTTTTGAGCGTGCTTCTGGAGGCATGCATGGTAATGAAAAATATACAGCACCTACTTTATGAACACCTGCATGACCACTTAACGGATTATTTGTCTCAAACTCATCATAGTAAATTATTAATGGTAAAACAAATTTGTCATGAAAGTTGTGGCTTAAATGTTTCCACAACTCTGATTGAATTATATTACTTACACAATGTGAATCATTTGTCACTTGTTCCATATAATCTAATATATCTTTTAAAATATTAGGTATTTCAAATATTGCCTTTAGGACTTTCATTACAGAAATAAATTGGCCAGTGACATTATTCGGAATTAGGGTGAAAATATTGTTAATCTTTCTACTTTCCATAGTTTGCCAAATTATATAAGAGACAGGTTCTATATAACAGCCTTTTTGTGAAAAATATTGTATTCTCTTATATTCTGTATCTAGGCCGCAGAAAGGATTTTTACATTGATTAAAAAAGGATGCTAATTCTTGTTTCATAACTCCTGTAGCCTGTAAAGTATTCAAATTTTGGTTCACTTTGCTTTCTACCATGCTCATAATATTTTCCACTAAATTTGAAGTGACATCTACAACTATCTGTACATGTTGTCGCGTCATAGAATTATTATTATATAAATATGATAACGAAGAAGCAGTAGCTTCTTGTATTTCTTTAAACTTAAAAGAATCGAAGGTATTCGCTAATTTTTCGTCTGCATTGACGCGCGCGCTATCGTCTTTATTTTCTAAATCAATATTTGGCACATGAACTGACTGTAATTTTATTGCATTTGGAAAGGTATGTATATTTTGTTCTTCGCAATTGTATCCATCAAAAGGATGATCTTGTAATAAATGTTTTTCAAAACGGAGCGCAGATTGAAATTCTCGAACGCACAGCGGTTGCTTGCAAATATATTTATCAAAAACACTAAAACTATGTTGCAGTTTTAAATGTTTCATCAGTTTCTTTATAGAATCCAAATTTATGTTGCACACTTGACAGACATACATATTTGTTAAACAGATAAATGAAAAATATTATAGAAAAATATTATTTCAAAAATAAATATGGTATAAAAGCATATAAAGTGTAAGAACGTAATTGTCTCGTTTACATAACTATTTAGGAAATTTTTTAAAATAAAAACCAAAAACAAATAGCTTAGTATAGTATCGTTAACTCAAAATAATTGCAATCTTTACATTTTACAAAATTCTTTTTCGATGGATACAACTTTTGGATTTATCACATCGGTGTCGTACTCAGTTGTCATTTTATACAAACATTTTTGTATGAGAAGCCATACCTGTTGAGATTCTTTAGGATAACAGACATGCAGTACGAAAAAGCATATATATAGATTGAATCTGATTATGCTGCACAATTCGGAAACGTGCTCTCTATATACAATGAATGGCCAGAATTTTCAAAAAAAATATATACTCTCATGAAAACTGAAATTAAAGACAGAGTATATGAAGAACAATTAGATCAAATAAATGAAAATATATCAGAAGGTAATATGAAAAATTAATATTTTCTATCATTATTCAATCTATTCACAATCTAGTCACTTTACTATCATATATATATATATATAATATATATACATATATTTCGTATATTATTAATATACATATATACATATATTATTAATATATTTTTAGAAGAAAGAAATATTAGACTCCTAAAATTATTGCCAGCATTATGTATCCCAACAATGAGAATCCGTAAGGATAGGAGAAATATCAAGCCTACAATAACTGAATCATTAAATTCTTTCATTTTATCAGTAAATGTAAGTAATATTTTTATATCCTCTATATTTTTTTATGTAAAATAATTTTATATATGTGGAAATAAAATTACTATAGTTGAGCTGAAAGTAATGTTTATTTTTTCTTATTCTAGAGTCCTGCTGATCTTGAACATAATATTGAACGTCAAAGGAATAGAGCAGCTGCGTTAAATTTGACCTTGCAACCATTTATTATTTTCGTAGGACGTGACGTTAGCTCAGTTAATGCATACTACGTTTGCATAGATAAAATATTATATAAAATTGAAAGTGCTCTCAAAGCTATCGACGTATGCTACAAGTGCTTTTTTGTATTGCATGCTTGCTATCCTAAAGAATGTCAACAGATATGGCTTCTGATACAAAAATGTTTATATAAAATGACAACTGAACATGACGTGAGTAATAACAAAGTTACATCCATCGAAATGGCATTGTGCAAAATGTAAAGTTTGCAATTATTTTGAGTTTACGATACTATACTATTATGATACCGGAAATAATAAGCTATTTGTTTTTGTTTTTATTTTAAAAAGTTTCCTAATAGTTATGTAAACGAGACAATTACGTTCTTACATTTTATATATTTTTCATATTATATGTATTTTAAAAATAACATTTTTCTGTTTCATTTATCTATTTAACAAATATGTATGTCTGTCAAGTGTACAAAATAAATTTGAATTCTATAAAAAAACTAATAAAACATTTAAAACTGCAACGTAGTTTTAGTGTTTTTGATAAATATATTTGCAAAGCTATGCGTTTGAGAATTCAAAAAAAATTTATTACATAATTATCCTTTTGATTGATACAATTGCGAAGAACAAAATATACATACCTTTCCATTTATGATAAAATTACAGTCAGTTCATGTGCCAAATATTGATTTAGAAAATAGAAATGATTGCGCGCGCGTCAATGCAAACGAAAAATTAGCAAATACCTTCGATTCTTATAATTTTAAGTTTAAAGAAATACAAGAAGCTGCTGTTTTTGCGTTATCATATTTATATAATAATAATTCTATGGCGCGGCAACACGTAGATAGTTTTGTAGATGTCACTTCAAATTTAGTGAAAAATATGAGCATGGTAGAAAGTAAAATAAAGAATTCTTATTTGATATACTATATATATATATAAATATAATGATTTTTTCAAATATATTTGCGGTATTAAATATTAATGTAATATATTTGTATATATTAATTATATATTACGTAAAACATATTATTAAAATTCTATGTCTTACAATAAATTTGTGTAATTTGTATATGTAACTATCTCTTCAAATTATTGCAATATCTTATATCAGAAGCTTCTGGACGCTTCCTAACGCAATACGCAGTGACATGCATGCGTCGAACCACAGCTGTTATCCATACAAAATATTTAGTAATACTAACCAACTTTAAATATTTATTAAAAAATTATTTGGTTAACTCTGTATCATATCGTTCCGTACTATATTTAACAAAAATGTTTTTTATCATAACAGATTATTTTGTTGAAGTTACTAAAAGATAATTTATTTTGTAACTGCGACCTAACTTTATATTACTATTTACAAAATGTGAGTAACCAAATAATACCGTTTTATTAATTCAAAAGATTTACCAAATTTTGATTGTCTAACCAAAAAAATATTACATTTTGCCATCTTAACAAAATTGTCTAATTAAAAACGACTATCTGTGAATAATTTTATTTTTTTGTTACCATTAGTATAACTTTTTTCTCAGTGTATGTTTAATATGTCTCGAGCTAGTTTTGACAAGTTGCTCTAGCCAAAGATTTATAGAATAGAGCAAATAAATCTTGGCGAGAGCAACTTGCCAAATCTGCATCGAGACATATTAAACATAGAACAGGTTGGAAAATTCCACAATCTATTTATTATGTTCTCGGAAGTATTATATATATTGACCAACGCGAAAAAAGGTTAATGCGAGATACGACGTTCGCGTAATGGTGTGATAAAAGAATTTATATAGAGCATGAGAAAGAGTCCGTATAAAGCGCGAAAGAGAAAACGCAGGACGCGGCGGCCGCGTAGCGGCGCGAGAAAGAATCTGTATGAAGCGCGAGAGAGAACCCGTATGGAACGCGAGAAGGATGGACTTCGAGTATTTTCACGATATAAAAAATCACGGAAATTGCCGCTCTGTCCAATTCGCGGCGAATCTTGACGCAGATTATTCAAGCTACTCCAAATCTGACTGGGGTAGTTTGCCTAACCTAAGTCAGGATTTGTCGCAAGTTAGACAGAGCGGCAATTTCCACGATCTCTTTATTATGTTCTCGGAAGCATTATATATCGAACAACGCGAAAAAAGGTTAATGCGAGATACGACGTTTACTTAACGACGCGATGAAGAATTCATATAAAGCGTGAGAAAGAGTCCGTATAAAGCGCGAAAGAGAAAACGCAGGACGCGGCGGCCGCGTAGCGGCGCGAGAAAGAATCTGTATGGAGCGCGAGAGAGAACCCGTATGGAACGCGAGAAAGACGGACTCGCGCGTGTTTTTTCGAGTATTTTCACAATATAAAAAATAATGGAAATCATCGCTCTGTCCAATTTGTCACGAATCTTGACCCAGATTATGCGAGCTATTCCAAATCTTGACTGGAATAACTTATCAAATCTAAGGCAGGATTTGTGGCAAGTTAGACAGAGAGAAAATTTCCATCATCTCTTTATTATGTTCTCGGAAGCATTATATATCGAGCAACGCGAAAAAAGGTTACCGCGAGATACGACGTTCGCTTAACGACGCGATGAAGAATACATATAGAGCGGGAGAAAGAGTCCGTATAAAGCGCGAAAGAGAAAACGCAGGACGCGGCGGCCGCGTAGCAGCGCGAGAAAGAACCCGTATGGAACGCGATAATTTCGTGATAATTTTTATTTTTCTAACGAATAATTTTATTTAATATATGTAGTTTTATTTAATAAAAATACATTTTTATCATAATACAGCTGTTTTATTTATCCAAGAATTGTGCGACTCGTCCATTCCCAGCCATTTCACGAAAACTTCGTTGCCTCTTCGGCGCAGCACCTTTTCCACGAGATACACGTTGGGATCGTTGACGCGCAGCAATTCGTGCTCGTAAAATCCTCCGGCGATCGGTTCACCGCGCGAATCTTTGAGCAGATACGTTACGGGATTAGTTCGTTGTATTTTGGCTATTCGAAAAATCTCGGTGGTCCAGTTAGGTGTGAAGCCTTTCTCGAAGATCGTCTTAAACTTGCTGACGCGTACTGGATCAGCTATTTTGAATTTAGCCGGAGTCGCGATTTTTATATTGCTGTATACCGTATTTAAAAGTTTATCGGCGATCGCTGGAGTCACGTCGATAGGTCTCATATCTATAGTGCGATGTTTTCGCGCGTTATATTCCTCGACGAGTCGAGGTAATTCGTCTATCCATTTATACGTTCCGCTTAGCGTGAAATATTTCCACATAGAATTTTTGAGTGTGCGATTAAATCGTTCGACGATCGACGCTTTCATCACCGAGTACGTCGAGTAATGATTCACTTCGCGCTTTTCCACGAATTTTCTCACTTCAACGTTATAGAATTCTTTTCCTTTGTCGGTCTGCAGATTTTTCGGACACCGCTTAGAGTCTCGCACTATCTTAGATAACGCTCGTGTAACCTCGTTCGCGCTCTTGCTTTTAAGCGGTACGGCCCAAGCGTATTTGCTTAATGCGTCGATAACGGTGAGTATGTAGTTGTGGCCTTTGTTGAGTCTCGCGTAAGGATGCATCTTGACCACATTCGCCTGCCACAGGTCGTCATACCCGCGTATCGCGACGCGACGACGCGGAAAGTTTCTTCTCTCCGGAGCATGCAGTTCCTCGACTAGTCTTCGTTTTTCGGCGCTCATAATTCTCTTCTCTTTCTCTCAAGGATGACGTTGGGCGGGATCTCTCTCTCGAGCGGCTCGCCGCTCCGAGCGTCGCCACCGGTCTCGCGAATCTTCGCTAGTTCCCTCACTCTCCCCGATAACTCGTCCGCGTCTCTCTTCAATCGCGATGTTGAATTTTCCAATTCTCGTATTTTCGCCGCGGAATTTGCCGCGGAATTCGCCGCGACGCGCGATTTTTGGGTTAGTTCCTGTATTATTTTACCCTGATTGAACAGTATTTTACGGTCGCTTGCGCTTTTCGTCGAAGACTCCACCGCGTTGAGTGATATCGTATTTTTTGCGGCATCGATTCGATCGCTTAAAGCATTGATCCGTTTATCCAAAGCATCGATCCGTTTACCTAGAGCGTTAGCGTTCGATTCTGTTCTCGAAACGGAATTTTCCACGGCGTCTATCCGTTTACTCAGAACGTCGTCGCGCGCTTCGATTTTGGAAACAAAACGGTCCGCGGCGTCTATTCGTTTACCCAGAGCGTTATCGAGCTGGGTGAGTCTCGTGAATAGTAGAATGACGCCTTTCTCTGCCTCGTCCGCGTCTTTTCCCAATTGCGACGTGATTCCTTCAACGTAGCTTTTGCTCGTCGCGCCGGCGTCCTCTTCCGGCTTAGCCAGACGTTTTATCTTGCGCTCTCTCGCGTCGTACTCGACAGAAGAGTTTAGACACAGCGCGTTATCGCGCACGTAATTTCGCGGAGACTCGATAACCGGACGTAGTCTTCCGGTTCTCGCGTCGTAGCCGCGATTTTTTAGAGGTGTACCGAATTTGCTCACGGACATCGCGAATCCCGCGGACTGCGATGATCGTCGATGCGACGGTTCGATAGATTTATACGATCGCTCCCGTTTCGCGAAGCTCCTCGATTATCGATAGAATCTCGTTTTCGTGAGCGTTGTTGCCGGCTCGACGCGAAGCGTCCAGCAATCGCAGACGATCCACTAATTCGTTCGAATCGTCCCAATGAACATAATCGATTCTATCGTCTGTGACTCGCGTGGTTGACGGTACGCGACCCGCGCCCGTCTTTTTCGCGCCGCTGCCGTGGATAAGCGGAGCAATAACGAACTTGTATTTGTATCCCTTATTTCCTAAAACAGATTTTCTAGCGTCATGGTCGCGTTTATGAGCGTTCGTTGTTAACAATATACTCTTGTACGATAATTTATCCTTTTCCGTGTATGTGAGACTATCAGGATTTTTCATAAGGATCAATTCGTACAAACCGGGGGTACCGATGTATTTAATTTCATCTATAAGTATGGAGTCATCTGCGTCTACGTCGAATCGCCTATTGCCGAGTATCGCGCCTTTCGCGCTAATGTACACTCCGTAAACGTGATCGATCTCATTACCTCTATTAAGCTAGCAGGACCAAATCAGCAGAATCAAACTGGACCTATCAGATTATTTAGTACCCATTTTGTACTAATTTGTACCACTAATAATAATTTTGTACCTCGTGCCATTTCCAAAAAAACAGTGGCGCTGCTACCATCAAATTAAGCTAGCAGGACCAAACTAAAACAAAACAAAAAGATAAAAATAAGACCAGAAATCGAAAGGGCTGAATTTGTACTAATTTGTACCACCCAAATAAACTCAATATATTTAGCCCTTATGCTTAAAACAACCCCCAATTGAATTTAGCCCTATTAAGCTCAAGAGTAAAGTACTATTTCCAATCAGCAGAATCAATCGCTACTTATACATTTGACGCGCCATAATTTGTACCATCAAAATCTAAAGTTTCAGATTTTGTACCCCCGCCGTTCCTTCGAAAACTACCCCCGACCCCTCTCAGTTTCAAGAGTAAAGTACCCTTTGCTACGAGCAGAATCAATCGCTACTTGTACACACGACGCGACATAATTTGTACCATCAAAATCTAAAGTTTCAGATTTTGTACCCCCGCCGTTCCTTCGAAAACTACCCCCGACCTCTCTCAATCTCAAGAGTAAAGTACCCTTTGCGACGAGCAGAATCAATCGCTACTTGTACACATGACGCGACATAATTTGTACCATCACAATCTAACGTTTCAGATTTTGTAGCCCCGCCGTTCCTTCGAAAACTACCCCCGACCCTTCTCAGTCTCAAGCGTAAAGTACCTTTCGCCACGAGCAGAATCAATCGCTACTTGTACATACGACACGACATAATTTGTACCATCAAAATCTAACGTTTCAGATTTTGTACCCCCGCCGTTCCTTCGAAACTACCCCCGACCCCTCTCAGTTTCAAGAGTAAAGTACCCTTTGCGACGAGCAGAATCAATCGCTACTTGTACACACGACGCGATATGATTTGTAGCATCAAAATCTAAAGTTTCAGATTTTGTACCCCCGCCGTTCCTTCGAAAACTACCCCCGACCTCTCTTAGTCTCAAGAGTAAAGTACCTTTCGCCACGAGCAGAATCAATCGCTACTTGTACATACGACACGACATAATTTGTACCATCAAAATCTAAAGTTTCAGATTTTGTACCCCCGCCGTTCCTTCGAAAACTACCCCCGACCTCTCTCAATCTCAAGAGTAAAGTACCCTTTGCGACGAGCGGAATCAATCGCTACTTGTACACACGACGCGACATAATTTGCACCATCCAAATCTAAAGTTTCAGATTTTGTACCCCCGCCCTTCCTTCGAAAACTACCCCCGACCCTTCTCAGTCTCAAGAGTAAAGTACCTTTCGCCACGAGCAGAATCAATCGCTACTTGTACATACGACACGACATAATTTGTACCATCAAAATCCAACGTTTCAGATTATGTATCCCCGCCGTTCCTTCGAAAACTACCCCCGACCCCTCTCAGTTTCAAGAGTAAAGTACCCTTTGCGACGAGCAGAATCAATCGCTACTTGTACACACGACGCGATATGATTTGTAGCATCAAAATCTAAAGTTTCAGATTTTGTACCCCCGCCGTTCCTTCAAAAACTACCCCCGACCTCTCTCAGTTTCAAGAGTAAAGTACCCTTTGCGACGAGCAGAATCAATCGCTACTTGTACACACGAAGCGACATAATTTGTACCATCAAAATCTAAAGTTTCAGATTTTGTACCCCGTTGTTTTTTTTATTATATTTTTCAGTAATGAATTTATCCTAAATTTTTTTAATGTTTCTACGTATAAAGGTATTGAAATAAATATATGTACTTGCATGTATACGGGTATGCATGAGGATGTGTATGTGTTTGTGAACGAAAAACTACATCAATGTACAATTAAACTATACATCCATTTTTTAGTAAAATTATAACAGTTAATGATTAGGAATGTAAAAACAATTTTAAATTTTTATATTAGACGCAAATTATATATTTATTAAAAGGGATGAAAAATATTTAAGTATAACAACAATTTCTTTATAAATATAAATTGTTTAATAAATATAAATATAAATGCTTATAAATTCTTTGTGATTTTTTATGATATCATACTTTATAAATATAACTAATAAATCTAACTTATAAATCTATTATCATAAACATAACAAAATCACATTCGGAAATCACAACGGCATTTGTAAGTTCATTAATAATAAAAACAGATGTTAGAAGAGATGTCTATGAACATATGTCTATGCAAGAAGTCTATGCAATTTTGTGTGTGTGTGTGTGTGTGTGTGTGTGTGGGTGTGGGTGTGTGGGTGTGGGTGGGTGGGTGGGTGGGTGGTGTGGGTGGTGTGGTGTGTGTGTGTGTGTGTGTGTGTGTGTGTGTGTGTGTGTGTGTGTGTGTGTGTGTGTGTGTGTGTGTGTGAGTTACAAACATTTATTTTTCTTTGGCATAAATTAATAATGCTGGTATTATCTTAGCATTCTCTTTTAGATATCTTTCTTTTTTATCGAGATCATTGTACTCGACCCATATCCCGGCTCTTGGACAAATTGCTGTGTAGTGTCCTAGTTGGATGTTCCTTGTTACCATAGGTTTCTTATATGAAACTACTCCAATTAATTTATATGTGGTCCTATTTAATGGATTTATGAAAAATTCGCTGATGTCAGTCATCCTTACTTGACTGACTGCTGTACTCACTGTGAATATTTCAAAAATAATAATATCTCCTGTAAAAGAAACGAATAAGATCATTTTGTGATATACGAGATAATTTTTCTAAAATAATTGTAGAAAGAAGAATTATTTTTATATTCCTTTGTGTGCAATGAAGTCGCAGCATAAAATCTTATGGAAAGTTAAAAGTAAAGATTATTTTTGATGGCTTACAATTAGACATAAAGCATGCTGCGACAATTATTTGTTTAATTTACGTTCAATAATGATTTGGACATTTTAAATCACTTGCCTGTTTCGGATAACGTTGTTTTTTCAAATCCAATACAGCCTTCTGTGCAACAAGGATGTTCTCCTTCCAAAAGTACACTTTGCTTAACAATTTCATCAAAATGTGTACCAGTTGCAAGTTTTGTTTCTTCAATTTGTATTACAGGTAATATTTTGTATCGTGGCGGACAACCAAAATTGCACTGGGACGTCTCTTTAAAACTGGGAATTTCTTTAAATAATATGCCAGCTAAATATCCTACATTTGTCTCACAATCGATATATTTGCATTCACCGGTATTGGATATCGGAAATATATCTAAAAGAATCTGTGCGCGCAATTTATAAATATTTTGATTAATTCCATTTTTTACGGTATGGACAATTAATTTAAAGAACAAACTTGTTTCTATTGTTTCTTCCATATGTTTCAAAATATTATGTAAGTCATGTCCTGCTGCAAGTAATATTTGGAAAATGCTGTCAAATGCGCAAGTATTAGCGACAGTATAATTGTTATTGTCAATTTTTAATGACTTTAATGAAATATCATTACCGTTTTTCATAATAGGTATTTTTGCAGCTTTTTACATTTTAAAGCATCTATTATTTTATGCGGTTTACTTCCAAGATATAATGCTTCGCTTTTACTTGATTTTACCTGTCCGAATCCACGCCAATTCTCTACTTCGCGACTTGCCAGAATGTCTTTTATATCTTGCACATTATCTTTGCATATGACGCATACGCATGGTTGACCATAACCCTCTTCAACATCTCCAAACGGTAAAGAGCATTGGGGTAATGCGTGTACATATTTCTTGCAAAAATGACAAACATGTGCACCTGATGGTTTATCATTATTCTTGCATGCAGGACATGAATTATTTAAATCTAATATTAAATTAATATCGGAATTAGATTCTTTTACAGGTGTGGAAGTCAACAATATATCTTTTGGATCGGTAGATGGTATCGTTGTATCGTTGGTGCTTTGTGCGTCGACAATTTTTAACACTCCACGCAAGTAATCTACGTGTTTGTGAAGAAAGAAATCAATGCGCATCAATGGACAATTTTTTTAATAATAAAGATTTTAATTTATTAAATTCGCTTTCGACCGATGCACTAGAAGCAGGTACGCGACCATAACCAAATTGATCTCTATAGATATTTGTCCAGAGTGGTAATAATCTAATATGAATTATCAGACGTTCAACTATCTGTGGAAAATAATGCGGATTGATTCTATCGCCCGTATCTGAAGCAATTGAGGACTTAACTTCATCTAAAATCTGTTTGCCCCACATACTCCAAGAATTTTCAAACGGATTATTAATAAAAATATTTGTTTCATCGTCCTCAATTTCGAATATAGCGCTATCATTGCATCGGTTTCGAGATTCTCTAATTCTACATTAGTCGCTGTCATTAAATTTATTAATTTGATTCGCTCCAGATCACAATGCGTTGAAGAACCACTTTTTAAATTTCCATCGGTTACGGACAATGCTATTGTAAAAATGGATTTTACTATTTCTTTTGCATTTATTACGTTTCTGCAGAGTATTAATTGACCAATTGCGCATAAGTAAAAAGTTCTTACTCGCTTATTTAAAGTTTTACATATTTTAGAATATAGTTTTATGAAATGTGCGACATCAATTTTAATATAGCATCTAGGTAAATTGGAGTTTCTAAATGCATCGGCGTAATTTTCAATATTAAGATAGCCTGTAAATGCGCGAGTAATTGCGATTAAAAGCGCTCTGGACGAATCGCATACTACTTCTTTAGGCACTGATGCACCAGAACGTAACCATTCTGCCAGCCAAAAATGAATCGAGTTGGTGTTGTGACTTTCACTTATCATTTGGCAAATTGAAAATTGTCCATTCTCGCAATTAATGACGCAATGGTATAAAAAGATACGCTTTGAAATTGATCCGTCAGCTTTACATATTTTTTTTTACAACGTTACCGGTCGCATCCACAAATATACACGCATCATTTTCGACGGAATATCTTCTATAAACATTTAACTGATGATTAGTCCAGTAATGAACAAAAATTGGATCTAATCCAATGTTATGAATCACATTGTTCAGAGATGTTGATTTTAAAATAACTAATGCTTTCAAAGCATCCGCATGCACATAATTCGCCTTTACAGCCTCTGCTTTAGCTGCATGCAAAACAGCCGAACTATATAAATGAGGAGGCTCTGGATTTCCCTCTGCCATCAATATGTGCGCTTTTTCAACTCGATATACATGAACTGCCTTTTGCTGCAATTCCTTGCCGACGATTGTTCTTATGGGATTTCTTAAATATCGCTTGCCGCAATTTCCTCTTCCTTGTGTGTACGTGCAATTTAATTGTAGATAATTATTAGTGCAATCAGTATCCTCTATAGTACATCTTAATGTACTGCCGCATTTACAAGAACCTGAAGAAAAAATTATCATCTTTGAATTTACATATTCGTAGATTGAAAATTGTACCATAAAAATATATTTATATGTTCAAACTATGTGAAAGAAAATTGTATATATATATTTTTTTTAAAATAGAGTAAAACCGCACGTCTTTTCATCATCTCTTAATCTTTTAGCTAGTCTTTCCTATGGACGCTGAACTATACTGCTGTACATAAAACTTCACCGTTGAACGTGTGTAATAGATAACAGCAACGCGCTGTTAATCGGTGATCATGGCTTTTCGGCATCTATCAAAGCTTTACAATCGAAGACGGCATTTTCGAATCGAGTCGCCGCGAGTCGAACGTATGCCGACACGCATGCGGCGAGCTTTTGAGAAAAATGCCGTCTTTGATTGTAAAGCTTTGATAGATGCCGAAAAGCCATGATCACCGATTGTACAGAAATGATTGCTCTTCAGTCTTGAGCAACTCTTCAGAAGAGACAGTTCACCACATTTTCACCACGTCAAAGAGTATTAAGTGCGAATTGTTAATATGAATCCAATACGCGGCAGACCGGGAAAAGTTGATCCGTCAAAAATAAAAGAAGCAATATTAAAATACAAAAATATTATTAATAACAATAATAATATTATTTCAAAGACGCATGATATCTGGAACATTATAGCACGAGAGCTAGAAAATAAAGTGACCAGTAATAATTTATATGTGTTCACAATGTGCAATAGGTATGGCATAAAAAATGTGATTTTGAACAAAGATACGTGCAGTGACAAATGTGTTTCCGCGAGTGAAAGTCTGTTAAGTGACAGTTCAAATTGGAACGAAGGATCCGTAACTTGCTCGCCGGATGATAACGAAAAGCATCTTACTATTTCCCTGCTAAGAGAAGATTTTACAAATCTCTTGGTTGAAAAAGTATACAAGCGACGAGTAAATGAAAAAGGAAAAATGTACTATCGTTTACGCAAAGTTCTGCATCCTGGGAAATGGCCGGAACTATTAACAAATAAATTTTGGGAAGCCACGCATATGAAATGTGGTTTCCAATTTAAAAATCATTATATTTCTGCAGATGCAAGAACTGGCACTATCAATGGTAAGATTATATGAATGATATGATATTATAAAACTGAATGATATTATAAAACTTTTATTAGCCTTACTATTGCAACGCTAGAGTGACATTTAAATAATTCAAAGCTTATAAATTTAAAGAAAACAAAAAAGCCAAATATATTCATATTCTATAGCCATATTTTATAGAACTGTTTTATTATATCTTCTAAACTTTTCGCTGATTTGCTCTTAAGTCGTTCCGTTGGAAAATTTGTAGAAATACTTTATGGAAAATTCTTTATATATGTATAGTCTCTTTATATATAGTCTTAATCCTTTGGTTATTACGCACTATAGCGTTTCATCGCTTACTTCATATTAACGTATATAATGCATATACAATGATTTAGATTCGCGCGTTGCTGTTATCTATTACACACGTTCAACGGTGAAGTTTTATGTACAGCAGTATAGTTCAGCGTCCATAGGAAAGACTAGCTAAAAGATTAAGAGATGATGAAAAGACGTGCGGTTTTACTCTATTTAAAAAAAAATATATATATACAATTTTCTTTCACATAGTTTGAACATATAAATATATTTTTATGGTACAATTTTCAATCCACGAATATGTAAATTCAAAGATGATAATTTTTTCTTCAGGTTCTTGTAAATGCGGCAGTACATTAAGATGTACTATAGAGGATACTGATTGCACTAATAATTATCTACAATTAAATTGCACGTACACACAAGGAAGAGGAAATTGCGGCAAGCGATATTTAAGAAATCCCATAAGAACAATAGTCGGCAAGGAATTGCAGCAAAAGGCAGTTCATGTATATCGAGCTGAAAAAGCGCACATGTTGATGGCAGAGGGAAATCCAGAGCCTCCTCATTTATATAGTTCGGCTGTTTTGCATGCAGCTAAAGCAGAGGCTGTAAAGGCGAATTATGTGCATGCGGATGCTTTGAAAGCATTAGTTATTTTAAAATCAACATCTCTGAACAATGTGATTCATAACATTGGATTAGATCCAATTTTTGTTCATTACTGGACTAATCATCAGTTAAATGTTTATAGAAGATATTCCGTCGAAAATGATGCGTGTATATTTGTCGATGCGACCGGTAACGTTGTAAAAAAAAATATGTAAAGCTGACGGATCAATTTCAAAGCGTATCTTTTTATACCATTGCGTCATTAATTGCGAGAATGGACAATTTTCAATTTGCCAACTGATAAGTGAAAGTCACAACACCAACTCGATTCATTTTTGGCTGGCAGAATGGTTACGTTCTGGTGCATCAGTGCCTAAAGAAGTAGTATGCGATTCGTCCAGAGCGCTTTTAATCGCAATTACTCGCGCATTTACAGGCTATCTTAATATTGAAAATTACGCCGATGCATTTAGAAACTCCAATTTACCTAGATGCTATATTAAAATTGATGTCGCACATTTCATAAAACTATATTCTAAAATATGTAAAACTTTAAATAAGCGAGTAAGAACTTTTTGGATTCGGACAGGTAAAATCAAGTAAAAGCGAAGCATTATATCTTGGAAGTAAACCGCATAAAATAATAGATGCTTTAAAATGTAAAAAGCTGCAAAAATACTATTATGAAAAACGGTAATGATATTTCATTAAAGTCATTAAAAATTGACAATAACAATTATACTGTCGCTAATACTTGCGCATTTGACAGCATTTTCCAAATATTACTTGCAGCAGGACATGACTTACATAATATTTTGAAACATATGGAAGAAACTATAGAAACAAGTTTGTTCTTTAAATTAATTGTCCATACCGTAAAAAATGGAATTAATCAAAATATTTATAAATTGCGCGCACAGATTCTTTTAGATATATTTCCGATATCCAATACCGGTGAATGCAAATATATCGATTGTGAGACAAATGTAGGATATTTAGCTGGCATATTATTTAAAGAAATTCCCAGTTTTAAAGAGACGTCCCAGTGCAATTTTGGTTGTCCGCCACGATACAAAATATTACCTGTAATACAAATTGAAGAAACAAAACTTGCAACTGGTACACATTTTGATGAAATTGTTAAGCAAAGTGTACTTTTGGAAGGAGAACATCCTTGTTGCACAGAAGGCTGTATTGGATTTGAAAAAACAACGTTATCCGAAACAGGCAAGTGATTTAAAATGTCCAAATCATTATTGAACGTAAATTAAACAAATAATTGTCGCAGCATGCTTTATGTCTAATTGTAAGCCATCAAAAATAATCTTTACTTTTAACTTTCCATAAGATTTTATGCTGCGACTTCATTGCACACAAAGGAATATAAAAATAATTCTTCTTTCTACAATTATTTTAGAAAAATTATCTCGTATATCACAAAATGATCTTATTCGTTTCTTTTACAGGAGATATTATTATTTTTGAAATATTCACAGTGAGTACAGCAGTCAGTCAAGTAAGGATGACTGACATCAGCGAATTTTTCATAAATCCATTAAATAGGATCACATATAAATTAATTGGAGTAGTTTCATATAAGAAACCTATGGTAACAAGGAACATCCAACTAGGACACTACACAGCAATTTGTCCAAGAGCCGGGATATGGGTCGAGTACAATGATCTCGATAAAAAAGAAAGATATCTAAAAGAGAATGCTAAGATAATACCAGCATTATTAATTTATGCCAAAGAAAAATAAATGTTTGTAACTCACACACACACACAAACACACACACACACACACACACACACACACACACACACAAAATTGCATAGACTTCTTGCATAGACATATGTTCATAGACATCTCTTCTAACATCTGTTTTTATTATTAATGAACTTACAAATGCCGTTGTGATTTCCGAATGTGATTTTGTTATGTTTATGATAATAGATTTATAAGTTAGATTTATAAGTTATATTTATAAAGTATGATATCATAAAAAATCACAAAGAATTTATAAGCATTTATATTTATATTTATTAAACAATTTATATTTATAAAGAAATTGTTGTTATACTTAAATATTTTTCATCCCTTTTAATAAATATATAATCTGCGTCTAATATAAAAATTTAAAATTGTTTTTACATTCCTAATCATTAACTGTTATAATTTTACTAAAAAATGGATGTATAGTTTAATTGTACATTGATGTAGTTTTTCGTTCACAAACACATACACATCCTCATGCATACCCGTATACATGCAAGTACATATATTTATTTCAATACCTTTATACGTAGAATCATTAAAAAAATTTAGGATAAATTCATTACTGAAAAATATAATAAAAAAAACAACGGGGTACAAAATCTGAAACTTTAGATTTTGATGGTACAAATTATGTCGCTTCGTGTGTACAAATAGCGATTGATTCTGCTCGTCGCAAAGGGTACTTTACTCTTGAAACTGAGAGAGGTCGGGGGTAGTTTTTGAAGGAACGGCGGGGGTACAAAATCTGAAACTTTAGATTTTGATGCTACAAATCATATCGCGTCGTATGTACAAGTAGCGATTGATTCTGCTCGTGGCGAAAGGTACTTTACTCTTGAGACTGAGAAGGGTCGGGGGTAGTTTTCGAAGGAACGGCGGGGCTACAAAATCTGAAACGTTAGATTGTGATGGTACAAATTATGTCGCGTCATGTGTACAAGTAGCGATTGATTCTGCTCGTCGCAATGGGTACTTTACTCTTGAGATTGAGAGAGGTCGAGGGTAGTTTTCGAAAAAACGGCGGGGGTACAAAATCTGAAACGTTAGATTGTGATGGTACAAATTATGTCGCGTCGTGTGTACAAGTAGCGATTGATTCTGCTCGTAGCAAAGGGTACTTTACTCTTGAAACTGAGAGGGGTCGGGGGTAGTTTTCGAAGGAACGGCGGGGGTACAAAATCTGAAACTTTAGATTTTGATGGTACAAATTATGTCGTGTCGTATGTACAAGTAGCGATTGATTCTGCTCGTGGCGAAAGGTACTTTACTCTTGAGACTGAGAAGGGTCGGGGGTAGTTTTCGAAGGAACGGCGGGGGTACAAAATCTGAAACTTTAGATTTTGATGGTACAAATTATGTCGCGTCGTGTGTACAAGTAGCGATTGATTCTGCTCGTCGCAAAGGGTACTTTACTCTTGAGATTGAGAGAGGTCGGGTGTAGTTTTCGAAGGAACGGCGGGGGTACAAAATCTGAAACTTTAGATTTTGAGGTATAAATTATGGCGCGTCAAATGTATAAGTAGCGATTGATTCTGCTGATTGGAAATAGTACTTTACTCTTGAGCTTAATAGGGCTAAATTCAATTGGGGGTTGTTTTAAGCATAAGGGCTAAATATATTGAGTTTATTTGGGTGGTACAAATTAGTACAAATTCAGCCCTTTCGATTTCTGGTCTTATTTTTATCTTTTTGTTTTGTTTTAGTTTGGTCCTGCTAGCTTAATTTGATGGTAGCAGTGCCACTGTTTTTTTGGAAATGGCACGAGGTACAAAATTATTATTAGTGGTACAAATTAGTACATGATGGGTACTAAATAATCTGATAGGTCCAGTTTGATTCTGCTGATTTGGTCCTGCTAGCTTAATAGAGGTGATCTCATTCGGCGCTTCTCCGCCGAAAAGAGCCCCCATGTATTTTCGTCCCAACGGTCCTAGCCGACCGTGCGACATTTTGCGATCTTGAGAAATTCGCGAAGTTCGCCTAACGGACATTTCGAACGTCGAGGGCGACTCGAGATTCTCGGGTTCAAACGCTTCCTCTTCAGTTTCGTCCCGCGCGAATAGATCTCTCTCGATAGGATACTCGTTTAACGGAGTAGAAACGGCGTCTAATCGTCGTCGCGCTCGTATTCGTTTCACTTTAGGTTTTTTCCAAGCGGGAGTCAACTTTTCCTCCTTCCATTTTTCCTCGACGCTTGTCGTTACGGGCGAAGCGTCGATCGCGTCTCGCTTTATCGTCTCGCGTTTAACCTCGTCTCGCTCGATCTCGTCTCGCTCGGCGCGTTCGGCGATGCGCCGCAGCGGCTCGACGATCGGCTTAAAACGGCTCTCCATCGCGATCTCGTTCTCCATTTTGCCGGTCTTTAACGCTCTGTGTTTTTTACGAATCGATGCGCGCGTCTTTGCGATCTCTTTCGCCGTCTTCTCTCGTTCGCCGATATCCGTCGCAGCCATCGTGATTAACGAATCGATTCTTCTCGCTCGCGGGAGGGAGAGCGATCGACGCGTTCGATGTATTCGCGACGACTGATCGCTCTACGGTACGGCGAAGTCGTTAAACCCTCGTCTGTATCTACCAGCGCGAAGCGCGCTATCTTTGTCGATCACTAGGAAACCATACCTGTATCGCCAACACGCGCGACATAGCGCGTGAAAATTCTCATACGACATCCATATTCACGTGATCGTTATATGTGTGACGCAAATTAGTACCATCTTGTTTAAAAAGAATCAACAGATTTGCGTTATCTCGAATCGTGCTTTGGTATTTTAGCGAACGTTTGGCACAGATAGAAGCAATCGACGTTCGAGTGTCGACCCATAGCGAAGTTCCCTCTAATAGTATCCTGTTTGTCGCACGCTACGTCGTCGAATACGAATATAGAATTCGGGAGCGCTTCGCTAGGCGAAATAACGTCAGAGTTATCGGAAAATGTAAAATAACCTATACCTTCCATCGGTGCCAATAAATTCTCTAAATACTGATATCTATGCTGCTGCAACGACTTCGAGTAAACGTAAACGTTCTCGAAGCGTACGCCGTGCGGGCTCTCCAACAAACTTATCAGCGCGTTCGTTTTACCACAATTAGAGGGACCGCAAATGAGGCAGCGAATAGCGCTCGGTAATAGACGACCGTGTCTGCGCGCTTCCTCCGACAGTCGTGCCCTACCGTCGAGTTCGTCACCTTTATCGCGATCGGCTGTCGCACGAAGCGCATTCCTCTCGCCGCGCGCGTGCTCGGTACACTCGCGCGAGGCAGGACGAGATCCTTTTATTTATATACGAATAAATTGCCGTCGATCGCGCAGTAGCGAATCGCGCGCGGTGAATCGAGATGTTTATCCTACTAATAGACGGTGACGATATTCTCGATTTCACCACCGATCAATTGCGGTTTATCCCGAAAGTAATCTTGCTAAAGCATTTCGGTCGCTATGTGGAACGATTGTGGGAGAAACTGCCCGAGCATATAAGAGTGGATCCGGAGGTGCGGCGCTACCGTCGATGCCTGGAGCATTACAATCGTCCCTGGCAACGAACGCACATCGACGGCCCGGCGCCGGTCGTTAAAGATTGTGGCGAATGCAATTCGCGTAGCGGCGGTACAGTGTAATCGGTGATATCGGCGGCGCCGGCTTATTGAACAGAGCGATAAACGCGCTCCTCTTCGAACTACACATACCCGGATATCAATTTTGCGGGCTGGGTACCCGTCTCGCGAAACGACTCGCGCGAGGCGATCGAGGCATCAATCCTCTGGACGCGGCCTGCCGCGAGCACGACGTCGCGTACTCGCGGAGCGGCGAACTCGCGATCGACACGTCGCCGACCGCGCGCTCGCTGAGAGAGCGCGCGAGCGCGTCGCGGCGAGAGCGCGCGAGCGCGTCGCGGCGAGAGACTCGACTCTCGGCGAGAGAGCCGCCGCGACGGCCGTATGAATAGCTATGAAATCGAATACGAAACTCGGAATGGACGCAACGAGAACCAAGAGAAAGAAGAGCAAGAGGAGAACGACCGCTACGAGGAAAAGAACGCTTCCGATAGCGAAACGCGGCGACTTTTTGCCCCTGCTGCCGTTATTGGGAGCTCTTGGTTCATTGGCTGGAGGAGCGGCGGGAATCGCGAAAGCGGTGAACGATCGCAAAGCGGCGCGACGGCATTTGGAGGAACTGCAACGTCACGATCGCGCAATGATTTATACCTCGCACCGTACAAGCGCGGAAGTGGCGCGTCCGCGACGAGAAGAAGAGGAAGAGCTAAAAAAAAACTTCGCGTAAACAGACGCTAGGGATTCTTCCATCCGTCGGAGTAACGACGAACGAACAGTTAAATCGCGCGGCGATACTCTCACGCGTGCCTCACTTTAGAGGCGTGTTTATGCGCGACGCGCTTCCATCGCGGGCGCGCCTCGATGAGAGCGGCATCGTGAATTTAGACGACGCATCCGGCCCGGGTACTCATTGGGTGGCGTACGCGAAAAAAGGGGGCGACGCGATCTACTACAACGGTTTCGGCAATCTTCGTCCTCCGTGCGAACTCGCCCGTTATCTGGGGCGCGATGCGAACATTCGATACAATCGTCGCTTCGAGCAAACGCGCGATCAGAATATCTGTGGACAATTGAGTCTTCGATTTCTCCGGGGGCTCGATTGGAGGAATCGCACGCTATAATATCGACCGTCGTTCGTCGATCGAGCGCAGTTCGACAATCATGCCGCTAACTCTTACTTTTTCCGGACGAAGCAGCATTCTCGCGGCGAGTTACTTTCCGCCTCTGGATTTAAACGACGATGATTACGACTTAGGTTTAACCAATTTCGAGACTTATAACACGATACCGAATGTACACGAATAATAAATTTTACTTCGACGACAACGACGAGGTTATCGCGATTCCAGTGGGATCTTACGAGTTAAGCGCTATAAGCGCGTATCTAAGAGCCGCGATTCATCGCAAACGACGAGCGAGAGAGGAGAGACGAGAGCGCGGGAACGAGGAACCGGAAACGAGCGATGACGATTATATATACAACGTCGGCGACGACCGCGACGACTATTTCGAAGACGATAAGAACGGTGATAAGAGTGAAAATTCTATAACGCTTTGCGGTAACAATAACACTATGAGAAGCGAGATCAAGTGCGCGTATCGAGTAAATTTCACAAAACCCGATAACATCGGTTCGCTACTGGGTTTCTCGTCTCGCGTGTTACAATCGAATAAATGGTACGCGTCCGATAAACCGATAAATATTATGGCTATTAATCTCATTAGAGTAGAGTGCAACGTCACGACAGGAGTGTATCACAACGACAAATCCGCGCATACTATACACGAGTTCGCGCCTAATGTTCCACCCGGATATAAAGTGTCGGAGATCCCGGCGCAGATCATTTACCTCCCGATCATCGCGCGGACCATTACCGATATAAATATACGTGTCGTGGATCAGAACGGAAGACTAATCGATTTTCGCGGCGAAGAGATCACGGTTCGTCTGCACGTGCGGCGAAGACGGTAGAAAGGCGCGCGATGCTCGTAGTGAACGGATCGAATGCGAGAAACGCGCCCGTCGTCGCTATTGCGTCACCCCTAGACGCGAAAAAGAGAAAGAAAAAGGGAGGATGGTTAACCGTCGCTAACGCGGCTTTCCTGCGCTCTTTGGGCTTCGTTGTACCGAGAACCGTTTCTCCGTAAAAGCGGAATGTGCGACATTCTAAGCATCGGCGGGGAGCCGATCTTCGACGATCGTATCGTCAAGATCGAAACTCACACGTACAATCCTTACGCCAATACTACGTTCGGGAATAGCGACGAGATACGAATTCCTATACAACAGCAAGATCTGTACACATTACCGTGCGATAGTTTTCTCTACATCGAAGGTAGACTCGAGTCGAAGGAGTCGAGAAGCCTTCACTTGCGCACAGTACAATTAGACACGTTGCAATGGCACACTATGATATTAGACACATAAAGTTGCGCACCGTTCGATTGGACACATTTCAATTGCGCACAATTCGTTTGGACACATTTCATTTGCGCACCGTTCAATTGGACACGTTGTTTTTGGACACAACACATATTTTTGTATAATTTGGAATACATACACACGCATGTATGCACGTATAATTTTGAAATTTTTTGACATTTATTATTAACTTTATTTGGTAAATAAACGTTTGTTACAGTTCGTTTACACACAGTTCGTTTGCACACAGTTCTTTGGGCACAGTTCTTTTGCGCACATTTCTTTTGCGCACATTTCTTTTGCGCACATTTCTTTTGCGCACATTTCTTTTACGCACATTTCTTTTGCGCACATTTCTTTTGCGCACAATTCTTTTGCACACATTTCTTTTGCGCACAGTTCGTTTGCACACTTTCCCATCCACACAATTATAGGAATCTCGTTTCGCATTGTAAAGTATATGCGTGGACACAGTGGGTTCCGCCCCCCCCTACGGGGGGGCCCCACTTCCGGAAGATATAACCTAACCCAAACCTATTTCTGATTTAAAACTAAAATTTATGTGCGCAAATGAACTGTGCGCAAAAGAAGTGTGCGCAAAAGAAATGTGCGCAAAAGAAATGTGTGCAAAAGAAATGTGCGCAAAAGAAATGTGCGCAAAAGAAATGTGCGCAAAAGAACTGTACGCAAAAGAACTGTGTGCAAACGAAATGTGTGTAAACGAACTGTAACAAACGTTTATTTACCAAATAAAGTTAATAATAAATGTCAAAAAATTTCAAAATTATACATGCGTGTGTATGTATTCCAAATTATACAAAAACATGTGTTGTGTCCAAAAACAACGTGTCCAATTGAACGGTGCGCAAATGAAATATGTCCAAACGAACTGTGCGCAAGTGAAATGTGTCCAATCGAACGGTGCGCAACTTTATGTGTCTAATATCACAGTGTGCAATTGCAACGTGTCCAATTGTACTGTGCGCAAGTGAGCCTCTCCCGAAGGAGTCGCCGAGTGCGCGAGAGGAAATCGCGTCGGTGACGAGGCTGGTGAACAATTGCGCGGCGTTTATGTTCGAGGAGATTCGCTACGAGCTCGACGGTGTGAAGATCGATCGAAGCAGAAACGTTGGGATAACGAGCACGATCAAGAATTACGCGTCGCTGACAGTCGAAAAAGGCAAGATATTAAAGAACGCCGGATGGGACTTATCGGCGGTAACTCATTCGTCGATCAACGATTTCAACTTTTGCGAGAGAGATATATATAGATCTCTATATAACAGTTGAAAAACAAATAAATCATTCATCTCTCGAATTCTTCGCGAGAGAAAAGATAAGATTTAAATTTATAAAGATTGGGATCATCTTCTCCTTGTCTTTCTCGCCGCATAATGACAATATGTTGATTATCTTGATCAATTAATAATTTTCTTAGACCGTGAAATAAGATGCGTCGGAAAGAAACGGGATTCCCAAAATTCGCAGATACTACGAGATACAGAGTTGAGACGATCTCGCAATATCAAGAGACACGGTAGTGTCTCGCGCCAAGTCACGCGAAGCAAAGACCGCGCGTAGTAACAGCGAGGCACCCCGGGTATCTATACGCGAGTCGGATAGTTGAGAGTACCTTAGATTACCAGATCTGAATAACGGCTGAACCGATCGAATTCTTGATAAGCTTAATCGATAGCTTGGGTTCGATTTATATAAGGAAAGTGTCTTTATTTTCGCTCTGCATGTTCTATAAAGCAAAGATATTACGAAGCAAAGTCGAAATGTGGAAATTTTCATGTAAGAAACGTCACCATCATCATCATCATCGTCATCGTCATCGTCATCGTCATCGTCATCGTCATCGTCATCGTCACCGTCACCGTCACCGTCACCGTCACCGTCATCGTCATCGTCATCGTCATCGTCATCGTCATCGTCATCATCATCATCATCATCATCGTCGTCCCCTTTACCGCTATATATGTATACAACACATGCATAGAATATAGTGGCAGTGATACCAGAATGCCCACGCAGAACGCTCTGCGCATTACATGTACACGGTTTTCGCTTGTGTGCGTATCCCCTCCACTACGGTTGCGTGTTGCTAGCGTGGGCATTCTGGCATCACTGTATAGTGGTATAATGCTACACGTATATATCAGGTATATAAATATGAAACCGGAATTTTTGTATAGAAAATACACGTTTATTGTATGAAAATGGTAAAAAATATTTTATTCGAAGTATTGCCCATTGCTAGCTATACATTTTTCCCATCTCTCTGACAATTTGTGGATGCCACGCCAAAAAAACTGTTGCTCCTTTGAGGCAAACCAGTCATTGAGCCATTTTCGTACATTTTCGTAAGAAGTGAAGTGCTGCTCAGTAAGTGCGTGTCCCATCGATGCAAATAAGTAGTAATCGGATGGAGCCAAGTCTGGTGAGTAAGCCGCATGCGAAAGTATTTCCCAACTAAACGCCTCAATCGTTTCCTTGACCGGTTTTGCTGTGTGTGATGGTGCATTATCATGAAGCAAAATCACTTTGTGTTGCCTTTTTTGATATTCTGGTCGTTTTTCACGTATGGAGACGGCTTCTTGTGTCACGTTTAATTGATTCGCGAGTTGTTGTTGCGTTTGAGCGTCATCCTCATCCAACAATGTTTGCAATTCGCTGTCTTCAAACTTTTTCGGTGGTCTTCCACGTTCTTCGTTTCTCACGTCAAAATCGCCACTTTTGAATTTTTTAAACCACTCAAAGCACTGTGATTTACAAAGAGCATGCTCACCATAAGCTTCGACAAGCATTCGATGCGATTCTGCAGCAATTTTCTTCAAATGGTAACAGAAAATCAATGCTGTCCGCAAATCGTAGTTTCCAGGCACAAAATTCGACATGTTCAATGCTATTAAAAACTATGCTGTTGTATGAAACTTGTATTGTTGTGAGTTGAAAATCTTTATCAGATGTCAAAACAAGAAAATGGCGCCAATGACGCGGTTTGACGGTAACTACATTGACAGCTAGGGCCATCTATGGGCAAATTCCGGTTTCATATTTATATACCTGATATACACGTACACAACACACATGTAATAATGGCAATGTATTCTTGTACGGTTGGCGTCTTTGACGAAAGATTGCGCTAACGGCGCTTCGTAATGTTACTGCTCGCATCGCATCCATACTTGCTTTTGACAGGTATAGGTTAAGTGTGCAAAATTTCAGAATATAGTGTTCGTACGCTTTCATTTATAAAAAAGTGAATATTTGTAGATAGTTGGATCAGATATATCTTATTTATATTAGAAAAAAATAAAACATCACAAAAGTAATTTATGCTATGTGTAAAAACAGAATAAAACATCGCAATACATATGTTTATAAGAAATGTGTGTATTCTATAATGTTTATTATAAGATATGTATATGTATTCTATAGATTCAACCATCTAAAAGTATCAGGAAGATTTTGCATACCTTTTTATAAATGGAAGAGTGCTACGCTATATAACGTTGCACTCTAGAAAATTTAACGTTAAATACTTGTCAAAAACCAGTATGAATAACTGCGAACAGTAATATAGGCATACACATATAAGAATCTAGTATATTTGAGTGCATTTATTAAAGGAGTGTCATCATATAGTTATTCGTCATGCATCATATGTAACTACAGATAAGTATAAATGATATTGGTAAAACGCAATCTGTAAGGTTACTGCATGTCCTATGAATAATTTATAAATATACATTTATTTTTCAGTGGAAGTAGAAGAATTTTCCAATTCCTTATTTCGATGCTAATGCATCGCTTAAAATAGATGAAGCATGTTTCAGTATCGTTAATATATAATGTTGCACTCTAGAAAATTTATCTGTCCAATGGATAACAGCGCTAAGTAATACAGAAGGATAACTGCAAGTAGTAATATAATATAGACAGACACATGCCAGAATCCAATATTATGTTATACATGTGTTGGAGGAAACTGTTTTGCGACATAATCATACAAAGTTCTCCATAACGTATGAAATCCATGAAAATTATTCAACGGGGACTACTGCAGAGTGAGTTTATATATATATATATTTATTATTTTATTTTAACTTGAAAATCTCTATTCGTAATAGCTATTTCAACTATAACAATTATATGTGTGCTCAGATTTAAAATATCAAGAATTATTTGTTTCTTTTCTTTTAAATAATTAAATATTCTTTATCAACATTTAACTTGAACATCTCTATTCGCAATAGCTATTTCAACTATTTGTAATATATATATTTATAATAATTAATATTTGTTATTACAGGATAAAATAATCTACAAAAAGTGACAGCAAAAAGAAGAAAGATTCACTAAAACGAAATAAAGGCTATAAAAAGTCAAAAACAAGGAAAGACAAAGAGATTTACATAAGAAAGTTGGTGGTAGAAAAGGAAGATAAATGGAGGTATTTGTAATGTCTAATGATACAAATAAAAACTAATATATATAAAGTCAAAATTATGTATTTAATTACTTAAAGGAGATCTTATACACATTGTATATTTATATTTTAAATATTAAAAGAATCTTGCTATAAAAAAAAACGTTTTTAATCTCTTAAAAAAACAAAAAAAACGTAACAGTCTTTATATTATTTAAAAAAAACACCTCTTCGTCTTAATATTAAAAAAAATAAATCTTTCTGAATTATCTTGAGATCTATAATATTTATCTTAATCTTAGGAAAAAAAACCTTTTAATCTTAAAAAAAAACTTCTTAATCTTAAAAAAAAGTAACAGTCTTTTTCTGAATCATCTTAGAAAAAAAAAACAAATCTTATCTTAATCTTAGAAAGAAAAAAAAACATAACAATGTTTATCTAAATCTAAAAGAAAATATAAGTTTTTATCTTTTAATATATGTAAAAAATGTTTTGCTTTCCACCTCGACCTCGGCCTCTGCCTCGGCCACGTCCTCTTTGTCGGCCCGCCCTTGCCCATCTACGTGGTTGTTGTTCAGCTGGAACAAAAAAATTATTGAATTATGTGTGTATATTACTTAATTTATTTTCGACAAAAGGCTTCTATGTTGCTTTTTCTAGTAGCATAAAATTTATATATTGTATATACTTACTTTCTGGATGATTTTCTCTATTTAATAAATTTATTGTTGTTACTGGCGGCGACTGCGATGTTGTTGCTACTGGATTAAGTCTTGATGATTGCAATGGTGGTTTATTATTTATTTGACGCCGCAATTTTTCCAGTTCTTGTTTCAATTTTTGATTTTCTTCTTGTGCTGCTTTTGCTTCCTCTTTGGTAGCTGTCAGATCTAATTGTATGTTTTCCATTTCATTTTCTAGTTCGCATTCTACTTGCATATTTGTTCTGGAAAAAAAATTGAATTTATTTATCTAATGTTAAAAATCACTTATTAAAAATTTAGCAAATATCCTCTTTACACATTTCTATATATTATATTAGATCGCCAACTTACAACGTATAAGCCCTGCCGAAAATGGTCGATTAAAACGGATTAAAAAAAATGTAATCCGAATCGATCGGGATTTCTGCACCGAAAATGCGGTATTAACCCGTAGTAACCACACCAGTGCAAATTTGCACCACCTAAAATTTCTTGCTTCTGGATCTTTCTATCTGCGTTCTGTAACGGCCTCCCCCCAGTACGACAAATATGTCATTACCCTAGGGTACTAACTTCACAGTGAACCGGTGCCATTTTTTTTGAAACCGCTACAGCAGCAGTACCAAAACTTTGAGGAGGTGCTTATTTGCACTAGTGTGGCAGCAGTGTGTGCAAAGTCGGTGCTCGACAAAATAATTAGTTTTGCTTTTTCGTATAATAAACGAGTGGAATTACATTGAATGTAAGTATTTAAACATATTTTGTTGTTCTTAACATAAAAATTTACAATTTTGTATGATTTTTTACATTTTTAATAAATTTCGGAGCAATATTTTTTTATAAAATCTTGATTATTTTTATTTTTCTATAAAAATAAATAATTGTTTACATTCAACAGTATTTTAGTCATTTTTTGAAAAAAATAAATACTTTTGTCTATTATAAACAAACCATTTACTGATTTTTTCACCTTTCAAATATACCATACTTTCAAACACCCCTAAAAAACCCTTAATGTTCTATAATGTTTATAAAATATTTTTTTTTACAAAATACAACATTTTAACTATAATTTAAAAAAAAAACCATTTATTTTTTTCAAATAGAAAAAAATGGCGATTTTTTAAAAAAAAACCGATTTTTTAAAAATTTGATTTTGATTTTGACGTTTTTTCACTATTACAAAATTATTTTTTGCGTTCCAGACCATTACCATTGGATTCCTGGGGAATTTTTACCCCAAGAAACTCATATTATCAAACATTTTTGGATTACTTATGCGCGAGTTATGGAACTTTAAAAATCCAAAATCCCAAATCGCACTAGTGTGGTTAGTACGTATACTGAATAGAGGTGTGGTTACTACGGGTTAAAACCGATTGAAAATAGTCAAATCGAATTTAGTACGCTTCAGGCGAGGTTAATGTTGGATGATATATCTCCACCTCAATGCGAAATTATACGATTTCATAAAGTTATAATTAAACCTGTTTTAATGCAATTGAATTGGAATTTATCATAGTCAATCCATAAGTAAAAATAATCCCTTTTAATAAAAAATTTTATCATTTCGCAGATGGAAAGTAAATTGATTTTATGTAGTGTGAAGTCGGATTTGCTGTTATCATGAGTCACAATCAATTATTGAATCGGTGTTTCTGCAATTGAAACTCAGTTGTTAAAAACAAATATACGATTTCTCCGCAGAGGGTCCGCCTTATATCCCCGCTTGACCGCTTTCTACTTCCAGGTTGGCTCGCTCGACCTTCGCCGCGTAGCGGCGCCGTACGGAACTACGCGCGGACGCGCGAGCGCGTGGGCCGCCAAGTTGCGGGTCGCACTATTGTATCGCGGATTGTGCTTAATGTGACGACCTACGGCAGCCACAATATCCATTCGATTATTCGTGTTTATTTGGATTGACAACAATATGGATTAGAATGTAATGATTTTAGATTGGAAATAATCCGCGAAAGCGATATTAAAACCGATTATAGTTCGTTCGGAATTAAAATCGATTACTTTTTAATCCGGGCGCGGATTGAACCGATTAAAACCGATTAAACCGATTAAAACGGATTATGTTTTAATCGGTTTTAATCGACCATTTTCGGCAGGGAAGGCTTATGCGATAAAATATGATGCAAGGGCAGTTATATCTAATTAGGTTGAATTCGATATGCTGTATCTCTTGATAGTACATCTTCAAAGTACAAATAAGAAATATGTCAATGACTTATAGCATATATAACTATACGTGTTCAACTTATATATTCTGCTAATTAGATATGACTGTCCTTGTAAAACTTCTAATATCACTATTAGTTGTCTAATCTAATAATATAAAGGAGTCTAAGATATACTTACGTTTCGTTTTCCATTACTTGGACTTTTGAGATTCTAGAAAAAAATCATTTTTATATTAATTTCTGTATCGATAAATATATTATGTGTGCCTTAAGGGGATCCAAAAGTGACGGCCGAACTCCGACGGGTTAACGCCCTCATCCAAGCGTAACTGAAATTATCGATAATACCGACCGAAATTATCGATAATATCAATAATTTTAGTTCTGCTGTTATCGATATTAATATTTCTGCATATTTTATGCATATTTGAAAGAGAATTGTGTTCAATACGTTGAAATCGGACAACATCGTGTATTTCTACTGCTCTATTGCCTCGCACGCATATCTAAGCGTATTTAAGCGTATAGATAACAGTATAATATAGACGTGTCTGCCTTTATCACATGTTTGAACATAATTTCACATTGTTCATACGGGCTATGTGTCTTCCCATATATCTTCCAAGAGGAATAACATTTGGTTAGGTGTTATATATATAATTGTGTATATATATATGTATATGTATAATATGTACATAGACGTATACAGATGTATGTGTATGATATATATACATATATTCTGAATATTATTATGTAACTTTCTATAAGTTGCGATCTATGCAATGCAGCTAATTTTTTTCAATAGATATAATCAATGGATATATAACAACAATGTATTATTTATACAAATATATATTATATTGTTTTTTTTGTTCGTATACATAAATGTTCATATATTTGTAATAAAGATTTATAATACATTGTTTGTCTCGATCGCAACAGAATAATGTATTTTTACAATATTCTGAATATTGAAAATATAAAATGCTAATTTTTTTCAATAGATATAATCAATGGATATATAACAACAATGTATTATTTATACAAATATATATTATATTGTCTTTTTTTTGTTCGTATACATAAATGTTTATATATTTGTAATAAAGATTTATAATACATTGTTTGTCTCGATCGCAACAGAATAATATATTTTTACAATATCTGAATATTGAAAATTTAAAATGGGCCCCTCCATCGTCCATTTTCGTGAGAACGCAACCAATATGTTTTTCGTCTCTCCGATTATAATTTGCAATCGAGATTGAGGCATCTTTTTTTTCAATATTCGTACAAATATTACGATACACTTTTTGGATAATGTTATCCCACTAAAAAAAACCTCAGGTAAAAAAATATACTTGACGTCGCGACGCTACCGCCTCGCTTGATCATTGTGGAAAATGCAGCAGTTTATTGCCTTCTATAATTTTAAAAGAGTGTTCTCTCATGCATTTTACATCCTTGGAATATTTCTGTTCACAAGGGTTGCCTCCTAAGGCTATAGTCGTGGCGAAAGCCGCAGCGTAAATCCCATAACATATGCCATCAGGTTGTATTTGAACCTTTTCAAAAATAATGTTAGCTTGATTTATTGTAGGATAACGTAGATGTATATAATTTTTCTCTTTAGCTACCATCTTACCGTATGTACAGCCAGGTAGGCTATCATATAGGCGAAGTTTAGTGCCATCAAAGAAAATACATCGCCAGTGATCACTACAATTCCCTCCAATGATTTGTAAGCTTTTATTATTATCACTGGCTGCAATCATATGAGGAAACTCCAAATATTGCATACTTTGCGTTTCGAAATCAGAAGTTTCTCTTACGAAGCGTAAAAATCGATCTAATGATTCGTCGTTTATTTTGCTGTTTATGGGCAAGATATTATGCTTCACGACAGAGAGAGGAGCAATCGCATTTAACATTTTTTCATGTCTCTCCACATCGTCTTTAGTAATATCATGTTTGTTATTTGAATAACTAACTATGATACAATCATCATCTTGCTCTGTATCCAGAGTAGCAGCAGTAGCAGTAAATGCTTCTGCTTCTACAGGCAAAACATTTGATTTGCATCGCTTTTTTTCTTCGAGAATATTTGCATTTTCTATAATATTCCGCCGAATAGTTTTTCGGCTAATTATTTGTTTCGCTGCTTCTTCTTTAGCTTCTGTTATATATTTTGGATTTCTGATTGGCATATGTCTATTATGGCGACTATCCAATATTTCTGGAAGCATGCATTCGTAGTAGAAACGTGTTAGAAAAGGCAGCATTTGATTTTTCCAGAATTCATTGTCTGTACTAATACGCAATATTTTTATGCTTTTTGGCGTCCAAACAGCAAAAATGCAATATTCTCGCTTTGTTATGTTCAATTGACCTTGAACTTGGTAAAAATATCGGTGATTCCGATTCATTTTATGTGGATTTTTTTTATCAAAGATGCCTTTCAAAGAAGGCAATGTCTCTATGGCTTCTTCTGCTGTCAAATGTTCAGCCGACAGAGGACATTTGATTTCCACAAGACCATTTTCCTCAATAAGTCCGTCAAGAGAAGCACCCAAGAATGGATTTTCATTATCAATGAACAATCCGCAAAGTTTTATTGCTTTATTTAATTTCATGGCCAATTCTTTCCTCGCTACATTTTCATTATCGCGACCATATTTCATGGTTGCGGTATCAATAGACGGAGGATATAAAATGTTTTTTACAGTCAATGCGCAAGACGTTGTCGGTCTCATGCGACATACGGTTCCAAAATTGGATGCCGTCAACATTTCACGTCTCAATGATAACCATAATTCGGACTCATTTTGGTTTCTAGTCTCAAGTTCTATTTCTTGCCAATTTACCCAATTTTCGAACAACTGTTCTAAATGATTTTGTCGCAGTTGCTCAAATATATCGGATGGAAGATCCGGTTTTTGCGATTGCGGACCGTAATAACGATCTGTTCCTGATTCTCGTTTGAATTTTTTTTTGCCTTCCCTGCGCTTCTCGAGATTCTCTGGTTCTTGCAACTTTTATTTGGCGTCGCTTTTCCAGATTCTCGACAATAGGCGGAACAGTCTTACACATGCTTTGATGTAATTGTGTAAGTACTTGTTGCGTATTGTATTGCACAACTGCTCCTGCAATTCTAGCATTGTAAGAGCCTTTTTTGCAGGGTTATTCGTTAAATTTAGCAATAAGCTATCGGAGTAAGCGCTAAGATACGTGACAGCACTTTGTATTTTTGGATAGAGACCATGTAATTTTAGAAACGGTACATAATTTTTCTTCGTTTCATTACAATTCTCTTTGCTTATATGACCGCGAGCTTCACATCGTTTATGTTCGCCAAAAATATGTAACGGCAGGGCCGTTACTACGGCCAGTGTATATAACCGACCGTGTAGATAGTAGAAAATATACATATATATACACCTGGCCTGCTTATTAACCCAGCTTTACCTATCCTGCCGACGCCATATTGCTTAACGCATGCGCACGCGATCTCGGCATGCGCTCTCGCTCACCGACACGCGCTATCTCGCTTTGCATGCGCTCTCGCTCACCGACACGTTCTGTCTCGCTCTCGCGTGGTCCCCACGCGGTACCGACCCCCACCGCCGGACCGACAACGCATAGTGGGGCAACGGCCGGGTATATAAGCTCGGCCGGCCGAGACATCGGGACCAGATCCCATCCTGCGATCCGACTCCAGACACCGACCTGCCTAATACCTACTACCTCTTGGGGACGAGGTTTCTCTCGTCTCTGCCGGGTTTCGCCGGCTCTCTCTACCTTCGGGCTGAGGTTTCGCTCAGCCCCGTCGGGTTTCGCCGACTCCTGTCACCACTCCTCGGGCCAAGGTTTCTCTTGGCCCTGTCGGGTTTCGCCGGCTCCTACCACCTACCCGGGCTGAGGTTTCGCTCAGCCCTGCCGTGTTTCGCCGGCTTCCGTTGCCAAGGTAGGCCCGACGTGACACTCGGTACTACCCGCAATACCTCACCACCTAACCTAACCTAACCCATAGGATAAGGTGCATGTAAATACCGCGTTGTACATAATAGCCGCATGATAGAGATAAGCCTAATAGTAATAAGACCGGGTAACCTTAAGTCCGCTAGTTATAAGGCCTGTTAGTCATAAGACCTGCCTAGTCATAAGTCCGTTAGCTATAACCGCACGCTAGGAATAAGTCCGTTAGTTCTAGCCGCACGTTAGTACTAAGATCCGCCTAGTAATAAGTTCGCTCGTTATAACCGCACGGTAGTAGTAAGGCTTGCCTAGTAAGAAGTCCGCTAATTCTAATCGCGCCGCCAGCGCCTGTAAATAAAACCGACACCGCTTGCCTGCCACGCCTGGCTTCCGCTTCTCACCGCTTTGCGCCCTCCGCGTCGCGCCTGAGCGCTGCGCTCCGCAGATCCTGCTACCAGCGACCGCCTTGACCGCACGCCCTCGCCAGACCCTGCACGCTGTATCTATCTTGCTTTAAATAAACTATCTTTCTTTACATCTACTGTGTCTCGTAAGCTTGAGTCTCCCCTCCTCTCGAACCCGGACACCGACGAGCCGATCCGAGCGTCGAGCGAGGTGACCGCGTTACAAATATGACTAGGAATGTTCAATATATCTTTTTGCAATTCCATAGCCTGATAATGTTGAGGTTGCTTTTCATTTCTTCGTCTAGCGGTTACCTCTATTACCTCCTTTCGTATTTTTAAAATGTTGCTTTTTACAACATTTCGCACCTCTACAAAGCCACGCTGTCTATGCATCTTTGGCTGAGTCATCTCTGCCACAGCTTTAAGCTTTTTGCATAAGTTGCGAAGCAAATGATTGGTGCATTCAATTTTTTTGACTGTCACCATATGTTCACGGTATGATCTGTTATCAACAATGGCCTGATATACACTACTGTCACCATCGGCAACAACTGTTTTGTAAATCAGTCCATGCATTTCAAGGCTACATTTAAAACCTTCCGCGATGGCATCGCTCTCCGTGCTTGTAGAGCTGACATTGCGGTCGAAATTTGTGTAGCATTCGTGAGCTCTTGGTTCTATACCTCTTTGCTCTGTCACATTACATAGCGTGCAAAATTTATTGCGGACAACGACGAAGAGTATCTTTCCCGTTCGGTAACCAATTATGGCTCCAATACCGGAAAGTGAGTCGTAGGCGTTGCCGTACGATCTCTTCATCCAACTACCATCCGCTACAACTGTTATATACGGACTGCCGTTTATAACCTCGTTTTTTTCAATAGCGTGTTGCTTTTCAACTTCGCCAGCCATTTTCATATTTTCCATGGCTGTTTTTTGAAAATCATCGACTAAATTTTCTCTATATTTTCTGTAAGTCGGCTCGGACATACAAAGAACATTCATGGCTGCACACAGCTCTTCCAGCTGGGCAAAACCAATTCCCATTGTAACAGTTCCTGCTACAGCGGCTGTATTAATGTCCAATGTTTCAGGCTCTGTGGGTTCTGACCAGATGTTGGCTTCGTAATTGCACATTTGGCATTTGAAGAACACTTGTGTCATTAACCCACGGCGACGAGAATTAACGAGTTTCCAATCTTTAAATTGGCACTCTATTCCTCACGTATGGTTATCAAATGTTCTATGGATTTCACTCCACAGAAAAGAAATGTCGACAATGCGACGGCCTTCAGGCATGCTTTCCTGGATACGATTTGTATCCAGAAGGCCGTTTTCGATAACAAAATTATTGTTATGTTCGCAAAATTCAACATTTTCACACATACCTGTATTTGAAGTTGACTCGAGGCACTGCATTGTTTGGGTACTAATTATCGAATCCATTATATCGGGAAGTAATTCAACCGATTTTTGCAAATTTACAGATTCGTTAGTACCCTCAGTAATGCTAATGTGCCGGGAGTCATTTGCCTCTTGGGTTAGCTGCAATAATTATCGCCTGCAAAGAAAAATTAATAGGTGAATATTTTTAAAAACATAGCCACAAAAATAAAATATTATATATAATAATATATAATAATAGTAGTAGAGTAGTAAGGCCGGTTCTAACGCAGGTCCTCTGAGGGGGGTGAGGGGCGAGGAGAAACCGGCGCGGGGGGTATGACGTCACGCGGGGGAATCGCGTCCTAACCGATGGGCGAGGGGTCCGCGGAGAGGGGGGAGGGGGAACCGCGTCCTAACCGATAGGCGAGGGACCCGCTAACCTAACCGGTAGGCGAGGGGTCCGCGGAGAGGGGGAGGGGACCCGCGGCGAAACCGATCGGTGAGGGACCCGCGGGGAAGGGGGGATCGCGGCGAAACCGATAGGCGAGGAACCCCCGAGGAAGAGGGAACGCGAAGATACGATGTCGCGAGGATGCGTGGGAGAAAGATAGCGCGAGGCGTCCGCAATGTGTAAGAGAAGGATAGCGCTAATGATATTCTATGGGCGTGGGAGAAGGATAGCGCGAGGCGTCCATATGAGCGTGTGCGCGAGTGAACGCGGGAGCGCGAGGATCACGTGAAATGGACACGAAAGCGTTATGTTAAAGAGACAGTCAATTTATTTAAAACAATAAATAGTTCACAAGTTCTTTGTCGATCAGATTTATTCTAATCTTAACCGTGTCTGGCTCCGGCGAGCGACCGGGAGCGCGACGATAATCTCCGCGAGCGACGGATTTATCGAATACCGCGAGTGACGGTATAAACGGCGCGATTCCGCGAGCGACGGAATAATCCGCGAGCGACGGATCGAATCTCGTAACGAATATTTGCGAGCTACAAAATATTCTCGAAGACGCGAGATTTCGCGAACCACAAGCGATGGTTAACAAAAGAAAAGCGAGCTACTTTAACTTTTGATAGCGAACGTCTACGTACAAAATTCACACACTGTCTCGTCAAAAATATCGGATCGAGTGCGCCCGGCGGTTCCCCGAGAGAGCTTTTATATAACCGATCTTTTTGTGTTCTAGAATATTCGACTTGTTTGTCACAAAAGATCGCGCCGGTTGTTGTTTGCGATGATTAGTTTAAATTTGAACGTTGTTATTTCATTTTGTTATTAATTTCGGCTCTCTCGGGTGACCGCTGCGTGGCCCGCATCGATAGGCACGAGCGATGCCGCGGGCCTCGCGCGATTTGCGGAGCGCAGCTGTTTACGCGCGCTCTTATTTGTCGCGAGCCGTGCGACGCGCGACATGGCGGCTGACGCGCCAGATTTCGAGCGCGATTAATCGGCGCTTTATTGTTGGTTAATTGCTCGTAGCAATTATTAACGTTCGATTTCGAACAGAGCGTAAGACAAGGATAGCGTTTGCATGCACGTTGGAAAAGAAAGGCGCGAGGCGTTCGCAATGTGTGGGAGAGGGATAGCGTCCGCATGCACTTGGGAGAGAGAGAGAGAGATAGCGCGAAGCATGCACTTGGAAGATACGGCGTTCGTAAGGCGGTGCGAGAGAGAGAGATAGCGTTCGCAAGTTAAATTTTGCAGACTGTGTATATCTATTACACCGTTTTTATTCATACATACATACATAAAGTATGGGATAAATAATTAAACTCACAGATAATTAGTAAAATAACTTATTTATTACAAGCATCGTGAAGAATATCATTTACAACACATGTCAATAACTCGCAATCTATGAGCGATTCGCTGTTAAACATATCACTTTCATGTATCGTTTTTGCAGCGTCGCATACATTAGCGATATTATTACGTTATAAAACAGTTACAAATTGTTTGAATTTTTCATTTACAATATGCGTATTTTCGCATAACCAGTAATACACATGACCTATGCATTTTTCAAAATCGAATAAATAGAATAGAGTTGGCGGTTTCATATATAAAGAATTATTGGATAATCCTATTTTTATAATATTCGAATCAGATATTTTAACCACTTCGAATGTCAAATCTCGAATCCGCAATGGGATTTCAGTCGATTGTAGAAGCCGTTCAATGTCCGCACGTTTCTGCATTAGCGATTTCCACGTTTCAAAAAGCAATATTATTTGATTGCCTCGATTATCGCCGAGAACCAATTCCACACAAGATACAGCTCCAACGTTTATTCCAATGTCCAAATATTTGTATGACGTCGGGGTTAAGGCGTATCGTCTTCCGAGTATACGAACCGCACGACGAGGCTCGGATGAAATGCTAGGGAGTAAAGACAATATTATTTATATAAATATTTAAAAAATATAAAATTCTTTAAGTTAATTAAAACTTACTTGTTACATTTTTTCTTCTTACACGGTGAAGTTTCATCAGCATCTTGAATCGGAACGTAATAATTCATGCGGCTTCCTTCAGTGGGATACATTTTATATGAACCTTTCACACAAGTGGTCGATGCAATACTGAACGTATTAAACATATTTAAAATATGTATTAGCGTTGCAAAATTGCAATGTGGTGGGGATTATTGCCGACGCGATATCTTTTTCAATTTTTCTATTCAAGCGCCGATGTACGGCTGCTTCGCGATGACATCACCCCCAGGTGTGAGATTTAGCCGAATGCACAAAAATGCAATGTAATATAAAATTTTCAAGCGCCGATGTGCGGCTGCTTCGCGATGACATCATCCTCAGATATCCAAACGCGCGTGTCAAAACATGACAAATAGTCAAAATGTACGTGACAAATCGCGAAATAAAGATTTAGTTGACGCACAAAAAATGCAACGTAATATAAAATTTTCAAGCGCCGATGTGTGGCTGCTTCGCGATGACATCACCCCTAGATATCAGAATTCAAACGCGCGTGTCAAAACATGACAAACTCGTGAAATATAAGGATAATTCTCATGGTTAAATTGCACTAACATACTTGGACAGCAGCATGTAATTTGAAACTTTCGCGATGCACCTGGGATTTGACATCATCTCTAGACGACAAAAAAAAAATGCAATAATCGATATTAGTCAAAATGTACGTGACAAACCGCGAAATAAAGATTTAGTTGATACACATGATAGAAAGAGACATCAAGATAGAATATAAAATCATGGTAAAGAGGCACACCCTCTCAGTATTTTCGCCAAGAGTTCCGAGACAAGAGCTACTAATAAGCTCGTCTTGTTAGCAAAATTTTTGGCATAAAATTAGAAATATGGCGGAAAACAGTGCCGAACGAAATCTGCGCGAGCAATCTGCAATGGTAAATTCGATAGAGGAGTACGTTGCGTGGGAGCAACGATGCAACGAATATATCGAATCGTTGGAAGAGCAAAGTCCACGAATCAAACGTCCACGATTATCGATCGGGATTCGACAATCGCTGATTGCCCGAATTGCGCGACTCGAGGGATTGAAGAACTCGTTACGCAGGCGTTTTGTACACGCCGGTGCAGGATGCAGCACGCGGCAACACAGATTGATTTGGCGAGAGATCGATACAGCGTTCGAGAGCCGCATATTGACTGGTGCGGTTATAAATCATAATCACATCGAGCCTCGTCAATTTTTCGAGGATGCCAAAGACATTGTGCTCGAATATGTGCAAATTGTGCTGAAAAAACACTTTAATGTGAAAATTAATACAGTGTTCAATGGTGAATTAGTGACGGGTGATAAACGCGCAAATAAAAGTATCAATACGAGAAACTATGAACTCTTTCGCACATCCGATTTACGCGAGTGGTACAAGCGGCGCGTTGTCGAGCCCACTCTAGCATCGCTCGAAGAATTTCAGGAACGCGACAGCGGTTGGGCATTGTCACGAATACTCGATTTAATTATAAATATAAATAAATATAATCCTATGCGCGCGGGATGTCACATAAAATTACCGCGGGCGATAATAATGAAGAGAGCGGTGATCAACGTGCAATCTAATGACAATGCGTGTTTCGCATGGTCTGTGGTCGCCGCTCTACATCCAGCTGAAAGGGACGTAGGTCGGGAATCTTCGTATCCTCATTATACAACAGTGCTGAATCTCCAGGACATTGAGTTTCCAGTGACTGTGAATCAAATTAAAAAATTTGAACTTGTCAACGATATCTCAATCAATGTATATAGTATCGAGGAAAAGAACATTGTCCCGATATGTCTGAGTGAGCTGAAAAGAGACAAACACGTCAACCTGCTGTACATTGAAGACAACAACGTTGGACATTTCGCGTGGATCAAGAATCTATCCCGCCTCGTGAGCTCGCAATTGAGCAAAAAAGAACACAAGAAATATATCTGCGATCGGTACGTATATATTTAATAAAATACATTGCAGAAATAATTGAACAAAAAAATAAAAAATTATTTCTTTTACAGATGTTTGCACTACTTTAGCTCGAATGACAAATTACAGTCACATATGGTGGACTGTCGAGAGATGAACGAGTGCGCTATCCGATTACCGAGCGATAAGGACAAGTGGCTCACGTTCAACAATTATAATCGGAAAGAGCGGCTTCCTTTCGTCGTATACGCCGACTTGGAGTGCGTTTTGGAGAAGACGGAGGAAGAGAGAAACTACCAACATCATAAAGTATTTAGTATTGCTTATTATGTACATTGCTCGTACGACGATTCGTTATCCGCGTATCATTCCCGTCGCGGTATCGATTGCATGTCATGGTTCGTTGAAGAACTAAAAAATTTAGCGCAACGTGTAAAAAGTATTTTATCAGCTAATGTCCCCATGTTTAATCTAACATCTGATGAATGGGAAAAATTTCATAGCGCGACATAATGTCACATTTGCGAGAAACCATTCGTCCAAGACGATACACGCGTACGCGATCATTGCCATCTGACCCGGCGGTACAAAGGTCCCGCGCATTCAAATTGCAATTTAAATTATAAAGATTCTTTTTGCATTCCAATAGTTTTTCATAATTTATCCGGTTACAACGCGCATTTTATTATAAAGGAAATAGCTACAGCGTTCGAAGGGAGAATCGAGTTACTTCCGATAACAAAGGAAAAATATATATCGTTTACGAAAAATGTTAAACTTGGCGAAGAGAAATGGAAAAATCATATTAAGTTGCGTTTTATCGATTCGTATAAATTTCTTACAGCCAGTCTCGATAAATTGGCATCATTCTTGAATAAAGACAAACCCAAAATTTTAAAATCTGAATTTCAAAATTTACCGAATGACAATTTCAATTTATTAACACGGAAGGGCGTCTTTCCGTACGAATATATTGACTGCGTCGACAGGTTGCAAGATACGTGTTTACCACCGCGCGAATCATTTTACAGTTCCTGCCGGTGACACAATATCCGAGAACGATTACGCGCACGCCGAGAACGTGTGGGAGCGGTTCTCCATTCGAACGCTGGGCGAATATAGCGACTTGTATCTCAAAATTGATGTCTTGTTATTAGCAGATATTTTTGAAAATTTCCGCGAGAGTTGTATTAAAAGTTATGGGCTCGACCCCGCGTATTACTATACTCTTCCCGGATACACGTGGGACGCCATGTTGAAGCATACGAATATTACCTTCGAATTGCTTACGGATATCGACATGGTTATGTTTATCGAACGCGGAATACGCGGTGGTTTGAGTCAATGTTCCAGCAGATACGCATATGTTAATAACAAGTATATGCAATCGTACGATCCATCGAAACCTTCAACGTATCTCACGTACTTTGATGTAAATAATTTGTACGGCTGGGCAATGTGTCAACCCTTGTCCTATGCAGATTTTCGATGGGTCGACGACGTATCCGATTTTGATACATCATCGATCGCGCTCGATTCGCCTAAAGGCTACATCCTTGAAGTCGATCTCGAGTATCCGCAACGTGTTCACGATGCGCACACCGACCTACCGTTTTGCCCGACACGCGACAAACCACCTGGTAAGCGGCAGGATAAGCTGCTCGCAACCTTATATGATAAGAAGCGTTACGTAATATATTACCGCAACCTGCAGCAATGCACGCGACACGGACTTCGCGTTACAAAAATACATCGAATATTACAGTTTTCGCAATCTCCATGGTTTCGCAGTTATATCGAACTCAATACACAATTCCGAACACACGCGAAAAATGATTTTTAAAAAAATTTATATAAATTAATGAATAATGCGGTATTTGGCAAAACGATGGAAAATGTGCGCAATCACGTTAATATTAAGCTCGTGACACATTGGGATGGAAGATATGGCGCAGAGGCGATGATCGCAAAACCAAATTTTCATAGTAGAAGCGTGTTTTCGGAGAATCTGATCGCCGTTGAATTGCGCAATCTCGAAGTTAAATTTAATAAACCAATCTACGTGGGTATGTGTATACTCGACATATCCAAGACATGTTTGTACGAGTTTCACCACGATTATATGGTACCTATGTATCGAGAGAAATGTAAAGTCATGTACACCGACACCGACAGTCTCATATATCACATCGAGTGTGAAGGTGTATATGAGAATATAAAGCGCAACAGATTCGATACCAGCGACTATGCGGTGGACAATGTGTACGGTATACCGCTCGCGAACAAAAAGATACTGGGTTTAATGAAGAATGAAAATAATGGCGCCATCATGACCGAATTCGTCGGGCTTAGGGCAAAAATGTATGCGTTGCGAGTAGATGGTAAGAAGGACACGAAAAAAGTAAAAGGCGTCAAGAGTAACGTCGTCGCGAGAACGATAACGTTCGACGAATACACACGGTGTTTGAACGAAGAGATTGAAATGACGCGTCAGCAAGTCTTGTATAAGATCTAAATTACACAAAGTATACACTATTCGCGAGACAAAAATTGCTCTAAGTCAGTACGATGACAAGCGGTATATCGTACCCGAAACCACCGACACGCTACCGTGGGGTCATTACAAAATACCGTTGTAAATAAAAATCATGTATATTTAATGTAAATAAAAATTACGTATATTTATTGTAAATTAAAATTATATGTATATTTATTGTAAATTATATGTATATTTATTGTAAATTATATGTATATTTTATAATGTATACAATTTTGTTTATATTTATAAAATATTATTATGTATTATTGTTAACATATTTATAATATATTATTTTTATCTATCCAAGAGTTGTGTATAGCATCAAATCCCAGCCATTTCACATAAACCTTGTCACCCTTTTTGCGTATCACCTTTTCCACGAGATGTACGTCGGGATTAGCAACGCGTTGTAACTCGTATTCGTAAAATCCGCCGGCGACGGGATTTCCGCGCGAATCTTTGAGTACATAGGTCACGGGATTAGTTTTCTGCACTTTAACGATCTTAAACACTTCGGTCGACCAATTTGGCGTGTAACCTTTCTTAAAGATGGTCTTGACTTTACTCATGCGTACCGGATCGCCTACTTTGAATCTTGCCGGTGCCGCAATCTTTACGTTGCTGTATACCGTATTTAAAAGTTTATCGGCGATCGCGGGGGTAACATCGATAGGTCTCATACCGATAGTGCGATGTTTTCGCGCATTGTACTTTCCAACGAGCCGGGACAACGCGTCGATCCACTTGTAATCTCCATTAAGCCTAAATATTTTCCACATATTGTTCTTTAACGTTCGGTTGAATCTTTCCACGACCGAGGCTTTCATGACAGAGTACGTCGAATAATGATTAATGCTATGTTTCTTCACGAGTTTCTGTACATTTGCGTTGTAAAATTCTTTTCCTCTGTCGGTTTGAAAATTTTTCGGGCATCTTCCATCGTCTCGAATTATCTTTGCGATCCTATCCGACATCTCGTTTCCACTCTTACTCTTGAGCGCTACAGCCCATGCATACTTGCTCAACACATCGATAACTGTGAGTATGTAGTTGTAGCCTTTGTTGAATCGTGCATATGGACGCATCTCGACCACGTCCGCCTGCCACAGATCGTCGTATCCGCGTACTATAACACGTCTACGTGGGAAATTTTTTCTCGCTGGAGCATGCAATTCTTCCACGAGCAGCTGTTTTTCAGAGGTCTTTTGCGACATATTTGATCGAGGCATAATTTGCAATAATGAGATAATTCCTCCACGTATATTCTTTATATATCTTTCTTCTCCTGCGCTGAATTAGATGTAGTCTGCGCGTGAGTTGCATACCGAAGCATTTTCTGCATCTCATCCATCATTATTTGCAGCGTTTGCACATTCGTTTCGAGCGTGATTATTTTTTTCTCAAGTTCTTCCTGTCTATCTCCAAAAGCTTGACACGTATTTCCACGTACTGTTTGTTTGCGGTATCAGTATCATTTTCCGGTTGCGCTACGCTTCGTATCTTGCGCGATCTTGCGTCAAAGCCGGAGGCTGTCTGACACAGAGCGTTATCGCGCACGTAATTTCTTAGTAATCCATTCCATTGATAGTACGAGTTATTCGGTGTTCCCAACGATAATCCAAATTTATTAATCGACATTTTGATACAAACAATAATGACAGACTGACTCGTTTCGCCGACGCATAGATTAATTTATAATAAGGCTAGCTTCGCAAAGTTCCTCGATAATTGATAATATTTCATTGTCGTGGGCATTGTTGCCGGCTTGACGCGAAGCTTCCAGCAATCGCAAGCGATCTACCAACTCTTTGGGATCATTCCAATGCACGTAATCGATCTTATTATCCTTTAACGTCATAGCGCGCGGTATGTTTATACCTCTTCCAGCTTTTTTTCCGGGCGCTATTATATTTTTAATAGAGATTAATGGCGCTATTATATTTTTATACTTGTATCCTTTGATACTTAATACTGGATTACGCATATCATTGCCACGTCTATGCGCATTTGTCGCCAGTAATATATTTTTGTATTTAATTTTATCATCGTCATTGTATACGTCACTGTCGGGTATTCTCTTGAAAATCAACTCGTAGAGACCTGGTGTTCCCACGTATCTTATTCCACCGATAATTATATTGTCATCTTTATCCACATCAAAAATTTTATCACCAAGCATCATTCCTTCGTTGCAAAATTTAACACCGTAAACATAATCCATACTGTTATTTTTATCTTGACTCAAAATAGCTCCCACATATTTTTGCCCTAGTGGACCCAGATGTGTGCGCAATGTACTTTGACCCTCGGATGTTTGTAATTGATATTGAACCGACGTCACAATCGTTTCAGGCGTGGTTTCGAAAATTTCTTCTACATACGGAGACGATCTTTCGTACAATATTTGACTCGATTGTACATCTTCTATCGGAGTAGAAGTAACCACATTCGATAATTGTTTCATTCGCTTACGTTTTGATTGATTTGGAGTAGAAGTTATTAGCGAATCGTTCAATGATATATTTGACCTTGTTCGCTTTGTTCCAGACTCTTTTTTCAGATGCTTGTCTTCGAGCATACTCGATGGTTCGATTTTCGCTTCATTAGATTCCACATTGATTGTATTTTCGACAAGTTGTTTTAGAGGTTCGATAATTGGTTTAAAGTGCCTCTCCAATGCGACGTCTTCCTCCATTTGACCGGTTTTTAAAGAACGATATTTTTTGCGGATTGATTCGCTCGTTTTTACAATCTCTCTCGCAATCTTCTCACGATCGTCACTGTCAATCGTCGTCGTCATGTTGCGCTCGGACGAAAATTTTTAGACGTTGCTCGATCGATGTATCGATAGCAATTAACCACTTTATGGTATTGCAAAATCGTTAAATCCTTTTCGATATCGTCCATCAGTCTGTAAGCTGTCTTTATCAATCACTACAAATCCATACTCGTGTTGCCAACATTTCTGACAGAATGCGCGAAAATCGTCGTAAGACATGTCAGTATTTACATGATCGTTGTATACATGTTTCAAGTTTGTACCATCTTGTTTAAATAAAATCAGTAAATTTGAATTGTCCCGTATGAGATGCTTGGGTATCTTGGCATACGTTTGACAAAGATAGAAACAGTCGACGCTCGAGTGTCGACCCATTGCAAAGTACTCTCTTATCGTATCTTGCTTATCGCATGCCACGTCGTCAAAGATAAAAATGGAATTCGGAAGCGCCTCGCTCGGTGGAATAACGTCACTATTATTAGAGAATGTAAAATAACCAATTTCATCGATCGATGATAGCAAATTTTCAAAGTATCGATATTTCGGTTGTTGAAGTGATTTCGAGTATACGTACACATTCTCGAAATGTACACCGTGTGGACTTTCTATCAAACTTATCAACACGTTAGTCTTACCGCAATTCGAAGGACCGCAAATGATACCGCGTATACTAGTTGGCAGCATGTTTCCATGCTTGCGTATTTCTTTCTCGGACATTACTCGTGTTTTATCGTCAAAATTTATCACTTTGATTATCGTCACTTGTCGCGTGAACCGCATGTTTGCTCTCGCGAATCTCAAATCAGATTTTGGAAAATAAGTCATCGGGGCCCTATTTATAGAGGCGCACCGAATCGAAACCGCTCAGTCTCAAAAATGTTTCTTCTTCTATCGGTTGACAGCGATATTTTCGAGCTTACCACCGAGCAGTTACAGATTATCCCCAAGATTGTTTTACTGCGAGACTTTGGTAGCTACGTGGAACAATTGTGGGACAAGCTTCCCGAACATATAAAAGCTGACTCAGAGGTTCAACAGTATCGTCGATGTACGCGACATTATAATTTGCCGTGCCAACAAACACATTTCGACGGTCCAACACCGTTAATAAAAGATTGTGGCAAATGCCAGCAAAAATTATAAGAGGTAGCGGTTTGTTAAATCGTGTGATAAACGCACTTCCTATCGAATTACATATTCCAGGCTATCAGTTTTGCGGACCGGGAACTCATTTAGAAACACGATTGGCTAGAGGCGATCGAGGTATCAATCCATTGGATGCCGCGTGTCGCGAGCACGACATAGCTTATTCCCGAAGCAACGATCTCGGTCAACGACACGTTGCGGATAATATACTCGCCACGAAAGCGCGAACACGTATTACCGCGAGAGATTCGACTCTTGGTGAAACAGCAGCCGCTACAGCTGTTTGGGCGGCTATGAAAGCAAAGACAAAATTCGGTATGGGGATGAAAACAAAAAAAATCATCAATGAAGAAAAAGACTGCGAAAAAACGAATACTTCCTATAGCGAAGCGCGGTGGTATCTTACCCATTTTACCATTATTGGGAGTTCTCGGTTCGTTGGCTGGCGGAGCAGCGGGAATCGCGAAGGCGTGAACGATAGCAAGGCGGCGCAACGTCAGCTCGAAGAAATGCAACGTCATAATCGCGCCATGGAAGGTCACGGTCTTTATCTCACTCCATACAAGCGCGGACGAAGGTTCTCAACAGCGGCCAAGAAAAAAAAAACGTAAAAATTAAAATGCCTGCCGGTGTAACAACTAATGTACAATTGGAACAACTTGCAAGACGTATGCGTATACAATTTTTTAGAGGCGTTTTCATGCGCAATAATTAACCGATAAACGGTGTACGGCGAAATGAGAGCGGTATCGTCAATTTGGATGACGTCGATGGTTTCGGTACTCATTGGGTTGCGTATGCAAAGAGGGGAGATCTTGTGGTATATTTCGATAGTTTTGGAAATCTTCGACCGCCCAAGGAATTAGTGCGATATTTTGGACAGAATGTTGCAAATATATAATACAATCACACGGCCTATCAAAATTATAATCAAAGTATTTGTGGACAATTGTGTCTTCGATTTCTTCAAACGGTCGATGATCGATATGAATTTAAAGCCTGACAATTCACCGTCGCGTCTCAGTATTCGTTCGACAGTTTTCCAGCATGTCACTCACGCTTACGTTGACCGGCAAGAGTAGCGTTCTTGCTGTAAGCTACTTTCCAGCTATAGATTTAAACGATGGCGATTACGAGCTTGGTTTAACGGATTTTGAAACTTATCATACGATATCGAACGTGAATTCTTGGAATAATAAATTTTATTTTGATAACGACGATAAGGAAATTACGATTCCCGAGGGATCGTACGAATTACACGCTATAAACGAATATCTCCGATGTGCAATTTTACAACATCGACGCGTAGTTGATTCCAACGATATTGTTGATGGTGAAGAACACGATGAGTATCCAATAATGCTTCGCGCTAATCATAATACGCTAAAGAGTGAAATCAAATGTGTCTATAGAATAAATTTTAGTAAACCGGGCAACGTTGGATCGTTGTTGGGATTCTCATCGAATCGTATATTACAGCCTCGGAAATGGCACGAATCGGATGTACCGATAAATATTATTAGCGTAAATATTATTCGTATAGAATGCAGCGTAACCACTGGCGCGTACAGCAATGTCAAGCGCGTACACACGATACATGAATTTTCACCGAGCGTACCGCCAGGATATAAGATATCGGAAACGTCAGCACAGATCATTTATCTACCGATCGTCGCACGGAGCATTACTGATTTAACGATACGCATTGTTGATCAAGAAGGACATATGCTCGATTTTCGAGGAGAGGAAATTACCGTAAGATTGCATATACGGCGGCGGCAAAAATAAAGCGTTTGACAAATGAAATGCTTGTGTTGAACGAAAGCACGGAGCACGCGAGAGACAATATTTTTGCGGAGGACAATATTTTTGCGAGTAGGCGAGTAACTGCGGTATCGGGTGACAATAATCAGATATCTGGTTACGCTAAAAAGAAGCTCAGCGCGTTGAATCGCGAGTTTTTAAAATCATTGGGATTCGTCATACGAAATGAACGATATGATTGACATCTTTAATATCGGAGGCGAGCCGATCTTTGACGATCGTATCGTCAAGATTGAGACTCATACGTACAATCCATACGCCAACACAACGCTTGGATATAGCGACGAGATACGGATACCGATACAACATCAAGATTTGTACACGTTACCATGTGAGAATTTTCTATACGTCGATGGAAAGTTGAGGGTGCGTAAAGTAGCTGAAGGGGGAAGAGTGATATTGGGCAACAATTGTGTCGCGTTTATGTTTGATGAACTTCGATATGAACTCGACGGTGTGGAGATTGATCGCAACAGAAACGTTGGAATAACTTCCACGATTAAAGACTATGTCTCTCTAACAAACGAGAAAAATAAAATCTTGGAGAATGCTGCGTGGAATATGTCGCATAATGCTGTTGAAACTTACTTCAATTTTTGCGTGCCGCTAAACATACTATTGGGTTTTTGCGAAGATTATAAGCGAGTTGTGATCAACGCTCGTCACGAATTAATTCTGATACGTTCGCGCAACGACAACAATTGCACATTTGGAAATGCTTCGACTGAAGCTGATATCGAATTATTCAAGATACAATGGCGTATGCCTCATGTAATATTGAGCGAGGTCAATAAACTATCCTTGCTACGCGCGTTGGAAAGCGGGCGATACTTGAATATGAGTTTTCGCTATTGGGATCTATACGAATTTCCTCTATTGCATAATACGACCAAGCATTCGTGGACCGTAAAAGCCGCCTCTGAGCTGGAGAAGCCGCGAATCGCGGCCCGCGATACGTGATCTTTGCGCTGCAGACTGGCAGAAAAAATGCTGTGTCAAAAGATATTACTATATTCGACGACTGCAAATTGACCAACGTTAAACTCTATCTAAACTCGGAATTTTATCCTTACGATGATTTGAATTTAGATTTCGATAAAAATAGATTCGCCCTCTTGTTCGATATGTACTCTCGTTTTCGCAAATCTTATTACGGATGTGATAATGATGATGTGCTATTAAACATTTCAAAATTTTTACATTGCGGACGCCTCGCGCTATCCTTCTCCCACGCCTCCTCGCGGCATCGTACCTTCGCGTTCCCTCTTCCCCGCGGGTACCTCGCCTATCGGTTTCGCCGCGATCCCCCTCTTCCCCGCGGGTCCCTCACCTATCGGTTTCGCCACGAGTCCCCCTCCCCCTCTCCGCGGACCCTTCGCCTACCGGTTAGGTTAGCGGGTCCCTCGCCTATCGGTTAGGACGCGGTCCCCTCCCCCCTCTCCGCGGACCTCTCGCCCATCGGTTTGAACGCGATTCCCCCGCGTGACATCATACCTCCCGCGCCGGTTTCTCCTCGCCCCTCACCCCCCCTCAGAGGACCTGCGTTAGAACCGGCCTTACTACTCTACTAATATATATTATATATATAATTTTATATATTTTTGAAAAAAATAAAACCTCTGAAAAATAAGTGCAGTCTTTTGTTTATACATTTTTTGATCTAAGTGCTATTAAAAATTAGTTATATAATGCTATTATAAAATACAATAGAAAATGTTTTGACAACATAAATGCCTCTAAAATATTTTATAACAAGCATAACGCACATGCAAAACAACCAGCTCACGAATTGATCGCCTCTGGCATATATTTTTTAAAACACACGCAAATCGCATCTAGTGTGAAATAATAACCAGCTCACGAATTGATCGCCTCTGGCATATATTTTTTAACACACACGCAAATCGCATGTAGTGTGAAATAACAACCAGCTCACGAATTGATCGTCTCTGGCATATATTTTTTAACACACACGCAAATCGCATCTAGTATGAAATAACAACCACTCACGAATTGATCGCCTCTGGCATATATTTTTTAACACACACGCAAATCGCATCTAGTGTGAAATAACAACCAGCTCACGAATTGATCGCCTCTAGCATATATTTTTTAACACACATGCAAATCGCATCTAGTGTGAAATAACAACCAGCTCACGAATTGATCGCCTCTGGCATATATTTTTTAACCAAAGCGAACATGCAAAACGCATTTGGTATCAAATATTCTTAAAACAACCAGCTCACGAACTGACCGCCTCTGGCTAATGTTGTCAAGGACATAATTCTGAGTAACTTTTTCTTCTAATTTAATCGTCGCTTGTTGCTTATTAAAAAGTTATTAACAAAAAAAGTTTGAAATATACCAAAGTACATGCACGGACAGGAAACACGCGCGCGCGCACACACACACACGGGGGGTTGCAAGGGGGGCCTTCGGCCCCCCTCCCGCACCCTCCCCGCTGGTAGGCAGGGTGGACCTCGCTTTACAATGTAGCATGTACTTTATAAGTTGTAAAGCGAGGTCCACTCTGCCTACCGGCGGGGTGGGTGCGGGAAGGGGGCCGAAGGCCCCCCTTCACCCCCCTGTGTGTGTGTGTGTGTGTGTGCGCGCGCGCGCGCGCGCGTGCTTCCTGTTCGTGCATGTACTTTGGTATATTTCAAACTTTTTTTGTTAATAACTTTTTAATAAGCAACAAGCGACGATTAAATTAGAAGAAAAAGTTACTCAGAATTATGTCCTTGACAACATATGTCAAGGTCAAGGTCATTGGGGCTGGGTCCCCTATTCGCTATATTTATTCGCTATTTATTTCGGATATAACATTTATCGATTTTAACGCGGGGTTTACTAATATCGATACGTCCGTTCGTTCTCGCCGCTTTTGGAACTCTGCCCCGCTATCGAACTCCCGAGAGCCGATCTTCTCTCTATTTCGCTACATGGCCCAATCAGTCGACGACACGTTCAAAAGCTTTCACGAAGAAAACACGTGATCAACCGTCGCGAAGGGAATGTCTTCTGACAAACAAAATAATATCACGCAGAGACAACAGAAAAAGCGTAAACACGATCAGGCACATCAAACCTGGCCATAATTATATTCTATAATCTAAATCTTAATGTATAACTTAAATTTTATATAGAAAAGGCTAACAGTTGGTTCTAAACTTTAAATATTTTTTTGAGAGATTACGTAGAAAAACGGACTGATTTTATCAAGCCATTTAACATTACTATATTATTTAAATGCAAAATTAATGTAAAATAATGTTAAAATTATTGTCTTTTTAATATTAAAATTTTTTTCTTTAACCATTTATTTATATTAACTATTTACATATGATATAATAATCCGAAAATTATTTGCGTATTCTGTGTATTCCTGAGAAAATTCTATTATAAAATAATCTATTAATTCTTTATTAAAATCAATTTGGTTTTTTTTCTATGCATTTTACGAGAGCGTTTTAGATAAAAGTTATCGGATTTCGAAGGGATTTCGTGTGGTGGTAAGCATAGTTATATTATATTATTAAAATATTTTTTCGTAAAACGCATAGGAAACAAAATTTTAAGGTGGAAACTTTTCAAATGAACACCCTATATATACTAAATAATTTTTAGCTAGTTTAGTGCTGTTCGCATACAGCAACTAATTTTATTGTTCGCAAGGAGTGGTTCTCAGAATTGACGACGCGCAAGTGGAGTGACTAGATTTATTTATTTAATTGCCAATCTACAATGTTCTACGTTCTTATGTTTGTTGGCCCTGAAAAGGGCCGTTTCGTTTGAGCCCTTACAAGAGCTGGTTATCGCTGTCTCTTTTCTCTCCACGTGATGGAAGGTGTGGAGCGCGTATGTTGCAGCGGTCTCCACTGCTCGTACCGTGCGATCTTCGGCGACTTTCGACTCCCTGTGGATGGGGCCTTAGGTTGAGTGTTCGGTGTTCGTGAACTCGGCTTAAGGTCGTGCTGCGGTGTCTTCCGGCTCCTCGTGGACGAGGCCTTAGGTCGAGAGCTCGGTGCCGGTGAACTCGGCTTAAGGTCGTTGGCTGTCGCTGTCGATCGTGCGGTAACTTCCGGATCTGTCTGCGTGCTGGAAGCGCGCGTGGAAGGTTCCCAGTCGCTGTCGGATTGTGACGCCTGGTCGACTCCAGAAGGTGGTCCTGCCTGGACGCCGCGATGTACTCGACTCGGTGGTATCGTCTGCGTCTCCCGTGTCACCGGACGTGTTGGTGAAGCTGGGAGCGGCGATAATAGAGGCGGTGCTGTCCAAGCTTCCCTGGGTGACGTGTAGCGTCTCAAGCGTATGTCCCACGTCTTGAGGAAGAACCGTGTGGGCCGCGTTAGTCGAGGCGGCTCCAAGTCTAGCGGGATTAGCTTCCACGGAAGTAGGCTCCACCCTACGCGTTTCTCCTTTGGAAGCGGCTCCGGCGACTGTGGGCTCTCGGTTCCTCCTGTCCGCTCGTTGCCCGGTGATTTGGGCTGCGGTCTGGACCGTGGAAGGCTGCGCTGTGTATTTGCCTTCGGTGTCAGTCTCCTGTGAACAAATGCTCGGCGACGGATTTCTCCGCTCTATACGTGTCTTTGCTTCGGGATATACTCTCCGTTAGCTGAGCGACGACTCGCCGTCTGGGCCTACTGCGCGGCCTTATAAGCCCCACTCAACGGATCCCACTCACTGTTAGCGGCTCGCGATGGTCGCCGCGTCGCGGTGAGCTCTTGCGGCTCGTTTCGCTCCTGCGCGCGAGCTCCGCGCGCCTTGCGCGTCGGAGTTCGTCGGCGCATATACCGGGTGGTCGTTTCGACTATGTGGTGGTTCGTCGAACCGCCACACTAGTTATCATTTGTAAGGCAAAAAGATATTCAGATAATAAGATGTTTCATTTGTGTGTAAGATATAAAAAAAGATATTCTAAAGGATATTACATATTTAAAAAAATTAGTATTATAATAATATTTTAAACAATTATATACCTGTAGTGAATACACGTTCACAAGTTTCAAGCAGATGTTCAGTAGTTATCTTTAAAATGGTACATTCTAACATATCGTTAATGTCGGCTTCTTTATATACTTCAAGTATATTCTCACACCAATCCCAGGGCAGTAAATTGTCAGGAATTATTTGCAGAGTATCTAATTAAAAATAATATCAAAAAATATTAAATTCTCTTCTACTGTATTCGAATTTATAGAATTTAAAAAATATATCCTCAGCATTCTTTATAAATGATATTATTTTAATAATGATTCTGTGTGTATGTGTGCATATATATTTTAAATTAATATTTATATTGAGAGAGAGAGAGAGAGAGAAATATGATAATAATAGATTTTATAGTTCTAATACACACATTATTAAAAAATCCTCTCTTAAAACTCCTCCCTAAAAACCCTCTCTTTTATTATAATATACTAATCAATATTAAATTTTATGTTCAAAAAAAATCTTACAATCATTTTATTAAGATATAACGCTAATTGTACACATTACTATGTCAATGTACATTTGCAATTGTACAATAGAATCTATTTTCCGATTTTTGCACATTAAATAAAATTATATAATCTCATTATATTAAATATATTAAATTAAAATAATATAATTAATATGATAGCAATATGATTAATCATTAATCAATATTAATTAATCACGCTTGATTATCTGAGCACAGTTTTAATAAAATTAGTATATGTATATAAATATATATAAATAAAATTCATGTTATTCTTTTTATTTCAATATTAATAATTATTGAAAACATGGTATTGATCAAGAAATTGTAGCGTTAATATGTGTATAGAGAGGTAAGTACCAAAATTAAAATATATTATATAGACTGTACAATATTAAATATATATTTAAAAAGATATAATTTCATTTTACAATACATATTGTTATAGATATCGCAGAGCGCTCTGCGCATTACATGTACACGGTTCAAGCTTGTGTGTGTATTCCCTCCATTACGGAGTCGTGTTGCTCGCGTCTCAATTCTGGCATCACTGGTTGCGGCCCCACCGTGAGGGCCGCTCCAACGCGCGCCGTATCGCGTGAGTGAGAGGCCGGCCGCCGGTATATAAGGCGGTCCGGCGAGCGTATAGTTACCAATTTCCGATCCTGAGTCCTACCACGTACAACTCCTGATCCTCCTCTCGCGTTACACCAGGCTACGGGCTTCCCGTAGTTACGCCGGGCTACCCGGTTGCTGGGACGGCGCACCCTGATACCTAGCGTTAAACCAGGTCACAAAACGCTAAACTTGCATCACTACTTCCCGGTTGCTGGGACGGCGCATCCTGATACCCCGCGTTAAACTAGGTCACGGGCTACCCGTGGTTATGCCGGCCTTCCCGGTTGCTGGGACGGCGCATTCTGCTAGCTTGTAGACCGTACCGCGTGCTCCGCGTCCAATTATACCGTGAGACCACTTTGGTCTCCTCGACCAGTTCTACCGTAAGACCACTTTGGTCTCCGCGTCCAGATAGACCCTAGTATCGCTCTGTATATATCGCGACCAGTTAGCTCGTAAGACCGCTTTATATATACCGCGACCAGTTAGACCGTAAGACCGTTTTGTTCACCGCGTCCAGTTAAATCCTAAGACTGCTTTGTATATATACCGCGACTCGTTAGACCGTAAGAACGCCTTGTATATACCGCGTCCAGACCGGCCGCCAAGCCGAACCTTGTAATTATATAGTTGATTAACCGTACCGGGATTTCTGCCAGTGTCGCGTCCACTCCGCCTTACACACGGCCATCATACTACCACAGCGCGCTAGTCCTTCTAAGGATAAGCCACAGAAAATACTAACGCCCAGCCCTTCTAAGGATAAGGCGATCAGTTAGTTGGAACCACATTAAAGGCCACGCGACATCCCATATTATTTAAGATCTATCTTATTATAATAATTGCTTGCATGTAAACACCGCGACCACAAAACACCTCCGCATTGTCCGCATGAACCACGCTCGCTTCCCGAGCCTTGCCCGCGCTAGCTACCGCGTAGCGCCGCTTTCGCGAATTTCTGTACGCACCGCTCTCGCATGTTGCATTGTAAATAATATAGATTTCAGTGTTAAATCTTTAATAACCGCTGGAATAAACCATTGTTCATTTATACCAAGGAAGAGTGAGTTGAAGTTTCTCCCTTTTCCAGAATCCTGGCACCGGCGAGGCTGATCTGCGGCGTCGGGAAAGGTGAACCGTTACACCTTGTAGTGTTATATCTTCGTTATGGTTAATTTCAATATTGCACCGCGCAGCATCATTATCCACTGCATTTAAATTTCTATCCTCCTCTACACTGATACAAATATCATTTCCATTTGCATCCGACACTATATCTTGATTACTATATTTTGTATTAATGGAACTAATATTATCAAACAAAGGAAACTGGGCAAATTAAGAGCCGAGCGCGGTTACATTTGCGCAAATATTCAATTATTTATTCCGGTAAATTTTGTCCGGTAACTTTCGTACGTTTCGGTCTTGGTATCGGACCATCTTGAACGAATGATGTTAATTAAAGCGTGCGCATATCTCGAGTCACGGCCTACAGTGTCGATGGGGAAATGAGATGAATCTCCCTCCGGTGCCAGCCATGAAGGAAGAAAGTCACGTGAAGGACCATTCAATTTCCTCCTTATTTCTAAGACCTACTCAACATCGAGAACACTGCGGGCCAGTGAGAATAAGACACAACTGTCGGTTGTTAGATAAAACTACGCGAGTTTTTGAAGTATCATAATTTTCGCATTTATTTCTATGATCTTTTCACTATATCTTACTTGCGTGTTTTTGTTTCTTGTTTACATTTGCGTCACTGTCAGTATATTTTCGCTAAGAATTTCTTTTGTTTACATTTAGAGTTGTTTTTATGTTACTGCTAGTACGCTTCAGAATCGTACACTTGTTCAGTTCCGCTAGAAATTTCAAAAGAAATACAGCAATGAAGCTTTACGAATTTCTATCCACTACTGCAGATAAAAATATTGCTTCTCCACGCAAAGTGAGGTTCAATGCAAACCTATGTGTCTAGTTTTTTGATAGTGGAGCCCCCCCGCAGGGGGCGGAACATATTGTCTCCACGCATATACTTTTTAATGCGAAGTAAGGTTTCACAGGGGTTTACAACTTTCCACTTTATATTTACACATTAAAAAGTATATGCGTGGAAACAGTATGTTCCGCCCCCCTTGCGAAGGGGCTCCACTATTAAAAAACTAGACACATAGGTTTGCGTTGAACTTCGCTTCGCGTGGAAAATGGAAAAATTCAAGGAGCTTCGTTCCCGAAATGTATACAAACACTTTTTCCATGTCTGATTTACACAAATACAACAAAAACAAACTTTATTTTTTCTTATTTTATAACAGAAAAAGCATTAAAACTGTGAAACTTTAAAATTGCATATCTCTGAAACCAGAAGAGAGCGCCACAAAATTCAAAGTGCTTATTACTTAGGAATGTACCCTCTATAATATATGTGAAAATGAAAACGATTCGTGAGGTGTAAGTTAATCTGAACATTTACCTATAATACATTTTGTTATATAAAATGTAATTAAGAATACGTCGCAATAAAATGTTAAAATGTATCGCGCATTTTTGATCTCTTCGTGCATTATAGTATTTACAAATAAATCGAATTATACGTCAATATAATAAGTAGAATAAGTACAAATTTTAACATTACTCATATTCCAGACAGCACACTATATTTATAAAATATGTACAAAATATTTACAATAATTATTTGAATATTTTATAAATATTTATCAAAATATTTTATAAATATTGTTGTGATCTTAGATTTAACAGATCATAAAGATTTATCATAAATATTATAAAAATTATTATAAAAACATTGAGAAATATTTACAAAATATTACTATAAATATTTATTTTTTACTTACCATAAATATTATATAAAATATTTAATCTATATTTTAATAAAATATATCAAATAAAGTTTTTATGATTTCTTCTCTTAATACGTATACAAAATATGTATAAAATATTATTTATATAATATTTCAAAAAAGAAATAGTAAAAAATATTTATAAATATTTATCATATATATAAATATTATGTGCTGTCTGAGATCTTGAAATGAGATGGATGTATATTCGCTCATTGGAGAAAAAAAAGCGGAAAACCTGAAAAAGAGAGAGAAATTATATACAAAATGTATCATAATTGTCGCCTACGAATCAACACTCGAGCAACATAGCGCAGCTTATCCGAGAATCATTTTGGCAGTATAATGTCCGCCATACGTTTTCGATCCCGCCAAAAAGATATTCTCGGATAGGCTGCGCCATGATGTTCGAGTTCGTGATTGGTCGTAGTCTTACCGTTATTGTGCAGGATGCGAGCCTCGATCATTCTCAGTTCAGTCGTTGCAGTGGTAAGTGGTGTACAGTGTGTAGCAACGAACGATAGTGAACGAAGAATGTTGAGAAGATTAGAGTGTGATATTGCAGGATATTCAGCAGAGATTATGTCGCTTGTAGCAATATCGTCGAGAAAACATGTAAATATGAAAATAACAAAATTAAAATCAACTATGTCGCGAAAATCGTTGTACAGTTTATCCATAAGGCAACGAAGTAGAATCATGTACAAAGTTAGACAAAATTTACGCCTACAATATCGTTTAAAATGCAAAACTGCCATTACAGAGTCGAATAATGATCGTGATATTTAAGATGCTCCTGGTCACTCAATTACTGAATGTTATAGCTCTTTTTCAGATATTATAAATGATACTTGCAATTACAGGCGTGATATTAATGTAGAAGATGATGGGGCTTCTTCTTCTGTCTCTGATACCAGTGATATAGTTTCATTATCCTTCAAAATTTCTTCTATGGAATCATCTTTCCGTAAACGTTTAGCGTCTTGAGTAGTATACAAAAGGGTACGTTCTGGCGCAGATTTTTTCCACCACCAAAATCAAATAAAAACATCAAAATCATTCATAAAAGCAACAAAAAAAAAGAAGAACTTCTAAAATATTGAAAGAAACTAACAAAATATTGGAAAAAAAGACATTCCAAATATTGACAGAAATCCTAAATTCCAAGGGCGTCCTATGGACTAAGCGTCCCTTGGACTAAGCGTCCCTTGGACTAAGCCTTTCAGGTGCCTTTCAGTCGCGTCTTTCGACTTAGTCTTTCAGACGCCTTTCTAGCGCGCACTTTTAATCCAGGTCAAGCACCTGAAAGGGTTAGTCCGAAGGACGCCCTTGGTGATGAAGAATTGATTGATGAATTAATAAAAATTTCCCATAATAAATGGAAAGAAAATGTTCCACGTGTCAAATCAATAAACCACATTCTGATTTTGTTAAAGCAAAAAAATTAAAATATGGAATCAGTTACACGTGCTATGAATGTAAGAAACTTCGAAATGAAAAAATTACTTGTGATGTATGTTTAAAAGAAGTTCCAAAACGATGCATGACTAGACATTTTAAACTAGAATGGCATATAAAATTAGAGAAATTTATTAATAAAATGTTACGAGAAAATGATGAATTACATTATCAATTTCCACAAATTTAAAACTCTGAAAAAAAAATAAATATATTGATAAAAATTTTTCCCATAATAAATGGGTTCATTATTCAAACAATTTCCTTTTCATGAAAATATTTTTTCTCAACCGAGAAAAAGAAAAGATGGAATTATATATAAATCAAAAGACTTTAAAGAATTACCAAACAATTATTGTGATGAAGAAGAAGAAGTAAAAGTTGTTAGAGCTAAAGGTGTGTGGAATGACATGGTTGTTGATTATACATTCTACTCGGATATAAATAGTTATGATTTAAGTATATTTCTTAGAAGAACCAAACCATACGTAGAAGATAAAATACGAACTGGATTTAGAAAACATACAGCTGTAACAGTAAAATTAGTTGCAAAGGTGCAATATCATGTATTGGATTTATGTGGTAATGTATTCGACTTACATACACATTATTTTCATAGTAATGTTGAGCATATTTTATCTGAGGATATAATATCAGATATAATAGAAATTATACATAATATCATTTTAAATCAATTTGCTAGCTTTAATGCAAAAAACACCAAGTTTACATTCGATAGAGTTATTCAACTTGATTTACAGTCCGATAAATACTCCCCTCTTCGAGGTGGAACTTATGTTAAATTACCCAATTATATTATAGCAAAAAAGTGCTGCATTAATGTTAACAATACTAAAACTAATAAATTTAAATGTGAGAATCAAGAAAATCTTAGATGTTTTGAGTATGCATTAGAGAGTATACTTAATCCAGTTAATAAAGACCCTAACAGATCTTCCAAATATGATATATCGAGGTATGAAATGTTAAATATGAATTATCCTGTACAAATTATAAAAGAAAATACGAAAAAATACGAAGATTTTTTAAATATAGCTATAAATGTTTTTAGAGTAGATGAGAATAATGACAAGTTTACTATTTTTCAAGCTATTGTAAGTGATAATTATAAAGATAGAAAATGTACAAATCTTTTAATATACAAAGAGCATGTAGTTGGAATTAAAAATATGAGTGCTTTATTAAAAGGACAAATAATAAAAAAACACAGAAAGCGATACTTGTGCGAAAAATGCAACGATTCGTTTGAGAAAGAAGAAAAGTATAATGATCATGTTGCTCAGTGTATATATGAAAAACAAAAGATAAAAATGCCCACTAAATTAAATAGACAATATTTTTCCATAGGTGCGGAGCAATATCATCCATATACAATTAGTTCAGATTTCGAAGCAACATTACAAAAATCAATTATGAAAAATGTCGATGTCATTCATGAGCATAAGCCGAATAGTTTCTGCTTTGATACAATAGACGAAACACAATTAATAAATAATGGGAGTATTGAACAGTTAATGAATGAATTTAACAACCTTATTGTTAAATATGCAAAAAGATATTATGAACTTAGAAAAATAAATAAATCTATAGCAATGACAAAAAAAGATATTGACAATTTCAGAAAAGCTAAAAAATGCCATATTTGTAATGGTGAATTTGCAAATATGAAATTAAGAAATAATGAATTTAATGAAAAATTAATAAAAGTAAGAGATCACGATCACTATACAGGACGTTATCGCGGGGCAGCCCATGACAGCTACAACTTAAAACTAAAATTACCAAATTTTGTACCAATATTATTTCATAATTTGAAATATGATTCTAAATTATTTCTAAGGTGGATTTTGAAACTAGGAGCTAAATACGAAAACGGGCAGAAAAATAAGAAAGCTTTAAATATAATGCCAAACACAAAAGAAAATTATGTTACAATTTCCATAAATAACATAGTTGTTGATCAATATGAACAACAGTATGACGTATCAAAATGTAAAGAATGCAATAAAAAATATAAGAATGAAATTATTGAAACCTGTAAAGAATGCGATTCGAAAACCATCATTAAAAAGAAAGGAGATATTAATAATATACATATGGAGGTGAGATTCATTGATACATTTAGATTTATGGACAAAAGTTTAGATTCATTAATTAAAAACTTACTCGATGCAAACGATTGTTTTTGTTCACATTGCAAATCTGTCCAAGAAATAACAAATATGAAGTTACTTCCTATAAACGAACGTGATGTACTTAAAATGATTGCAAGATGCAAAAAGTGTAATGGGAATGTATTTAAACCAGTTGATTATCCTAAATTAAAAACTATGTTAAAGAGATTTAAAAAAGAAGACTTACATTTAGTTCTAAAAAGGGATTTATATGTATGAATGGATGGACTCTTATGCTAAAATATATGAGTTATATTTGCCTAGCAAAAGTAAAGAATGGTATTCAACTTTAAATGATGAAAATGTGAGTCCTTCTAAACTTAAATTTGCGCATAAAGTATATAGACATTTTAAATGTAAAACTGTAAAAGAATATCATAATTTATACTTGAAATTAGATACTGTTTTATTACATGATGTTTTTGACAATTTCAGAAAAAAATGCTATAAAGAATATGGGCTTGACCCTGTATATTATATATCTGCTCCACATTTTGCTAATGATGCTTCATTAAAATACACTGAACAAACATTAGAATTATTATCAGATAGAGAAATGTACAAAACATATGAAACTGGAATAAGAGGTGGAATATCTATGATTCCACACAGATATGCATTAGCTAATAATTGTTACTTTTATGATAATAAAATTGGAAAGACTGTTAAACTATCCAAAGAAAAAGCGATAGAAAAAGGTATATATAACAGCAAAAAGCATGTTAGCTATATTTTATACTTGGATGCTAATAATCTATATGGGTATGCGCTTAGTCAACCCCTTCCTATAGGAGAATTTAAATATGAAGATGTAAATGATTTCACTCTTGAAACAATTAAGGGCTTACCCTATGACGGAGAATATGGTTATACATTTCTCGTTGATTTGGATATCCCATTGGAATTACATGATAAATTTAAAAATTATCCAATGTTACCCGAACATTATGTACCTAGTTATGACGAATTATCTGAATATCAAAAAGAAATGATATCTAAAGGAATTGGTAAAATACCAACTGGCACTAAACTTATGTGCACATTAAAATCAAAGAATAATTATTTAATTGATTATAGAATGTTGCAAGAATGCCTTAATCAGGGAATAATCCTAAAAGATATAAAAAAAGTAATATCATTTAGACAAAAAGCTTGGTTGAAACCTTACATTGACTTAAATACAAAACTTAGACAAGAAGCTAAAAATGGATTTGAAAAGGACTTTTTTAAACTCATGAATAATTCAGTATACGGAAAACAAATGGAACAGGTAAGAAACAGATGTCAAGTGGACTTGTTTTATTCATATAAAAATTTTGCAAGGTGTAAAAATTATGAAGATAGACAAATAATAGATGATGATAAAGTTCTTGTGTATAGAAAAAAGAAAGAAATAACATTAAATAAACCTATATATGGTGGGTTTGTTGTTTTAGAGTTATCAAAGTTATTGATGTATAAGTTTTATTATAATTTTTTGAAGAAGAATTATGGTGATAAAGCTAAATTGCTAGGAACTGATACTGATTCATTTATAATTTATGTGGAAACAGATGATCTTTACAGGGATGTAAAAAGCAACATATATTATTTTGATACGAGTGATTATAAAATCAATTGGATGCCACAAGTTAATAAAAAAGTAATCGGTTTATTCAAAGATGAATATCTCGGGATAGCTATAAGAGAATGGGTTGGATTAAGATCAAAAATGTATGCTTTTAGATATGATGAAACTGAAACAAAGTTTTGCAAAAATACTAAAAAGTTTATAACAAAAATAAAAGAGAAAAAAGTATGTAAAGGAATAAAAAGATCAAATATAAAAAAATGAAATTTGATATGTACAAAAACTGTTTGTTTGAGGGTAAAAACACAACTGAAACTGTATACAATATTACATCAAAAGAGTTGAAACTTTACACTGTTAAAACAAATAAAATAGCATTATCGGCATACGATGATAAAGTATATTTAAATAATAATATAGAAACGTCTCCTTTTGGTTATGAGAATACCAAGCAAAACAAGTCCGAAGGATGTTTAGTCCAAGGGACACTAATATAGTTTGTTAAAGTCAAGAGTGTTAAACTCTGAATCAAGCAATGAATTAAAGTTAACTGGAACTAAAAAGAAAAAAAATCACCTGACGGTGTACTCCAAATAAAAAAAAAACCAGCGCTGGCGAACACATACCGTCAGGTGATTTTCCTCACAGAGGTTTTTGCATCCTTCAGCAATGTCCTAGCAGGTCACTGGCACAGTGTTAATTCACTTGTAAACCTGCTTAAGATATATTTTTTTCTCATTCTTTTTCTTTCAATTAATATTTTTTCCATACTGGAAACATTCTGTTTCATGTAAGTCAATCATTACGCTCACATATTTTAAGGACTTGACCTGAGTTAAGTTCGGACCCTCTCCTTCGAAAGTAAGTTTTAATTTATCAAATAGACCTATGTTATCTCCAAAATGAAAATACATTACATTCACAGGTTTAATGTAAGCAGGATATTTATTTGCAACAAATCTAAATATCGGTCCTTCCACAAAATTTGAATATACACACATATCAAGGGCGTCCTTTGGACTTAGCGTCCCTTGGACTAAACCTTTCAGGTGTCTTTCAGATGCTTGACCTGAACTAAGAGTGACTCCCTTCTGGTTTTCACCTTTGAATATAGTTTCTTTACCCAACTCTATAACAGCATATTGTGGAATATCAAGGGCTTGACCTGAAATAAATATTTTACCAGGATGGGTTATTATTAATTTTACAGGACTATATACCCTTGTTTCATTATTATTCTTCTCAAATTTAAATTTGTTTATATCAAAAGCTAGCGGTACTTCTTCTATGAGATTTATTCTTTCTTCTTTTATAAGATTTTTTAAGTTTTGAATAGCAAATACACCCTGGATTAGTAAACCTAGATTAATTTTACCAGGTTCTTTTTTAATAAGAGAAAGTCCTTCATTTTCAGAGTTTAACACCCTTGATTCTATTGCGTCAAATATTTTGTTCACTAATTTATCATTTTTATCAAATTCAACGCTAATAGAACTCACTTCTAAATCAATTTTATATTTTGGTGTCCAGTTCTTTATTTCTGTTTCTAGAATATTTTTAACTTTATATATGACATTCTTTTGAATATCTTCAGCTGAATTAAGACCTTGACCTAAATTAATAGCTATTGTATACTTTGTTAGTATCCTTCGGGCATAGCCTTCCAGGCGCCTTTCAGGCGCATCCTCTAAATTTAGTTCTTCCAGCACAAATAAAAATGTAATTTTAGATGATAAAGCATCCTTCGAATTAAACGCCCCCTGGACTAAGCGTCCTTCGGACTTAGCATCCCTTGGACTTAGTCTTTCAGACGCCTTTTCAGCGCCTTTCAGGTGCCCCTCAGACACCCATTTGACGCTTAGACTTTCTGGCGCGTTATCATATCCAGGAATATATATATCTACCAGCCCTATTTCACCAAACTTTATGTGTTTAAGTTTATCAAAACTAAAAGATACCCCATCTTTTAAATTTCCTTTCAGTTTGTACAGCATTTATTAGCAATTATAAATTATAAATTTATGTATATCTAAAAATTTTAATTTAATTAATTTAAAATTAATTAAAAATATTGAACTATCATTCTACTCATAACCATATCATAAGCTATAGTCTTTTGGTTTACAAATACTACGTAACAATTTAATCCCTTGAAAGATTTGGAAGAATCAGCAATTAAAATTTTTGGTAATTTCTCCACAGTGGAAATACTCTTTGGTTTATTCCTCAAATCAATATTAAAAAAGCAATTATATTTTATAAAATTGTCAACCGTGTGAAACTGAGAAATCATTCTATCAGGACCATATAATGCTTCATCGTACTCTGAACTTGAACGATACAACTCATAATAATCTCCTTTTTCAATTTCATAATTTTGAGGTTCGGAAGGATGTCTTTCTTCTCCATACAATATTTGAATATTCTTAATATTAGCATGGTCCCAATTTGTTGGATTCTCATTTTGGTCGTACAGAAATTTATCTTTTATAAAGAAAACAAATGCCCAGTTTGGTTCCTGAGTAAAAACAAAATCATTTAAGGGCATACGTAAAGTATTTAAATCTGGTAATCCTCGATATTTTACACACTGAAAGCATTTATATGTAAACGCATATTTACCAGCTAAACTAAAATGTTTCAATTCGTCTATCAAGTTTGTCGTTGTAATTTCATCATATTCAATATACCAAACTTTTAAACGATAACTTTCTAAATTAATTTTTCCACGAGGCGGGGCTATTTCAGCGTCACTAAACGTAAACAATGAGTCACTCAAATCATCTTTTAAAGTCATTACAATGTGTATGTCTACACCAAATATAGGCCCACTTATATCATCAAAGAAACCAGGAATTAAATCTCCCATATCAATTGTAGGATAAAACAAACCATCACCATTAATCAAACCATATTTTTTCTCAGCGATAAAACCACTTGCTTGACCACTTCCTTCGCCTTCGTTTGAAATATTAGCGCGCTTTTTCAATGTACTAACATGACCACCGTTATAATTATTATCCAACTCAGTATTGAACATTGAAACTTTAATCAAACTCCACATGTACGCAAAATAATTGTTAACTAAAAAGCTAGTTGTACCTTCAGGATAAGCACTTCCATCTTCCTTTGTAACTCGTATTTTTGGTAAATTTCTTGTTTTGTTTGGCATAAAACCATGTTTATCATTAAATTTTATATGAAAATCATATTCCTTGCCATGCCTTTTAATTTCAGGATAAATATACTTGTATTGTAATTTCACAATTTTATCTTGATATTTTTCAAACAAAAGGCCTTGATGCGAACTATGTTTTGATGCCATTTATAAGATTTATTTTTTGGGAGCTTTTATATACTATGATTTCTTTGAATCACATTTGTAACAATTTGCTATCAAAATATGCGTTATATTTTACGTATGTAATCTCCATTTACCATTTTTATTTTCTTTATGCTTGCGCATTGATTTTGTTTTTGTCTTACACTTTAGGCAATACATCAATGTCATTTACTTTCAGATGGGCCAGAAAGGCGCCCGAAAGGCACCTGAAAGGTTTAGTCCAAGGGACGCTTAGTCCAAGGGACGCTTAGTCCAAGGGACGCTTAATCCAAGGGACGCTTAGTCCGTAGGACGCTTAGTCCGTAGGACGCTTAGTCTATAGGACACTTATAGTATAAAACATCCTTAATATCACCTATTCCGATAGTTTTTATTATATCTTTCCATTTTATTTTTTTAACTCCCAACAAATAAAGAACTATTATACATAAGTAACCACAAATAGCTGGATCACCTTTCTTTTGTACTTTCTTTGTATTAATAATGAGTCTATTTCCCCTGAAATAATTTTTCAATTCTATAGGCGCATCTTCCCCCACAGAATCAAAATAATATATATGATTTTTATTTTTGAAATAGCAAACCCAATGAAAAAAAAGATTAACAATACCACACTCATTTCTTCTAATTTTCTTAGGTAATTCATTTAAATTTAAATAGACGTTTCTAAAATTATGTATTTTAAGTTTTTTTACATATTGTTTTATGCCATCATCTGATAAAGCTTTTAATACTAAATTTTCAACTTCTTTTTTAGATAGGCTGAGTTCTGCACCTTTATCATTTTCCATTTGTCTAAATACTTTATTTGCATTTCTAATAGATAATGATGGAAATAGTCCATAATAATCAGTATTTGTTTTTTTAACATGTTTTGAATTCAATTTAATTTTTTCACCTGTATCATAAAACCAAGCTTTCTTCAATTTTTGTTTTTGATAAGATGATAGGTTTAATTCCATTTAATAACGATATTTAAAGAGTGATGATTGATATTTTGGTGTGTTGAAAGTTTCTTCACGTGGGACATCGAAATTATAATGTACAAATGGCATCATTTTATCTACATGGGTTAATCCTTCGTCGCGTCCTTCGGATGCCTTATTATTTCTAATCTGTTCTTTTAATGTTTCATCTAGAAATTTGTTCTCTTTAACTGTTCTATATATATCCATACCCGAACTCATAAGATAATATAAACCAGCGAATATCATTGGGAGAGTTGCTAACCAAGGAAAACCCCCTAAGTTCTCAATAGTCTTGCTTGACATCAATCCAGCTGTTTTATATGGATGATTTTGATCTTCATAATATTTTAAAATGTTCTTAGCTAATTGTGGATTCTTTTTATATATTTCCAATGCCCTCTTTAATAATGATAATAAATCTTTTTCACTCATGTATCCCATTCCTAATTTTGTTTTTAATTTCATGGCATTTGTAACAACCCATGCCCAAAATCTTTCCGACTTACTAGCATCTGGTGACAATACTCTCATCCACGCTGCTTCTTGTAAAGTTTTATCTGCTTTCTTTATTTCATTATAATCTACATTTGGGTTTGTATAATAAAAAAGATCGTGTTGTTTGCAATGTTCATCTAAAGGATTTATTCCTTTCCACCCCTTTTTTAATCTCTCCTCAACATTCGTAAAAGGTCCACAAGCATTATATCCCAATAAATGCATTTCTGGAACCTTTCCAGTTAGTTCATTTGAAAGTTTATTAATAAAACCACCCCCTTTTTTACTTCCTTTTCTAATTTTTGACTCACCCATTTCTTCCCATAAATATCTCAAAATATATTCCCATTTTGTATATTTATTTGAAGCTGGTCCTTTACTAGGATCATTATCTTTATAAATTGCATTAGTTTTATAAATTATATTCTTATACTTTTTTATAGCATCTTCACCATAAATATCTTTGAAATTATATGGTACTTTTTTTCTGTTAATAATTTTATTAAAGGATTAGTAAGTTGAGTTACTATTTTTATATTATTATCATCATAAAAAACAAGATTATCATTTTGTGTTACTCTTACAGTTTTATTCCCTATCATTAACCTATCATCATTGTCTCTGTCACGCCAGAATCCGAACGTTTCATCATAAAGATGGTTTTTATATTTATTCCATAAGGGGCCTCCTTCTTCTTTAATTCTTGGTGACACTGGAAAAGTTGATTTTTTAGTTGAATGGCTCGAGCTAACAGATGGTACCTCATCCAAAGGGTGCTCGAAGGTCTCTTCAAATACTTCATCACTATCGTCAGTCTCTGTATAACCTTTAAGGAGTTTTATTATTTCTTCAAGTTTAGTATCTTGATAAGGCTGTACATCTGCGGCGTCCTTCGGACTAAGCGTCCCTTGGACTAAGCATTCTTCGGACTTAGCGTCCTTCGGACTTAGTCTTTCAGACGCCTTTTCGGTGCCTTTCAGGTGTAGATTTTAGACTTGAGTCCAGTTTATCAATCAATATGTTAATTTCTTTATTCGTTTCATCTAGTCTAGAAGTTATTGGTTTATTTTTTTCCTCTAAATCTATACTTTTTTTAGTATTTAAATTTCTTGCATTTTGAAATGTTTTTCTTAATTCATTTTGCTTCTTTTCTATTTCAGCCAGTTCTTGTGGAGTTGTACCCATCATTTCATATGTACTTTTAAATGATCTATTTCCAAAATTAAACCCCGTTTTCATATTAAAAACTGGAGATTTGCATTCAAGAACCGGAGGTTTGTTAAGTGGTTTTAACATCTTATGAGTACCGTCTGTATTTAACATCTTATGTGTACAGTCTGTATTTAACGGTTTTGTATTTAACGGTTTTGTATTTGACGATGATGGTGAAGCATTCGACAATTCTGAATCAGTATTTAACAGTTGTCCTTTGTCGAAGAACCGAAGGTTTGTCTCAAGAACCGAAGGTTTGTTTGATACATTACGTAAATTTCTTCCCATTTATAATAATAATATTAATTCATTATTTTTTTGAAAGAAATATTTATCATTTTTTGTTTTATCAATTCCCAAAAATCCATGCGGTTCTGACCAAGCCTTTTTACAGAACTTACAAAACTCTTCATACGTTAATTCAGAAGCCAACTCTTCATGTGTTTTTCTGAGATTATCTCCAAACTCATTAAAAATAAACCACAGATTTGAATTTTTTCTAATTATAGGGTTTACTTTAGTGTATTTATGATATAATCCAAGAATACTAATATTTTTATGCCTTCCTTCACAATAATATCTTATTATTTTACTTTGATCTTTCAACATTCCATCATCAAAAATTACTAAACTATTTGATGCACATTCTTCTACCGGTAAAATTTTTTCCCAATTACCCTCAAATAAATAATCAATATCATATTTATCTTTTTCCAACTCTTTGTCTAATCCTACATAAGTAGGTTGGTCTATAGATGGACTATAAACATATAATTGCCTATATGGTAGCTATTTGTTTGCGACAAAGTTAGTAGACAAAAATGTTTTTCCACTACCCGATTCTCCTAAAATTATACCAGGTACTACATCTGGAAAGAATCCACCACCTCTTTTATATTTATCTATAAAATTAAAATGTTTCATTTTTAGATGATGTTTAGACATTTATTAATAATAAATGGAAGAGTATTTAAAAAAAACGAATGTATGTTTATTGAAAAAGTTATAAGTATTTTTTAAAATGTAAAATTGGTATATCACTTAGTAAAGCAATATTTGCGACATCAAGTTTATCGGGTATTGCTGTTACACCATTATTTGCAATAAGTGCCATATCTGTTATAATTGAAATATTAGATAATGAATTCAAAACATCATTAAAATTAACGGATAGGGTTGAAGAATATAAATTGTCATTTAATTTTTATTGTGAGTTATTACATTTATTTGAGGCTCGACAAATATCTGAAGAAGAAATTCACTTACGTGAAAAAGATTTTATTAAAAATTTGAAATACTTTCCACGTGAAAAGTACTTAAAACAAATGAAGATAAATGGTTATTCTTCAATGAAATAAATGACCGTTAATAAAAACGATATTATTGATGAATTACACAAACCGGCAAGGAGAAATTATCCAAGAAGATCTACTATTACATTAGGAATCGATGATCTTTGGCAGTCTGATCTTGTTGAAATGGATTCGGTTAACTTAAAGGGAATATCCAAAATTAATAAGGGATATAAATATTTATTAACAATTATTGATACTTTTTCCAAATTTGCTTGGGCAATTCCTGTTAAAAATAAAACTGGAGAAAGCGTATCAAAGGCAATGAGTATTTGTTTTAAAAACCTATCTCAAGGGGTTGATTTGAACTCACAGCATAAATCACCCAAATATCTACAAACTGATAATGGGAAAGAATTTATAATAAAAATTTTAAAAAACTCATGGAACAAAATAAAATTAATCATTATTCGACATATAGTGATAAAAAAGCTGCAATTGTTGAAAGATTTAATAGATCACTCAAAGAATTAATGTGGAAACAATTCAGTATACAAGGTAATTACAGGTGGGTTGATATATTACCAAATTTGCTGAATATTTATAACAATAGAAAGCATAGAACTATAGGAATGACACCATGTGAAGCATCCTTCGGACTTAGTCTTTCAGACGCGTCAAGCCGTCTTGACAAGCCCCAAAGGGTCGCGTCTGAAAGACTAAGTCCGAAGGATGCGCCTAAAATACACTTGAAGATACGATTCAAAGTTGGTGATTATGTAAGGATTAATAAATTAAAACATATGTTTGAAAAAGGATATACGCCTAATTGGTCAACTGAAATATTTGTAATAGATAAAGTTTTTAAAAACATATCTCCATATTATCATATTAAAGATATGAAAGGTGAAGAGATTAAAGGAACTTTTTATGAACAAGAACTACAAAAAACTAAAATTCCCTCTAACATCTATTTAGTTGAAAAAATAATAAAAAGAAAAGGAAATAAAGTTTATGTTAAATGGCTAGGCTTTGATAATACACATAACCAATGGATAAATAAGAAGGATCTAATCACTTCGTAAGCATCCTTCGTTGTTTTTGTAATTTTATTGCTTTTATGAATGATTTTGGTGTTTTTAGCTGATTTGATGTTTTTTTTAGTTGATTTTGATAGAGAAAAAAATCTGCGCCAGAACGTACCCTTTTGTATACTACTGTCTTGCTTCGTAAATAATAATATAACGCGTATGCAAGGTAATAGTATATTATCTCTTCTTCGAACACATCCCTGTTTTAATAAATTATCGAAAGATGTTAGAACGCTTCTTGATACACCATGTATATGTGCTGTCGTGTCTCGTGTAGAACCAGGAGAGTATATTCATTTTGACGTGGAAGAAGGGATTATTAAATATCTTTCATATATTTCCATCGCATCTATTGTTAATCAATTAGAACTAGATTTCAATATAGACGGATGTAGTTTAGATAAGTCAGGTAGCATTCAGATCTGGCCCATCCAATGTAGAATTGCAAATATACAACATGCAAGGCTTATAGTAGTTTGAATTTATAAAGGTGCGCATAAGCCATGCGATTCCAATATTTTCCTGGAAAATTCATTATGGATATTAGAAAAATCACGTGTAGTGGAGATATTAATTTTCATGGTAATAAGATTCCAATAAGATTAAGATGTTTCATAGCTGATGCACCAGCTCGAGCTTTTATTCTGAATCATCGTAGTCATGTGTCCTGCCAGCCTTGTTCCAAGTGTAAAGTTTCTGGAATACGTCATGAAAGTCATTATGTTTTTAATGGCACTAATCATCCTCTTCGCACAGATGAAGAATATATCAGATGTTTAGACGAGGATCATCACAAAGAGGGCAGGAGCCCATTATCAATGCTTCTAATAGGTATGGTTTTGCAAGTTCCTTTTGAGTACATGCACCTTGTATGATTGGGTGTAATGAAAAAACTCTTGTCTGCATGGATACACGGAAAATATTCATGTCTATCAAAGTTGTCAGAAAGATCCATCCATATTATGTGTACAAGATTGAATAATCTTAGAGAATATTGTCGATCGGAGTTTGCAAGACGTCCCAGATCTCTCGATATATGTTCCAAGTATAAAGCAACAGAATTTCGTCAATTTCTACTTTATACAGGCCCAGTTGTAACGTACGGTGTACTAGACGAACGATTGTACAAGCATTTTTTATTCTTACACGCAGCAATAAGAGTCATGGTCTCCAATTCATCGCCAAGACAGCACTTAAGCTTTGCAGAACTTGCGCTGCAAAAATTTGTTTATAGAAGTGAAAATCTGTATGGTCCAACATTTAATACTTATAATGTCCACGGTCTTCTTCATCTTATCAGCGATGTGAGACGTTTTGGTTGTTTAGATTCATTTTCCGCATTTCCTTATGAAAATAACATGTCAATTTTCAGGAAATATTGTAAGAAACCGGGTGTACCTCTCCAACAGTTTTTTAATAGAATGGCAGAGATAAAAGTTCATGGAATAAGCAATAATCAAGATGTTGATTCGTCTATTGTATCTATACCATATAATAATGATAGTAATTGTCTTCAATACCATAAAATTAAATTTAATAACATATCATTAGGTATAGATGTACGTGACAATTGTTGTATCTTACGTGATGGATCGATCTGTATCGTCTTTAACATTGTCGTGGATAATAACTCCTTTCGTCTGGGTGTTAAAAATTTTTTTAGAGTTTTATGATTTTTCACGATATTGGCATGATATCCTCTGTTTTTCAAATATATAGGTGCACTACCTTAAAGAGCGAAATTTTTTATGTTCATCCAGATGAGGTCCATGCAAAATGTTACAGGATGCCTTTTTCCAACAGCACATCGATGGACGATAGCGACAGTGACGAAGCAAATAATTCGGAAACGTCGCAATATATTGTCGCTGTTATTATACACAGCGAAAAGATGTAAGATGTATCTATGCTGTAAACTGTTTATTTTTATTTTTATAGGAATTGCCAGAACACGTATTCTCTTTTTTTGCATCTGTCTTCCATATTTTTCTCTCTTTTGCTTTCTAACTTTGTCGCTCTTACATGGTCTTTTCAAAAAGTGGCGAGGAACCGTACGAGATGCTGTAATATCTACATTTTGCCTTTTTCTTATACTTTCTTATACTTGCCTTGTTTTTTAGAGATAATACATATTGTACCTATCTCCTTGTATTGTATCTATCTATATTCTATGTTCCTCGCGATAATTTGCTTAATAACTCACTTTGATGTTCGAATTTCTCCTCTTTAAATATATTGTAACATCTCTTGATAATCCATTCTTGATTGAATTGCACTTGACACTAAAAAGCATTTTGTAGGTTCATTTTAAACAAAAATATATAAACATGTTAATTTGAAGAAAAAGGTCAATGTTATGTGAAACGGTAAGAGTTATTGCATAAAATATTCCTATTCTATTAAGTTTTAAAATATGTATATATTGCCGATATTGATATATACAGGATGTCCTAGACCACCCGTACACCCCCTTTTTTCAAAAACTAAGCATTTTAGAGAAAAACGTTTTGAACAAAAATTGTATGGTTTTGAGGGGAACATAAGATGGTGTCATTGGTTTGACCTTGGATGACATCGTTAAGGTCAAGTCAAGGACACCTTTAATTTCTTAAATGGAATCCCCTATTTTTTATTGCATATTCTTATAGCTTATGTCGAGAGCTTTCCAAAACACTATAATAAAGTATTTTTTCATTAAGTACTTTTTGAGTTATTTTATATTTTAAGAAAATTATTTACAATGTATTTTTTTAAACAATTATTTGTTTTTTTTTTTGCACTAATTGATTTGTCTCGTTATTCTGTACATAAAAGTATTACGGTAAGATTATCGAAAACTAAATATTTTACGAGATATTTTATTTTTTATATCAATATATGTCAGATTAAAATATAAAATAACTCAAAAAGTACTTAATGAAAAAATACTTTATTACAGTGTTTTGGAAAGCTCTCGACATAAGCTATAAGAATATGCAATAAAAAATAGGGGATTCCATTTAAGAAATTAAAGGTGTCCTTGACTTGACCTTAACGATGCCATCCAAGGTCAAACTAATAACACCATCTTATGTTCCCCTCAAAACCATACAATTTTTGTTCAAAACATTTTTCTCTAAAATGCTTAGTTTTTGAAAGAAAAGGGGTGTATGGGTGGTCTAGGACACCCTGTATATATGTATATGATATACACAGCATTATTATTCGTACTCATCTCTAAGCACGCACGCACATGCACAATGGCGTAATACGCGAAAAACGAAGAGAAAGAGAAAGAAAGCAGGAATTAACAAAAGAGAGAGAGAGATAACGAAAGAGAAATAATGATATATCTATTAATAACTATTACCGACAGTAATAAAAATGGTAATTGTGCTCGCAATACAGTATTATGCATTATCGATAACTTTATTTTCAACTAACGCCATCTTGCGTGTAAAGCTAGAAAAGTACATTTTCATGTGATCGACGACGACGTCGACGTTTCTTAAGTGAGAATTTCCACATTGTGACTTTGCATCATAATATGGCCGTTCACGACACATGTAGAGTGAAAATAAAGATATTATCGTTATATAATTAATACCCAAGCTATCAATTAAGCCTAGTAGGATCTCAATCAGTCCAGCCGTTATTGAAATCTGATAATTTCAGTTACTCTCAACTGACCGGCTCGCGTGAAGATACACGGTACGCCTTGCTGTTGCTGCGCATGACTTGGCGCGAGACACTACCGTATCTCTTGATTCTAAAAGGAGCTAATCCAGAATAGTGATTCGAGTCACGGTTTCAATTTAATTTTGTAGGTCGACCCGAAAGGGGAACAGCTTTTGTGATTTATTCACCAGTCTTATATTTAATAAATTCATTTATTTCCAATTTCAAATCAGTGGTCTTTTATTCCGATTCCGGGATCCCGAGGTGTATTCTTTAACAGGATCTCCAGGCTTAGCAGCGCTCGGTATTCCGATTGGGGAAAGATCTTCGACGAGGTGATTGTTCCGGCGAGAGGTGGTCATAACCAGGGAGTCTCGATATTCTCGGCCGCCCAGATCGTGTAGCGCCCGTTTGAAGTCAATTCCTTGCTGTTTGGAAGGTAAAAGCAGCTGGCGACCGTTTAATGGACCTAGAATTAAGATTCTACAAAGGTATGAGTAAGTAATAATCCGGCGTGTCCGGTCACAACCCAAACCAAATTTTAGTTTTAAATCAAAAATAGGTTTAGGTTAGATTATATCTTCCGGAAGTGGAGCCCCCCCTGGGGGCTCGGAACCCACTGCATCCATGCATATACTTTACCATTCACACAATAATCGTGGAGTGGACCTCGCTTCGCGTGGAAAGTTGTAAATTCACGTGGAACCGTACAATTATAGATTTCATTTCATTGTAAGCAGGGGGCGGTATTCTACATGGGTTTACAATTTTCCGCGCAAAACGGGGACTATCCTACACCGACTCCTGCTTAGAGTGCAAAACGAGGTCTATAATTGTATATATCCGCATGGACTTACAACTTTTCATGCAAAGCGAGATTCATCCCTGACACCGACTCCTGTTTACAGAGCGAAACGAGGTCATATTTGTTATGATTTTGTTCGTCGAGTATAGTCCTCCGTCCTATTTCTTTTCCGCTCTTATTCTGCCTTATGTAAACATGAATACGAAACATTGAGAACTCTATTTGGATAAGAAAATAAACCGACAGTGTTCCTTAGTACACGAACTGAGATACTTGTGCTTAAACACTATGGATTGCAAAGGCTGTATTTTTAAGCTAAAATCTTTTCTGTGGATGTGCGACGATCACAATGCATTAATTGAATTTTTGAAGTCACATAACGTAATTAAAAAATCAGTTAATTGCTCTACTTGTGGGGAAGCAGCAGTTTTCGATAATGAAAAAATGAAGTGGAGGTGCCAGAAAAAAAGGAGAGTAAAAAAAGGACACAAGATCCAAATTTTATCATGTTCGTTTAGTACAACAATTCGTAAAGGCACATGGTTCAAAAACGCAAATATTTCCATCGAAGCAGCTTGCACATTTATTGGATACTTCGTGACCTTCAGTCCACCACGCCAAAAATTTCTAAAAATGAAATTGGACATGAGTTCACGTACTGCTGTCGATTGGTCGAATTTTATTCGTGAAGCTATCTTGTCGTGGTGTATCAAAAATTCGAAGCAAATCGGCGGGCCGAATCATATTATTGAAATCGACGAAGCAAAATTCGGCAGGAGAAAATACCACCAGGGACGTATTATTGATGGACTGTGGTTTTTTGACGGGTATGATAGAGATTCGCAAGAATTATTCGTCATTCCTGTTCCAAACAGAACAACTGCAACATTGCTGAATGTGATAAAAGCGAATATTTTACCAGAATTAACGATTATGTGCGATTGTTGAAAAGCATACAATTGTTTGGATATGGAAGGATTTCAGCATCTAACAGTTAATCACTCGTACAATTTTGTAGATCCCGATACAGGAGCGCATACGCAAAATATCGAACGCATCTGGCGAGAAGTTCGCTCTAACATTCCGCGTTACGGACGCCGCAAACTTCATATGGACGGTTACATCGCTGAATTTTATTTCAAACGAAAATATCCAGACCATACTCAACGGTTCCATAAGATCTTTAAAATCATCGCGCTCGATAATGAATTACACCAAGAATATATGTGGCTATCCCATAGTTACATTGTGCCTGGATGTCTAAGAATCCAAACGATAAGTTTCCTCTTCTGATAAATAAATCTCTGATTCCGTTATTAGAATTGAAAATCCTGCTGCCTCAGAGGATGCTGGAGATGGTGACAACTGCCTCAATCGAGGATGTGTAGAATGATCCATTTTCCGATCCTCTGAGGTAACGAAGTCAGCGAAGGCGCGCTGCCTTGCAGGGGGGCGTTGGGGTGTGAGGATGAAGCCGTAGTGTGTCCGATGACGAGTTGACTTTGTCCTCGTCAAAGTCGGAAAGCCCTCATACTTAGACCTAGGGAGGTATGAGGGTTATCACCCCTAGGACGGCGGATTCACCTGCAATCGGAACAGGATTCCTAACGTGCGGGTTTTTCAATATATCCATGGCTTCTGAAAATCAAAATCCTGAACTCATTCAAAATACATCTAGATCCTCCGTGGCTCCTCATAGATGCGATAGTGATCCGAATTTATTCTGTTATGTTTGTGAAGAATTTAAATTTAAGAAAAATCTTACAAAATTCACGGAAAAGTTAAAATCAGCATATGAAGAATGTTTTGCCTCTGAAGTGCGTGATTGAAATCATTACTGGTTACCTCAATTAGCATGCAGTGCTTGCAAAACTATGATGGATCGATGGAAAAAAGATAAGAATAACAAAAGATTGAAATTCACTAATCCTATGGTTTGGGGGCAACCAGAAAATAAAGAAGATTGTTACTTCTGTATGACCAAAAGAAAAGGATACAACAGTTTAAATGTGCATAAAATCACGTATGCAAATGTTTCTAGTGTTACAAAACCTATTATATCATCAACAGAGAATGTTGATGTAGAAGATAAGGAAGTTGATCTCTGTTCATCACTTGATGAAATGGAGATTGATGGAGCATCTGATGAAGAATAATGGAGGAATGGAGAGAGTAATGGAGGAATAAGTGAAAGCGATAATGTCGAAAGTGAAGACGAATATGTTCCATCGGATAAGAAAAATACTGAACCTCAAACATTTAATCAAGAAGAATTAAATGATCTGATCAGGGAATTAGGGTTGCCTAAAGATGGAGCCGAATTACTAGCTTCAAGGTTGAAAGAAAAGAATCTGTTGTCGAAAGGAACGAAAGTTTCAATTTATCAAACGAGAGATGAATCATTCAGGAAATACTTTACTCAAGACGAAGATCTGGTATACTGTCATGATGTTACAGGACTGATGAATGATTTGAAAAAGAATATATACAAAGCTGAAGAGTGGAAGATTGTTTATAGATTCCTCCAAGCGAAGCCTGAAGGCCGTGTTGTTACATAATTCTAATAAATATGCGCCAATACCCATAGCACATTCAATAACGCTTAAAGAAAAATACGAGAATATTGAGATAGTGTTACATAAAATAAAATACTCGGAACACAATGGGCAAATTTGTGGTGATCTCAAGATTCTTTCTATGATTTTGGGTCAGCAGTCAGGTTTCACGAAATTTCTATGCTTTTTATGCTTATGGGATAGCAGAAACCGCGAAAACCATTACATCAAAATACATTGGTCTGCGAGGGAATCCATGGAACCCGGTTCAAAAAATGTCATCAACAAGCCTTTAGTAGAGCCATCCAAGATTCTCCTTCCTCCTCTTCACATTAAACTTGGTTTGATGAAACAATTTGTCAAAGCTTTAAATAAGGATGGTTCGTGTTATGCATACTTAGCAAATAAATTTTCAGCAATAACTGATGCTAAATTGAAAGAGGGAATCTTCGATGGCCCACAAATCCGTACAATGTTGAGAGATGAAGCATTCGTTGCTACAATGAATGCCAAAGAAAAGGCTGCGTGGCTTAGCTTTAAGGAGGTAATTGAAAACTTTTTAGGTAATCACAAGGGTGAAAACTATGAAGAATTAGTTGCTGATATGCTTAGGAAATACCAGCAATTGGGTTGCCTAATGAATTACAAGCTACACTTCCTCCATTCACATCTTGATTACTTCCCAGAAAATCTTGGGGATTACAGCGAAGAGCAAGGAGAACGATTTCATCAAGATATCAAAGAAATGGAACGTCGTTACCAGGATAGATGGGATATAAATATGATGGCTGACTTCTGTTGGATAATGAAGAGAGAAAGTGTTGTGAAAAGGAGGAAGCGTAAACGGAACCCACTCCACAGATCATTTGAAGATAAGAGGGTACGAAAACACAGACGATCATGAGTTGTGCTGTCTAAAAGCTTTCCGAAATAGAATATTTGGTGCTCAAGGATTCCAGAGTTATGAATTTATAAAGTTATATTAATGTATGTTATTGTATAATATATCCTTCCTTCTGTCCGCATAACTCCCAGGGTCATGTGGTTATTGGGAGCCTGCTAGATTTCCAGGTTTATGGGGTTATGGAGTTATGGAGTGGGTTATGGGTTATGGGGTTTGCTGTTCACGGATAACGAGGTTATAGAAATATAAAGTTTGCTGGTTCAAGGTTTGTAACTCATGAATTTCCCAATTAGATCGTATATCCCTCGTTCTGTTCCAGGGTTATGGTATTATAGGGTCATGAGGTTATGGGGCTTGCAGGTATAGGGTTCCATGGTTACGGGATTTGTATGAAAAGGTTATGGGATTCTTAGTTTGGCTGTTGGGAGTTGAATGAGCTACGGAGTTTGATATTAAGTTGTGGGATCTACGATTTAATGAATTTTCCAAGGTGTTTTTGGCTGTAGAAAAAAATCCTGACGTGTAGGGGCAAAACTGAAGTCATATTTGGTTTCAGCAGGCGAAAATACATGGGAATACCATGGTCTAATCCATGGCGCAGACAACTTTTCTTTTTTTGTGGGCTTGTGTAATTATTAAACTTGTTAAATAATAAATAAGGTACATATTAAAAAATTAGTAAATAAACTATATATAGTATATGTGCTCTATAAATTAATTAAAAATCTATTATCTCACTTTTTAAATCTGTTTGATGCTTTGACATTTACCAAATGTTAATATATCAAACAAAATATCAGTTAGCCTACAGCTATCTTGAGACAGCTGTTTGAATTGCAGAGTAACAACCAGTCATGATGCACGAAGATGCATATACGAGTATACGCCTTGAATCTATTTTCAAAAAAGCATAAATTCATATGTTAAGGCGTTAAGTCTTCCCTTGTATATACTTCTCTTGTATATACTTTCAAGGTCCTCAAAACTACCTATTTATATGAAACAGTTAATATTATACAAAATATAGTAGTTAGCAATCATAGCTAATAAGATGACATTACTGGGTTCAAATCGTAAAACATCATTCAATCGTTGAAACATACAAAAATTTAAATTTTATACATCCATGTCCCTATAATAGTCCGTACGTAAAACGTATATACACAGTATGTTTGATAAATAAACGGACTGAATTTCTGTTATTGACACTATAAGCGCCATGTATTAGACATTTTTTTGATAGTTTTATGTTTGAGTTACCAACTGTTACAATTTCAAAGAAATTAGACGACTCGTTCAAAAATTATTGACATTTTACTGACAGTACTTTGATGGATGTTGTGACGAAAACACGATGATGGAACAAAGAGCAAATATTAAATTCTGTTTTAAACTTGGGATAACGGCCACGCAAACATTTAAAATATCTCATCATCAGTCACACAAATCCAAGAAGTTTCCGTTCTTTTGAACCGTTTTAATAAGAAAGAAAAAGTTTATAATGTATATTGTAATTGCATTGTACACACATATTCTATAACATATTCTACATATTAGGTGTACAACTTTGCTTCCGCCGTTTTCCTATAGATGACTTTAGCGGTAAGTAGTGGTCGAAATAAATAGATCATAGACGTCATGCAATAAACTTGGGCATCTGTCAACATAACCCCATAGAAACATTAGTCGATTTGTGTCTGCATCATAAAGTTATTCTCGATTGAAAATGTCAGTTTACGAGCCAAATTCTCGTCATTTGCGAGAGGTTTTAATTTTCTGCTTCAATATGAAGAAATCTGCGGCTGAGGCTCATCGAATGCTCTCAAATACTTATGGTGAGGCCGCTATTAGTGAAAGAACGTGTCGTGAGTGGTTTCAACGCTTCAAGAACGGTGATTTTCACGTCGAAGACCGGCATAGCGGTGGAAGAGAGAAGGTTTTCGAAGATGCAGAATTGGAGGCATTACTTAATGAAGACTCGAGTCAAAGTCAAGAAGAATTGGCACGATCATTGGGAGTGACTCAACAAGCAATTTCAAAACGCCTCAAAGACATGGGAATGATTCAGAAGCAAGGAAATTGGGTGCCGTACGAGTTGAAACCGAGAGATGTTGAACGGCGTTTGTTTGCTTGTGAACAGTTGCTTGAAAGGCAAAGACGGAAGGGATTTCTACATCGCATTGTGACTGGGGACGAAAAATGGGTTCATTACGATAACCCCAAGCGCAGAAAATCATGGGGATATCCCGGCCATGCTTCCACGTCGACGAAACCGAATATTCACGGCTCCAAGGTCATGCTCTGTATTTGGTGGGACCAGCTCGGCGTAGTGTATTATGAGCTGTTAAAACCGACTGAAACAATCACAGGCGATCGTTATCGAACGCAATTAATGCGTTTGAGCCGAGCATTAAAAGACAAACGGCCGCAATACAACGAGAGACATGATAAAGTGATTTTGCAGCATGGCAATGCTCGACCCCATGTTGCGAAAGTGGTCAAGACATACTTGAAAACATTGAAATGGGAAGTCCTACCCCACCCGCCGTATTTTCCAGACGTTGCTCCCTCTGACTATCACTTGTTTCGATCAATGGCACACGGCCTGGTTGACCAGCACTTCCGGTCTTATGAAGAAGTAAGAAATTGGATCGATTCGTGGATCGCTTCAAAAGATGACCAGTTTTTTCAACGCGGGATTCGTACGCTGCCCGAAAGATGGGAGAAAGTAGTGGCCAGCGATGGACAATACTTTGAATCATAAATGTATAACCAGTTTTTTGCAATAAAGCCTCGAATTTCGGAAAAAAAACGGCGGAAGCAAAGTTGTACACCTAAAATATTATATTATATCATATGATATTTATAAATTATAATATCATAATTATGATATTATTAATTTTTGTGCACAGTTCGCAATTTTAAACATATATAATTTAATTAATTAATAATTATTAATTATTTGAACGTGTTAAATGAGATAAATAAGGTTGTTATAGCCCGAAAAGGCTATACACGAATTCCTAAATATATATTATTTTAGAGATATATTATTTTATACGATAAGATATTGCTCAACGTGTAACGCGAATACAGATCACGTTACGAACGTTGACCGAGCGAAGTGCTGACAACGCGAGCCACGCGCGAAGCCCGAGCGACCGCGCAATCACTTCATTGCGAAAACGCGGAAAAAAGGGCAAGCGGAATAAGGTCGTTGCGAAAATGCAACGTAGAAGTCCTACTTAAAAGCTAAATAAAAAGGAATAAGGAAATTGCGAAAATGCAAGCAAAGAAGTCCTACTTAGAACTCCTTAGCTTGCATCCGGATCTTGCCGCAAAAATCGAGCGACACGACACATGGTCTTGTCGCTAAACGATCCCCTCTTGGGAAACCAAGGGGAGATAATAAAAAGACCCATCGCTAACGAGCGGCGGGCAGTCTTTATCCTTAATTAATATTTGGGCAGTACCGCTAACAGTCGCGAGTGTCAACAGCAAGTGTCGATAATTATTGCAAAATCGAGTAGTCACACTTAGTAAAAATCGTGGAGATCGAGAAGCGAGTCTCGCGACGTAAACCCGACTCCAAACACGCGCACGCGAGTGTCAGTTAACGCGATACGCGACACGAGTAGATAATAAAAACGAGGACGAATTATAACTAAGACCATTTGTAGTGAATAAAAGCTTTATTTAACACAAAAAGTGTCCAGTGTTACGGGTAATCCGCCAGACGCATCCCAGATTCCTAAATCTTAATCCGGCAACGATCCCGAAATTTCCCGTGCCTCACCCGAGGCATAAGGTACATATTAAAAATTTAATTAATAAATCTACATATAGTATATATACTGTTGCGCTCCCTGACGGTCTCACTCTCACCATCGCGTTCACTCACGCCCGAAATGAATACGCACTCGTAAGTAAAATAACTTTAATAACAAGCACAAGTAAAGGAGAATATTGAACAATAAGAAAACTCGTATAAGTCGCGGGTGATAGCCAGCCGTCGGAGGAAATGCCCTCACGGCACGACAGCACAGGGCCAAATCCAACATGGCGTCCGGAAAACATCCGATCAGGAGGTTGTTTATCAACAACCCTCCTGACGACGATCTCCCGGAAACGTCAAAGGGGACAAATTCAGCATGCAAATCCAGGGGCGCAACACTGTCCCCCTTCTTACAAATTGTCGACTCGACAATTGAATACGGAACCATAAGCGGAACTGATTTCAGGACGATCTTTCGCTCTTCCCAAGCTGCTGCTACGGGTTACCGGGCTACGTCCTCTTCTCCCGTATATGAATGGCGTATCTTCTGAAAGGAGTTGGCCAAACTCTCTTTCTATTTCTGCCGACCGTTTTTCCCCTTGCATCGTAATCCGTGAAGATTCGCCGAACAGGTTTATCTTCCTTGGACATGGGTGGGAAATACTTTCCGTGGACCAAATTCCCCGTAGGGTATTCCCATGTCCAATGCCTTGGCATTCGCCCAACGACCCCGGAAAACCACGGATCAAAAACCCATGGGTAACGCAGACCTTCTGTTAAATGTCCAGTTTGAGGAGCTTCGGCCATACTTGATTCCCTTTGGGCAGATCTTTTTTCGGAACAAAAAGTTTCCGCTGGAAAATAAAACGTATTATACGCAGTATATATGGATTAATAAAAGCTTAATAAAATAAAGAATATCTACATCCCCCTCTCCTGCGTAAAATATCATTTATTGAATTAAACAGGCATAAACATCTCTTTATTTTGAACTCGGCTCTAACCTAATCTAGTTCCCTACACTCCTGTCTATAAAAGGAGCTAACCTATCCGCATGAACCACTTTTTTCCTAAGCTTAGATGTTTTCTGAATACAGTACACTACATCATTGAGTTTTTTAACTATGAAGAAAGATCCTTCCCAACTGCTTTGCAACTTCGGAGCTTTACCTTTAACTCTTCGAGGATTATAAAACCAGACTTTCTGTCTTTCCTGAAATAGAAGTTTTCTAGTTCGACGATCGTACCAATTCTTCACTCGAGAAGATTTTATATTCATCCTCTCTCTGACTCTAGAATGTATTTCCTCTAATTTTTCCCGCAAGGTTGTAACAAAATTTCCTATTGGAACCGATTCCTCCTTTAGATACTTTGGAGGACTTTCTTGTATTAAATCCACAGGTAATCTTAGGTCTCGAGCAAAGCATAACTCTGCAGGAGTCATTCCAGTAGTCTCATGTCTTGAAGATCTGTAGGCTAAAAGGAACATGATAATCCATTGATCCCAATCTCGTTGATTTTGAGAAATATATTTTGCCAAATAATTAATTATAGTCTGACCATCAGACTGAGGGTGCAAAGCGGTAGTCCGAGTTTTTCTAATACCAAAAAGTTGTATCAATTCCGAAAATAACTTCGATTCAAAATTCCTTCCCTGATCAGTGTGAATTTCCGCAGGTACTCCATATCTGGAGATAAATTGATTGACGAAAATCCTTGCCACTGTTCTTGCTCTAATATTTTTCAAGGGAAAAGCTTCCACCCATTTAGTGAAACAATCTACGATGACAATTAAATATCTATTCCCAGATGAAGTTGTCGGAAGCGGACCAAGAATATCCATTTGAACTCTTTGGAAAGGATTTCCAACATTATAAATTTGCATTGGAGACTTCCCTTTTCTTATGGGACCCTATTTGGAAATACAAATTTTACATGACCTGCACCAATCCTCAACATCTTGTTTGCAAGTCGCCCAATAAAAGCGCTTGCGAATTTTCTCTAGAGTTTTATTTATTCAAAAATGCCCTTCCGATGGAGAATCATGCACTTCTTCTAAAATTTCCTTCACTCGTTTACGAGGAAAAATTAGCTGAAGAAAACTAGATTTCAAGTTCGGAGTTTCCCATTTTTTGTAAAGAATTTCATCTTGAAGAACTAAAGCATCCCAATACATCCAGTATAGTTGAGCAGAAATATTTTGAGCCGCTAACTCAGAACGAGGTGGACGTACTCCTTCTCTTTTCCCTCGAAGAATAATTGCGATACCAGAATCTTTTTCCTGTTCTTTACGCCAGTCTTCCAAAGTTTCTCTTGCAAGCACTATTCGAACAACCACTTTTTCATCCTCAACTGCGTGTTTTTCTTCAACCTTAGCACAATATTCACATCCATAAGTTTCACACAACCGTCTGGATAATCCATCGGCATTCTTGTGTGATTCTCCTTTTCGATGAACCACTTCAAAGTTATATTCTTGAAGTCTTTCCAACCAACGAGCCAGTTGTCCTTCTAAATCTTTAAAGGACATTAACCATTTTAAGGAAATATGATCTGTGCGAATTAAAAATTTTCGACCTAAAAGATAATGACGGAAGAACTTTATAGCGTCAATAATCGCTAGTAATTCACGGCGAGTAACACAGTAGTTTCGTTCAGTTTTACTAAACACACGACTAAAGAAAGCAATAACTTTTTCTTTCTCTTCCTGTTTCTGAGATAATACCGCACCACTTCCAACATTTGAAGCATCCGTGTCTAACAAGAACTCGCCTTCTTCTTTTGGAAAAAACAAAATCAAAGAAGATGACAACATTCGCTTTAATTTTTCAAAAGCACTTTTACAATTATCTCCCCAAACAAATTTAATTTGATTTTCTGCAAGTGTAAATAGAGGTTTAGCGATTAAAGAAAAACCTTTTACGAATTTTCGATAATACGAGCAAAATCCGAGAAAACTTCGTAATTGCTTTTTCGTATGAGGCGCCGGCCAATCTCTTACGGCAGCGATTTTTTCAGGATCCGTAGTAACGCCTTCTGCCGAAATTACATGTCCAAGATATTTTACACTTCTTTGAAATGAAACACATTTTTTGGGATTAATTTTTAAATTTGCTTCCCGTAATCGTAAAAATACAATTTTAAGATTTTCTAACATTTCATTAAAAATTTTTCCGAAAATTATTATATCATCGAAATAAACTAAACATTTCTTTGATAAAATTCCTTGTAAAACTTTTTCCATTAATCTCTCAAATGTAGTAGGGGCGTTACATAAACCGAAAGGCATTACTGTAAATTGCCATAATCCTCTGCCGATAGAGAAAGCAGTTTTCTCTTTGTCCTCTAGACGAATTTTCAACTGCCAATAACCACTTTTAAGATCAAGTGTAGAAAACCAAGCGTTACCTGAGAGCTGGTCTAGAATATCATCTATTCTAGGAAGGGGATACGAATCCTTTACCATCACATTGTTTAATTTCCTATAATCCACACAGAATCTTAAAGTACCATCCTTCTTTCACACCATTACGGCTGGAGAAACCCAAGCACTTTGTGATTCCTCAAGAATTCCTTGTGTTTTCATATCTTCAAGAATTTTATCAACTTCTTCCCTTATGTGAATAGGGGGAGCGTCCCGTTTGACCACGTTGATATTGACCACGGTCCCGATTGACCACGTTGAGATTGACCACGTTGCGATTGACCACGTTGATATTGACCACGGTTCCGATTGACCACGGTCCCGATTGACCACGGTCCCGATTGATCACGGTCCCGATTGGCCACGGTCCCGATTGACCACGTTGAGATTGACCACGTTGATATTGACCACGTTAATATTGACCACGTTAATATTGACCACGTTAATATTGACCACGGATCAATACATGTCGTTACTAGGGCATGTACTTTGCAAGTTGTAAAGCGAAGTCCATTGTGTCTGACTGGCGGAGGGGGTGTGGGGGGGGGGGGCGAAGGCCCCCCTTGCACCCCCCGCATGTGTGTGTGTGTGTGTGTGTGTGTTACATGGTTTTTCAATCGGGACCGTGGTCAATATCAACGTGGTCAATCGGGACCGTGGTCAATATCAACGTGGTCAATCTCAACGTGGTCAATCGGGACCGTGGTCAATCGGCACCGTGGTCAATATCAACGTGGTCAATCGGGACCGTGGTCAATATTAACGTGGTCAATCGGGACCGTGGTCAATCGGGACTGTGGTCAATCGGGACCGTGGTCAATCAGGACCGTGGTCAATTGGGACCGTGGTCAATATTAACGTGGTCAAACGGGTGCCACTCGTGAATAGGAATACGACGAAGTACCTGTTTAATGGGGAGAGAGTCTTTCACATTTATAACATGTTGAACAACATTACAATTTCCAGTTACATTATCGTTAGAAAATACATCTTGATAATCATTAAGGAAAGTAGTAAAAATTTCTTTTTGAACTCCTCCTAAATCAATTGAATTTTTTTCAAATAGTTCTTCTAAAATAAATGGAATTTTTTCATAAGAATTATTAATACGAGAACACTGCAAAATTCTTTCCTTATTAAATTTTGGCACATTGAAAACAACATCAAAAATATTTTCCAAATTCATCTTTTTCAGAAAATCTACTAACAAGCATTCATCATTAATTTCCGCTACAAACATTGGAATTTTTACAAAATATTTTCCTATTTCCACTTTCGAAAAAACTTTACATTTCACTAAAACTTTTTCTCCTGTTGGATATCTTAAATTATGTTTTTTATTTCAATTCTTTCCATATCTTTTCCTATTAAATTACTATTTAAAATAGAAACGTCAAAGCCCGTATCTACCCTAAAGGAACAATCTTTCCCATTTATTTTTCCAGAATAACAAAAATTACCTTGTTCAATCCTTTTAACATTAGAATCTATAAAACTGTGAACAATCGGGGTATTTTTTCCGCAAGTTGAACTCACCCCAAGAAGTTCAACTAATTCAAGTTTCCCTTTTCTTCTGGGCATTCAGAACGAAAATGTCCTTTTTTTCCGCAAGTCCAACATTCTTTATTTTTCATATTGAAACTACTTTTACGCCACTTATTTTTCCGAGAATTTTCATGCTTCTCTTTCCCAACTTTTTTTTTCATTCGCGCGTGATTCCTCTCATCTCTCTCATTGCTTTTCTTTGAAAATTACTGGTATTCCACCTCTTTTCTTTCCTCCTTCCAAAATCTTCTTCTTGTATAATTTTTACCGCTTTAGCTCTTTCAATTGCTAAATTTAACGAAGTAATTCCTTCCAATTGAAGAGTACGTTTAACAAAATTGTCCGACAAAGTTGAGATAAACTGAGCACACGCGATTTTATCCCGAACTGCGTACGGGCATTCCGGATAAGCCAAACGGGATAATCTGTCTATCTCAGTACCAAAAGTTGCTAAATCTTCTCCAAATTTTTGTCTTCTATTTGTAAAAAAGGAATAATAATTTTGAGTTAAACTTCCTTCCCCGGAAAGAAGTTCAAGTTTAGATTTCAAATCCGACAAATTTAAATTTTCTATATTTTCTATCGTTTCTAATACCGTACGCGCTTTTCCCCGCAAACTAGCAGCTAACACCATAGATTGTGTTGCATCATCCCACTTGTTCGCTCGTGCAATGAGAGAAAATTGAGAGAGAAACTCCCGCAGCGGTACTCTACCATCAAATGTATCGGGTTTCAATTTTATTCCCAACTCCGCGCGCATGTTAACTTCCCCCGCGTCTTCCGTGTTTCCGCCCAGCGAATTCCCGGCTCTTAAAATTGAGGGACTTAGCTCGTTTCCTTGTCGCAAGAGTTCATCCTCTAATTGCCGCAGCCTCGCCGTGAGCTCCGTCTCCCTCCGAGCCTGCTCTTCGCGCATCCTTCGCATCTCCTCAAGTATTGTTCCAAGCGATGCTGTTTCCGTCGCAGACCTCACATCATCTGTAGACGGTGTCTCCGCTCTCGCTCGGGTTCTCCTTGGTGAATGTACCGTACTCATTGTTTATATCAGTGTCGATTTCAATCCCGGACGAGACCCCAAAATGTTGCGCTCCCTGACGGTCTCACTCTCACCCTCGCGTTCACTCACGCCCGAAATGAATACGCACTCGTAAGTAAAATAACTTTAATAACAAGCACAAGTAAAGGAGAATATTGAACAATAAGAAAACTCGTATAAGTCGCGGGTGATAGCCAGCCGTCGGAGGAAACGTCCTCACGGCACGACAGCACAGGGCCAAATCCAACATGGCGTCCGGAAAACATCCGATCAACCGTTGTTTATCAACAACTCTCCTGACGACGATCTTCCGGAAACGTCAAAGGGGACAAATTCAGCATGCAAATCCAGGGGCGCAACAATACTTTTGCTGTATAAATTAATTAAAAGTAATCAATTATCATACTTTTTAAATCTATTTTATGCTTTGACATATATCAAATGTTGATATATCAAACTATAAAATGTCAGTCAGCCTGCAGCTATTTTGAGCCTATAGCTATTTGAATTGCTGAATAACACAGTCGTGATGCATGAAAATGCATACACGAGCACGTGCTTCGAATATATTTCAATAAAAGCATAAATTCATCTTAAGTCTATCCCTTTGTGTATATACCGAGACCCGGACCGAACTGAAATCGAAACCGATAACCGTTCCGTTTCCGTTTGTTTTGATCAAACCGAAACTGTAAGTAAACCGAAATTTTGTAAAGTTTATGACATCGGAACCATAACCGGATCGGTTAAATTATTTTCGGTTTTCTCAGTTTTTTTTTGCTATTCTTATTCTATATTTTATTACTTTTTAAAGTAGGATAAAAAGCATTTATTCAGAATTAATATACCCATTATTTTACATATTCCCTTTGGAATTTGAGACATTTTTCCCAAATTTCTGGAAGTTTTTTATACCCTTTTTGAAAAAGATTTTTGGCTAACTACGTATCCAATTTTGCATGCGGCCGGTGAGAATGAGATTCATTTTCGTCGCGTTCATATTTTAGTTTGAACACATCACATCACTTAAACACTTAAAGTTTTGAAAGACAGTCATTTGTAAACATCATTTTTTCAACTCTTTCATAAAGTTCGATTGATTTTTTACTTAAACCGCATTCTCATCGATCGTATGTAAAACTAGATACGTATTCAATCAAAAATCTTTTTTGAAAAGGGTATAAAAAAACTTCCAGAAATTTGGGAAAAATGTCTCGAACTCCAAGGGAAATGTATAAAATAATAGATATATTATTTCTGAATAAATGCTTTTTATACTACTTTAAAAAAATCAGTCTCGTTAATATTTGAATCTAGTATTTTCCGTATAACTCAAATTATCATAATTCTTTCTATAACTACTTTTAGTGTACTAATTCTCTCTAATTGCTATGTCCATTCTACAAATCTGTCATTTAGCGCATTTATAAATTGCAATTTTGTCGCGTATTTCCTTGCGCGCACTTGATAAACTAACTACGCTAAACGTTTTATATACGTTTCTATTGGATATTTCTTGTGTAAATTTTTGCTTTCGATTTGTAAATAGTATATAGAATGTTTTACTCAAATATCCGAATCTCAATTTTAATTTAAAATAGTCGTGTTAAAAAAACTTTTTAATGAACTGTAATCGTAAACCGTAAAAAAATCGTTAATTAAATTTCAATTTTTTTTTATAAACTATAATTTTATAAAACTAAGGAAACGAAACCAAAACCGGGACAGTTATCAAATATTTTATTAGATCGTAATCGTAAACCGAATCGAAATATGATGTCGGTCCGGATCCCTGGTATATCAAGCGACGCGGTAGTGTCGCGACGCCAAGTATATGAAAAAATTTCTTTCTGGCTTGTCAACAGTTTGCCTATGTACAGGGGCCGCGGCGCTACCAAATAGCTTATCCGGAATTTTAGATCTAGTAAACTTTCAATTAAGATATTTTAATAATTAAAGCCGTAATAAAAAATCTAGCGGCACTTTTATTATATAATATGAATACAAGCTTTCGATTGCGACCGGTTCGAATAAGATTGGTGCAGTCCCGAGAAATGATGATCGTATATCAGAATTGTGACATTTTTTGTTCTTCATCATTATCATCATAAGTTTCAGACTCTCACATACGTATGCTCGCACACATACACGCAAAGCGATTTTGTCCTTCAAGGCGCGTTTGCAGCGCTCATGTATGATTATTCGCTTGAGTGTGCAAATACGCCTTGAGAGACAATGTTGTGTATGTACGTGCATATGTATAAGATAATAATGTGAGCTTATAAGAGTATTTATTGCGCGGACAAGATAAAAAATGTTAAGGTTATAAGATAATAGTATATATCGCGAAATAATGGAACGAAAAGACGAAAAGTGATAAGAGTATCGCGGAATAGTGCAACAACGAAGAGAAGTGATAAAGTGAAAAGAAATTATTAACGCGGAATAGTGTAAGGCAGAGAAGTGATTTCTTTTAATCGATGTCATATCGAGCAAAGTTAGGTTACATTAATAAAACTGAGCGAATGCTTACAGTGGAGTGAATCTGTGCATTATCAATTATAACATATTTGTGATAAATACATTATTAGAAAATGATTATGAATAAATCGAAGGAATATTTGGAGATTTTGGCTGGCCATGTTTTCGATAACGATAAGCTGGTAATTATACGCACGAACGCGAATTCATATAATGTTTATTTATATTTTATATATAAATGTAATTAATGCATAACTACTGGAACTCCTTTTCGTTCCAGGTCTATCTGGTAAAGCTTATGATTAATTTCAAAACAAGTCGATCAGTTTGGCACTTTAAACTTGAAATTGGTGATCGATGTGATCGATGTTATTGCAGTAAGGGTTAAGTAGTTTTACGATGTACTGTTTGTAATAAAATCCGTAATATAATTGTGCTATTTTATATATTATGTATAATATTTATTTGGGGGGGGGGGGGGGGGGTCATAATAGCGTAATTTTATAAAAATAAAATGCATTTTAATTTTCTCGAGAAAATCTATAATATTTCTATAAATGCAAGATTGATTTTATCAAACAAATACTATTTCAAATTACAAACTCTCACAAACTAAACTGTTTCTGCAACGTACTTGGCTAGTTAACTTGATTTCATATCTAGTTTTTATTTTTTTATTTTTTAAAGGTTTTTATTTTTTAGAGTTATTTTTTAGAGGGAAACCATTTTTTAGTTTTTTATTTTTATTAAAATTTTTTTAACGGTTATTTTTTAGAGATAAATATTAAGCTTTGGTAATTGTTTCGAATAAGGCCTTTTCTGAATTTTGAGAAATATGACCGGATCTCTCGGTAAAACTCTTTGTTGTGATCCCAACAGTGATAATCAGTCGGGGGAGCCCGACCCCCATCATCCCCTCCCCCCAAAAAACGAAAAATCCCAAAAATTACCCAAAATTAGATAATTATGTACTATAAAGGAGACAGCTCCGAAGATCTTGATCTTGATATATGTTATGACTCTGAGAGTAATTTTGCAACGTGGCTTTTTTATGTTAAAAATATATGGTGGCCCTTAAGGGCCGATTTTGGTCCTGAAAAGGACCGGTGGAGATTAGAGAGTTACGTCTGTTGTGTTCCATCATGTTGGTGTAATTCTTGGATTCTTGGACATCCAGGCACAATGTAACTATGGGATAGCCACATATATATAAATTCGATGGTACTCCGTGGACATGATTCGGGACTTCTGATCCGAATGAGTGGAACTCGTCATTTTGTTCGTGGAGAAACAAGGAACTATTTATAAGTTCGCTGCATCAATTCACAAATTTGTACAGAACTCTACAAGACTTATATTGCTACTGTTTTCAGAGCAGATAAACAAATAAATTGGAATTTTAATGGGTTTTCCTAGGTGTTTTTGGCTGTAGGAAAAAATCCTGACGTGTAGGAGCAAAACTGAGGTCATATTCCGTTTCAGCAAGCGAAAATACATGGGAATACCATGGTCTAGTCCATGGCGCAGACAACTTTTCTTTTTTTGTGGGCCTGTGTTATGAAGCAATACCTAACTTATAATTTAGTAATTTTATAACTTTATAATTTTAATATAACTATATAATTTTTAACAATTTGCACAATTTGCAATTTAATTATTACTTATTAATTAATTAATGTTATTTAATTATATTTGCTTGAAAATGCAGACCGTGCAAATTGTTTTAAAATTATATAGTTATATTAAAACCATAAAGTTATAAAATTACAAAACTATAAGTTAGATAACGCTTTGTAATTGTTAATAATCGCTATTATTCAGATCCAGATAGTTTTGCAGCAATTCAGAAGTCACATGAAGTAAATATGGAAACGATAAATAATGGATAAAGAATGAAAAGGGATAATGGAGAATTCTACATTATTAATCATCAGTAAAGAATAACGTATTCAAATGCATAATTTCTTATTCTCCTTACGAAATACTTTTAGATTAATTTCTTTCTTTTATTATAATTATGTGAAATATATGTATAACTTTAGTATATACAATATTGTTGGCAGACTGTTAGAAGAAAAAATTTATATTACATATTGTAATTGCATTGTGCATACACATTGTATGACATTATATTATATCATATGATATTATAAATTATATCATTATTATAATATCATTATGATATTATTAATTTTTGTGCACCGTTTGCGATTTTAAGCAAATATAATTAAATTAATTATTAATTATTAATTAATTGAACATATTAAATAATAAATAAAATACATATTGAAAAATTAATAAATAAATCTACATATAGTATATATGCTCTATAAATTAATTAAAAGTAATCTATTACCATACCTTTTAAATCTGTTTAATGCTTTGACATCTATTAAATGTTGATATATCAAATCACTAAAATTTCCGTCAGCCTCCAGCTATTCTGAAATAGCTGTTTGAATTGCCGAATAACAAACAGTCATTATGCACGAAGATGCACACGCCTCGGATATATCCCCGAAAAAGCATAAATTCATATGTTAAGACGTTAAGTACGTTCCCTTGTGTATATACTTTCAAAGTCCTCAAAAATACCCATCTATATAAAACAGTTAATATTATACAAAATACAGTATAGTTAGCAATTATAGCTATAAGGTCATATTGCTAGGTTCAAATCGTATGAAATATATAAAAATTCAATTTTATACATCCATGTCCCCATAATAGTCCATACATAAAACATATATATACACAATAGCTTTGATAAATAACCGAACTGAATTTCTGTTATCGACACTATAAGCGCCATGTATTGGACATTATTTTTTCGATAGTTTTATATTTGAGCTATCAACTGTTAAAATTTCAACAAAATTAGACGGCTCGTTCGAAAGTTATTGACATTTTAGTGACAGTACTTTGGTGGACATTATAACGAAAACACGACGATGGAGCAAAAAGCAAATATTAAATTCTGTTTTAAACTTTGGAAAATGGCCACGCGAACACTTGAAATGTTTAGGGAAAATAGCGATAATTGTATGTCCCGTACACAAATATTTGAGTGATATGGACATATTTCAAAAACGGCCGAGAGGATTTGAACGACGACGAATGGCCGATAGTCGTCCGAAGTCGGCGAATAGTGACAAACTCGTGAAGAAAGTGCGTAAACTCATCACTATCGATTCAAATGTAACATTGTGAATGGCAGAGAAATTTGGCGTCGGTAAAGATCTAATTCGCGAAGTTTTAAAAATTTGATCAAACGGAAGATCTGTGCTCGATTTGTACCGCATTCATTAATCGATGATCAAGATAGAGCTTGCGTGGAACATTGCCAGGATATTATTAAAACGGCTCAGAGAAATAAAAACTTCTTGAATTCGATAATGACTGGTCATGAGACATTTTAAGTGTTTGCGTGACCGTTTTCCCAAGTTTAAAACATAATTTAATATTTGCTCTTTGCTCCATCATCGTGTTTTCGTGACAATGTCCACCAAAGTACTGTCACTAAAATGTCAATAACTTTTAAATACATCGTCTAATTTCGTTGAAATTTTAAGTTGGTAGCTCAAACATAAAACTATCGAAAAAAAATAATGCCCGATACATGGCGCTTATAGTGTCGATAACAAAAATTAGTGCGGTTATTTTATTTATCAGATATATTGTATGTCCTCATATCAATATTGCCTGTTCTATCTATATGTCCTTCAATTATACCAAACATGTTTTTTCAACTTTATTTATATTTTTATTTGTATTCTTAAATATTATTAGTATAAAAATGAGCAGTATCAAATATAATTAATATAGTGACATTGTAAAAAAAGTTAAAAATAATGTTACAATCCATATTTTAGTTTATTGCTACAGTTCTAAAAGGAATCTTTAAATATAGCAGCCTTGTGCTTTAAAACAATTTTTTTTATATTAAATTTCGTTTCTTTATTTCTCAATAATATTAATATATCCGAACACCAAATATGATTAAAGAGGCACTGCTGGAAAGGCAAGAGAGATATCGTATTACAAAACTTGTTTCAATTTATTAATTCATATCTTTGAAATAGACCAACTACATATATTTTCAATTTTAAATTCATTTTCTTCGTCTTTATCACATTAAATGGATTTTTCCGAAATAATTAATAAAGAAATTGCAGAAAAATGAGACATTGTATTGCAAACCGCATTTTAAGTTATTATCCCCAAATTATATCTACCCCATGTCTTTTCGTTGTTAGGCTGTCATGATTTCTTCTGAGACATTTTTCGCCATTCAAACTAAATATGATTGAAAACCGCTTCTCCTTGCTAATAAAAAATTGAATATTTTTATAAGCATTACATAATGTTCGCAGTACACAACTAAAATTCATTGATATGATGAGAATAAACAAGCAAAAAAGAGTATGTAATTATAGAAATACACTGTTGGTAAATTTTGAGGACGTACTAGTAAATTAAAACGGAATTTATAATAAGATATCTCTTATATATATATTTTTTCTGCAGTTTTTTCCAATAATTATTTTTAGTTTATTTGCTCTTGTATCAATGATAATTAAAGAAATATGTATAAAGTTGAAAAACATGCAGTTCGTATTTATATTTTGAGGATATACTAATAAATTAAAACGTTTGCAATATAATACTTCTTTTCTGTAATCTCCCCTTACTGATTACTTCTACTAAATTTTTCAGTAATTTAATACTTATTATTTTTTTAGTAATTTTAGACCGTTGAAAATGAGTGGAAAGTCGGAAAATACGAAATTGGTATATTTTCAGGACGAGTGGCACCCGTTTGACCACGTTAATATTGACCACGGTCCCAATTGACAACGTTGAGATTGATCATGTTGCGATTGACCACTTTGATATTGACTACGGTCCCGATTGACCACTGTCCTGATTGACCACAGTCCCGATTGACCACGTTGATATTTACCACGATTCCGATTGACCACGGTCCCGATTGACCATAATTCAAATTGACTACGGACCCGATTGACCACGTTGATATTGACCACGGTCCCGATTGACCACGTTGATATTGACCACGTTAATATTGACCACGTTAATATTGACAACGGTCCCGATTGACCTCGTTGATATTGACCACGGTCCCGATTGACCACGTTGAGATTGACCACGTTGATATTGACCACGGTCCCGATTGAAAAATCATGTAACACACACACACACACACACACATGCGGGGGGTGCAAGGGGGCCTTTGCCCCCCCCCCCCCCCTCCCGCACCCGCTCCGCCAGTCAGGCACAATGGACCTCGCTTTACAACTTGCCAAGTACATGCCCTAGTAACGACATGTATTGATCCATGGTCAATCGGGACCGTGGTCAATATTAACGTGGTCAATATTAACGTGGTCAATATCAACGTGGTCAATCGGGACCGTGGTTAATATCAACGTGGTTAATGGGGACCGTGGTCAATATCAACGTGGTCAATCTCAACGTGGTCAATCGGGACCGTGGTCAATATCAACGTGGTCAATCGGGACCGTGGTCAATATCAACGTAGTCAATCGGGACCGTGGTCAATCGGGACCGTGGTCAATCGGGGGGACACCGTGGTCAATCGGGACCGTGGTCAATATTAACGTGGTCAATATTAACGTGGTCAATATTAACGTGGTCAATATTAACGTGGTCAATATTAACGTGGTCTATATCAACGTGGTCAATCGGGACCGTGGTCAATCGGGTCCATGGTCAATTTGAACCGTGGTCAATCGGGACCAAGGTTAATATCAACGTGGTCAAACGGGATGCTCCCTTTCAGGACATATGCTAATAAACTGAAAAGTGTTATATAATACAATAATCTCTTAGTTTTCTTGCAGTTTACGTGCTTTCATTAATTATTTTTAATTTAATTTATTTTCGTTTTCCTTGTAAAGATAATAATTTAGAAATATAAACTGGAAAAAACAAATATATAGATATATTTCAAGTACACGTACTAAGTATGGTAAGTTAAATTTGAAATTATATGGTATTTTTTTTCTGTTAATAATTTTATTAAAGAATTAGTAAGTTGAGTTACTATTTTTATATTATCATCATAAAAAACAAGATTATCATTTTGAGTTACGCTTACAGCTTTATTCCCTATCATTAACCTTTTTTTTTTTGATGACGGAGGGGAATGTGGGGCTCACCCCCGGCCTAAACAAACGGCCGGGGGACTACCCACTAAAACCTCTCCGGGTGATCTAGGCCCGGGCGTTAGAGAAGGCCTCTCCGAAAACTGGCTGTTGCACTACTTCGGAGAGGCCTTCCGCCTGCGAGCCTGTCACGTGGGGGGAGTATTGGTCTCCCCCCCAGAGTCCCCGTTATCTTGGGGACTCTCGCTCGTATTGTGGAGAGGGGGACCACCACCAGTGTAGCCGGAAACAGGTCCCGCGGCTCACGGCTCAGCAATGGAGGGGATAACGCACACAAGCGCGAACCGCGTACGTGTGCGCTCTGCGCTTCGGCTAGCTTCGGAGAGTAGAGAAGAACAGACATATGTTTTCCGTCTTCTTCTTACTTTCTACCGAGCTGGCAACGATGGTTGCGTTCCGATATTCACTGCCAGTACTGAAAATCTATAGTGCACGTGACGTAGACTATAGATTTTGCAGTACTGGCAGTGAATATTGGAACGCAGCCGAAGGCGACATTGATTGCTTGGCTTATTACATACGATAGCGTTCAATGTTTTTCTAACTCGTGAAATTTTTATTATGCATATATGTGTATATATATATATATATATATATATATATATATATATATAACATTTTTTCGTTATGCTATATTAAGTTTTATTATAATATAATCCCACTAAAAAAACCTGACAAAGGTAAAAAAAATACGCCAAGTATATATCTAAAAAATAATTTATAAAATATTTTTCCTAAATAATAAGAAATAAAAACTAAATATGAAATCAATAGTTAACTAGCCAAGTACTTAGAAGCAATTCAGTTTGTGAGAATTTGTAATTTAAAATAGTATTTGTCATAAAATCAAATTTGTATTTATAGAAATGTTATACACAAATTCTCTGCATAAAATTAAAACGCATTATATTTTTATTAAGAGAAACCTGAGTTTCAAAATAAGTTCAATAGAAATAAGAAAATATAAAAAAATTTTAATTGAAAAAACCTGGCGCTGCTAACTTTTAAAGTATATATTAAAACCAACAAACAATAAATTTAATTTAGATCTAAATTTAATTTAGAATTATATTTAATTTAATTATATCACAATAACTGCAATGTGAATGTATTAAAAAATACACTAATTTTAGCATGTTTAGTTTAGCAGCGCCAAGTTTTTTCAATTAAAATTTTTTTATATTTTCTTATTTCTATTGAACTTATTTTGAAACTCAGGTTTCTCTTAATAAAAATATAATGCGTTTTAATTTTATGCAGAGAATTTGTGTATAACATTTCTATAAATACAAATTTGATTTTATGACAAATACTATTTTAAATTACAAATTCTCACAAACTGAATTGCTTCTAAGTACTTGGCTAGTTAACTATTGATTTCATATTTAGTTTTTATTTCTTATTATTTAGGAAAAATATTTTATAAATTATTTTTTAGATATATACTTGGCGTATTTTTTTTACCTTTGTCAGGTTTTTTTAGTGGGATTTCACTGCTTTTTGTAATTACTCTTACTTTATATTAGTATATTAGTATAACAATAAATCACACGAAATTAATATCTGCTTTGATAAATAGCAATTGCTTATGAATCGTTAATTTTTAATTGTTATAGAGATCGAGTTTCAAATATCTTCTAATAATTTTTGTGATCGTATATAACAAGATATATATATAACAATAAATCACACGAAGTTAATATCTGCTTCGACAAATAGCAATCGCTTGTGAATCGTTAATTATTAATTATTATAGAGATCGAGTTTCAGATATCTTTTAATAATTTTTGCGATCGTGTATAACGACACATGGAGCTGTTGCCTACTCGCTGTCACTGTATGAATGACAACAAAGTGAGACATTCCATATACAATATAATAGCGCTATATATGCCGCATACCGACACGCGTCTTTGTTTACTTATTTGGCGGTATGATCATGTGGTGTAATGGGGTGTACATATACACATATTCGCTTTCTCTCTCTCTGCCGCTTTCTCTCCCGCTCCACTTCTCCCGCTCTCCCCTCTCCCGCTCCCCCTCTCCCGCTCCCCATCTCCCGCTCCCCCTCTCCCTCTTTCCCTCTCTCCCTCCCGCTCTTCCCCCTCTCTCTTTCGCTCTCTCTCCCTCTCTCCCCTCCCCCCTCTCGCCCCTCTCTCTCCCCCCTCTCCCCTCTCCCCCTTCTCTCTCACCCCCTCTCCCACCCTCTCTCCCTCTTCCTCCCTCCCACCCTCCCTCTCTCTCTCCCCCCTCTCCCTCTCTCTCTCTCTCTCTTTTCCGCTCTCTCTCTTTCTCCCGCTCTCTCCCTCTCCCGCTCTCTCTCTCTTTCCTGCTCTCTCTCCCTCTCCCGATCCCTCTCTCTCTCCCGCTCTCTCTTTCTCCCGCTTTCCCTCTCCCGCTCTCTCTCTCTCTCTCTCCCGCTCTCTCTCTCTCTCTCTCTCTCTCTCTCTCTCTCTCTCTCTCTCTCTCTCTCTCTCTCTCTCTCTCTCTCTCTCTCTCTCTCTCTCTCTCTCTCTCTCTCTCTCTCTCTCTCTCTCTCTCTCTCTCTCTCTCTCTCTCCCTCTCTCTCTCCCGCTCTCTCCCTCTTTCCCACTCTCTCTCTCTCCCGCTCTCCCGTTCTCTCTTTCTCCCGCTCTCTCTCTCGCTCTCTCTCTCTCTCTCTTTCTCTCCCGCTCTCCTGCTCTCTCTCCCCCCTCTCTCTCTCTCTCTCTCTCTCTCTTATTTATTATAAACTTTTTAAATTATAATTTTATGGAAGGGTAATACACGAAAGAATTATCGTACATGAGCGATATGAACGCGCCTTGAGGGACAAAATCGCTTTGCGTGTGTGCGTGCGAGCATACGTACGTGAGAGTCTGAAACTTATTATTATGATGATAATGATGGAAAACGAAAAATGTCACATTTCTGGTATACGATTATCATTCCTCAGGATTGACCGCACCAATCTTATTCAAACTGGTCGCAATCGAAAGCTTGCATCCACATTGTATAAGAAAAGTGCCGTTAGATTTTTGATTAACGACTTGGTTCCTGAGGAATTTTAATCGAAAGTTTATTAGACGTAAAACTCCGGATAAGCTACTTGGTAGCGTCGCGGCCCCTGTACATAGGCAAACCGTTGACAAGCTGGAACGAATTTTATATATACTTGGCGTCGCGACGCTACCGCGTCGCTTGATAAAAGTAATATATTTACATGTAAGGACATATGCGATTTCTTAATTACTTTATATTACTTTAATAATTACTTTATTAATTATTTACACAAATATGTGTTTGCGTAAGATTATAAATATTACAATAATATGAGAACAGTGAATGGACTTCCACACCACCCATGAGGTTCCACTAACGGCGCGTTAGATTTTTTTATTACGTGGATCTTCGCCTGGAGTCCTATTGTACCACATTTTATTCATGTCTTTTATAGACATATATATTTTACATATCTACTTTATAGGTGTGATATCTTTTACGGACAAGATACGCGGATGATAAAAATTAAAAAATAAATAAATTTTTCATCAATTTTAAATTGAAGTAACTTTTGGGATTGTCTAGTTAGTACATCCTTGAAAAGGAAACTTGGATATGGATTTTAAAAAATTCATAAAATTAAATATATTTTTAAATCACCATTTATATTTATAGATTTCTGCTTGTGTTTACAAATAGACGCATAGCCCGTCGTGTCCGCTCGTCTCGATATGCCTTCTTCTTCTTCTTCTTCTTCTTTCAATTTATCTGGCCGCTTGTGATCAAGGGTGGATCAACAAATTCTGGCCAACAACAGGTTATAGTGAGAATAAGTTTCTGGGAGAAATTATTTATAGGATAATGTGAAACCTCTTTCTGAGGCATGTGGGGAAGTGGAAGGATAGAAGAGTTTTATATGATAATCTGTGGAAAAACCTCTTTGAGGCATGTGGGAAGGACGGGCCCGAGCGGAATCGAACCTGGAATCTCTCGATTACCAGGCCGCGACTCTACGCCCAGCGCCACGCGTCGCCCCCTCGATATGCCTAAATCAGCTGACAAAGTTTTTTTTTTTTTTGTTATTGTCTCGGAACAGTTTCGTCGTTTTCAAACATGTAGAATAGGCTCTCGTCTCTTTTCTCGCCGAAATGTCGACTAGATAAGTAGTACGCGGGCATAGAATCAATAAATCGATTATATCAATTCAAATTTATCTCGAATTCTTTACACTGCTACTTCGTTTTAATAACTTTCTCTAAACAGTGCTCTTGTGTAAAATCTTGATGTTCAGAAAGTTGGAACTATCCCAATTGTAAGCCTCAAATTTATTTATATTTTTATCTGTTTCATTCTTATTTATATTCTTATTTATATTTTTATCTGTTTGACAATTCTATATAGAAATGTGTGATACATTAAAAAAAAACCGAAGCGAAGCTTTTCAGAAGCTTGGCTTAGTGATGATCGATTTAAATCTTGGATACGCAAAGTATCATTTGATGATAGCCTTTTCCATTGTATTATATGTAATCAAAATTTTTCGTGCAGTTTATCGCACGTTAAAAGACATGCGGATTCTGCGCGTCATAAAGAAAATGCATCGTTATTATTAAATAATAACAATATAAGTAATAATAAACAATATAAGTTCAAATACAATAATACGAAAACGTTTTAAACAACAATGGTTAGATATCGATTTGTTTAAGCCATGGCTACGCGAAGTGTCACATGACGTTAATTCATTTTTCTGCGCGTTTTGTAATATATCTGTTGTTGGTGGTTTGTCTCAAATCTATCGTCACGCAGAATCCAAGAAACATATTATAAAATGTAAAGAAAATGAAACAAACAAGTCCAGTGAAGATATTAATATGAACGAATCACTTTTGCCATTTGAAGAGCGAAAGAAATCAGCAGAAATTCGTTATGCCGCGTTAATTGCTGATAAAAATATTTCGTATCAAACGGCAAAAAATATTCTTACTATTTTCCAAGAAATAGGAAAAGATTTTAATGTTTTGAAAAATATGAGTATGGGCCGAACAAAATGTACAAGTATAATTTCAAATGTGCTATGTCCGATTGAGACGGATCGTATAGTTAACAGCATTCAAAACACTAAATTTTCAATTTTTATTGATGAAACGTCTGATATTTCAAATGAAAATTGGATGACGTTTCTTGTTCGGTATGTTGATTCGAAAACATTAAACATTCGCTCGCAATTAGTAAAATTAATTAATATTGATGCGAGAGATTGCAGCGCAGAAAAATTGTTTAATGCCTTTAAAGCTGAAATGTGGAAATTGAATATTCCATTTTTAAATATTGTTGCTTTATCATGTGACAATACGTCCGTAATGACAGGAAAACATCTTTCATTTAAAAAAAAGCTGGAAGAGATGTGTAAAAATTTAATTACACTTCCATGTCCTTGTCATTCCACTGCATTAGTTGCGCATGCCGCATGCGCTAAAATACCGGATTATTGCGAGGAATTTAAAAAAAAAACGCGAATTTTATTAACGGTAGTCCGAAACGTTCGGCAATTTATCAAGAGTTCTGTGAATGTTTTCAGGAAACAAACCTAAAAATTTTAAAGTTGTCTGATACACGGTGGCTTTCTCATCATTCATGTGTTGAAAGACTTCTTGAGTCTTGGGATACTATTAAGTTATTTCTGAATGAAATTACCATAAGCGAAAAAACAAAGTCTGGAACAAATTTATTATCTATGATGCAAGATCTAGATATAAAAGCCTATTTCTTATTTTTACAGCGTATTTTAAATTTTTTAAATTCATTTAATGCATTTTTCCAAGCTGTGGAAACTAGAATACATTTATTGCAGCCAAAGTCAGTAGAACTTTTAACCACAGTTTGTAAACACTTTTTAAAGTCAGAACATTTGAATAATTTATGTAATAATATTAAATTTGATGAAAAGGAGAATCAAAAATTGTTAGAAGAAGTTTCTTTAGGATCTGAATGTGAAGAATACCTCGATAAATTAATGAAGGAAGGACATGCAGATATAGTTGCAAATGTTCGAAAGAATTGTTTGCAATTTTATGTAACTGCCGCCGAGGAAATTTATAAAAGATTACCAATTAATGATAAATTTTTATCAAAATTAAAAGTTTTCGAATATAACCTAGCATTATTAGATATTGATAGAGAAACATCATTCAATGATGTTTCTTTTATCGCTGAAACTCTTGGCGGTTTTGACGAAAACGGTTTGAAGAAAGAATGGCTTACTTTACATCTAGATTTTACAATAACAGAAAAGGAAAAGCTATTAAAATTAAACTTTGATGATATGTGGAAACAAATTTTACAAAGTCAGTATTCCACTAATATTAATAAATATCCCAATCTCAAACGTCTTTTGAATGCTGTTAGATCACTCCCAAATTCGAATGCCGATCCAGAAAGAATGTTTTCTGTTTTAACAGATTTAAAAACAAAAACACGAAATAAACTTTCGTCTTCCTCTATAAATGCTATTTGTGTTTTGAAATCAGCATTGAAAACAAGAAACGAAACTGTTCTAAACATGGAGATTGATGAAAAGCATTTATCTCTTATGTCGTCGGACAAATTATATAACACTCCTCCTAAAAAACAAAAAAGCAGTCTTACATTATATGCTGCAGATGTTTGTGATATTGCTGGTCCCTCAACATCCAATGATATGCAATAATAATGTTCAAAAGATAATGACTTGTATTTTATGGGTATTATTATTCATATAATATAATAAATAATTTTGTTCACTTTTTAATATGTTTATAAAATAAATTTTATCTGTAATAGACATCACATTTGTAAAGGACAAGTGTGTAAAAAATTTCTTGTCATGAATTGACATCACACTTGCAAAAGGCAAGTGTGTAAAAAATTTCTTGTCGCTAATTGACATCACACTTGCAAAAGGCAAGTGTGTAAAAAATTTCTTGTCACTAATTGACATCACACTTGCAAAAGACAAAAAATTATTCTGTGAATAACAGATATAATAGAGAATATTTCATAATATAATGTGGTATGATATGGCTACAGGCGAAGATCCACGTTAAAAAAAATCTAACGCGCCATTAGTGGAACCTCATGGGTGATGTGGAAGTCCATTTACTCTTTGTTCTTAAATTATTGTAATATTTATATAATCTTACACAAACACATATTTGTGTAAATAATTAATAAAGTAATTATTAAAGTAGGGATGTGCCGGATTCGGCAACTATCCGGTATCCGGCCAATCCGGCTACTTTTTTACAATCCGGCCGGATAGCCGGATTGATTAACTATCCGGCCGGATTGTAAAAAAGTTCCGGCTATTAGCCTATTCGGCCATTTTCCACAGTCTGGATGGTGATTATATCCAAAATTTAAATTTCAAATATAATGAATAATAAATTAATAACGTATAAAATCGTATATAATCGTATAAAAGGTACACTGATAAAAATATTTAATTAGATTGACCAATGTCTGTTGAAATATAGATCATCAAGGTATTTCATCAAACATTTGGTCAATCTAATTAAAGACTTTTATTGTTTGAGTATTGACACTATATACATTAATATGTATGTTCAAATGATATAATATTATCGATATAAAATAGTTAATTATGCGCGAAATAGTAAAATGTACATATAACTTTAATTATAATATTTTTTTTATTGTAAAACACAGTTAAATTCACTTTTTCTGTTTCTTCGCATAATTGCCGGATAATATCCGGTTATCCGGTAGCAATAAATGTCGAATTATCCGGTATCCGGTTATCCGGAAAATTCACTATCCGGCACATCCCTAATATATATATATACATATACATATACATATATATATACAGGGTATCCCAAAGCACCCTTGACAACGCTCGTGAGCAGGTAGAGCACAGTAAACTGAACAGAAAAGTCCTGTACCATTTTTTTCTATAACGCTTAATAAAGGAGTTATTATTGAGTAAAGTCTGGCCAATCAGCGTCGACCTTTAGCCGCGCGCCTGGTAGTGTGCGTGAGCGCTCCGTCGCTATGGCGACACACACTAACAGACGGGCGGCTCACTGACGTGCGTCCGGCTAAAAGTCGGCGCTGATTGGCCAGACTTTACTCAATAATAACTTCTTTATTAAGCGTTATAGAAAAAAATGATACAGGACTTTTCTGTTCAGTTTACTGTGCTCTACCTGCTCACGAGCGTTGTCAAGGGTGCTTTGGGACACCCTGTATATATATATATATATATATATACTGGATGTCCTAAAACTACCGTATTTCCTCTTAATAACAGATTCCTTAGAAAATTTCAAGACGAAAATCCTAATACAAAAATGTCGAGACTATAATAGTTTTTAAATGGGAAGCGATTATATTTTACGAATGACAGGGCTGAGATTTTGCGCGCTCAGGTACGGTGAAATAGTACACACCTTCATGGTAACATTGATCGACCACTTTGACAGCTGAAGTTGAAACATGTCACAAATTTTTACTTGAATCATTTTTTAGATGCCTTTAGTTCTTGCATCCATTATTCGTAAAAAGAATATACTAATGCAATGCGTGAAAACAGAAAAGCGGGAAAACATAATGACAATGCTATTGTAAATTTATACGATAATCACAATATCATAAAAAGGGCGCCCCATTCATAGAGCACTATTATCACTTGTTATTTCGCCATGCCTGAGCGCACGAAATTTCAGCCCTGTCAATCGTAAAATTTAATCGCTTCCCGTTTGGAAACTATTATAGTCTCGGCATTTTTGTATTTGGAATTTTGTCTTGAAATGTTCTAAGGTATCTGCCATTAAGAGGAAATACGTAGTTTTAGGACACCCTGTATATACATATTTTGTAAAATGTAAAATTTTTTATATAAGTTTCTGACTCAACACTATACTTCAATATTTATTTTTATATATAAAATAACAAGAGAAATGTGCTTTAATATTTATCTTTATATTTAACTATTATTATTAATAATAATAATTTTATCAATAACGTTTCATTATCAAGATGAATAAAATAATATTTTAATTAATCAACAATCATGATACGTAATTATTCAGAGATAAAGCATGCGTCTCAAATATACCCCGATATATTTATGTGTCAAGGCATTCCTCTATTCTCGATCGTATAACAATTACTAAAACTTTAAAGGTTATTATAAATATATTAAAGGTTATTGTAAATATAATAAATATTAAGACATTTAATAGAATTCGATAAAATTGAGTAATGTAACTAAATTTAATGCGAAATATTACGTTAACCTTAGATATTTTCTGTAATAAATAAATATAGAATTGTAAAATAAATTAGAAATACAAATTACCTTAATCTCCTCACGCCAATCACCAATATTTAAAACTATTACACTGCACAAACTATAACACAGTAAATCGCGTTGAAACAACGAAATCGAGAATCACTCTGCGCTACAGTCTGCATAGAAGTGTATATACCATATAAATGTATATATGTAATAAAACTATTTCTTTTCTTCTTAAATATTCAATGTTTTTGCTTCATTCACTCCTCATCAGCGACTTTGTATTTGTAATGTTTATTTTGTGAAAGTATGTCCAAACGATTTTTCCGTAAGATATGTTAACATATCATGTATTTAATAACAAAAAAGACGAAACCATAGAATATGTCAACAAATTATGTATCTATTGTAACAAGACGAAAGATATACTTATATTACATTTATTATATATATTTTTATATATAACGAGAAAGACGAAAGATATACTTATATTACATTTATTATATATAATTATTATATATTAACGAGAGACGCTATCGTGTTTCTTGATTTTGCTATACAGGATGTTTCATAATTCACCTTCACGAATTATTCCATACTGCATAAGAATGCGGTACATTACATAAATTATGAAAAATTATTATTTAATATATTATTAATTTATTTTAATATTTATATTTATGAGATATATGCGTGCGTGAATATTTATGCGTGCATGTGTGCGCGCGTACGTATGTGTGCGTATATGCGTATATGCGTTACGTGTATGCGCGAATTGTGTGGCGCGCGTATGTATGTATGTGTGCGTGCGTATACATATCAATGAATCTGGAACAATATGGCGTCTTGCGAACAAAGCGACATACGTCTAGCGGCGTATCAGTGAACCTGGAAAACGGACTAGCAGCATAGCCTAGCGGCGTATCAGTGAACCTGGAAAACGGACTAGCAGCATAGCCTAGCGGCGTATCAGTGAACATGGACAAACATGGCGTCTCGAAAAGTGACACCTTTTTGGCCGAAAAATTAATATGAAATATCGAGATCTGTACATCAAGTGCAAGTACCAGTGTCATTTTGATATTATTACATTCGGAAAAATCCATGTTCTCGATTGATATGTTCATCTCTCGAAAGGATGGTCCGACGTACGAGATATTTCGAATTCATTTCCTAAAATTTTCAAAAAACATCCTCACTCCGGTAAATGATACACGGTAGCGTCTGTTTACAGTAAACAAAAAAACGACGAAAGATATACTTAGCGAGACGCTACCGCGTCTCTTGATATTATTTTCAAAAGAAAGCTGCCACGTAGCCCCGGGAACAAAAGAAATGAAATACGAAAGCCAGAAATAATATTTTTCCTCACATAATTCAAATAAATATTTCATAGACTTGTTACTAAAGTATTCCAAAGAAATAATATAAATTATCACATTAACATCGTGAAAAATTATTCAGGCTTCGGTAACTACAAAAAAAAATGCTCGACATGCCGTCAATTCTATAATCGTCGCTTCAAATAATCGCAGGAGCTGTTCTCCTTACAGACAAAAAAAAATTCCTTTTCACATACAAATATAATAATGCTCAATTTTGTTTCAAAAGCTCCGTCGTTCTCGACCTCTTATTTCCCGTTTTCGTGGGCCCCACGTTGGGCGCCAATTTGTAACCGTAATTTCTCTTTTTAATTATTTAAATAATAATTATTTGTTCGGCGGGCGGTTCTCGGTGCCCACGGCACACCTTCGGCGCGTATCTCGAATATCGGTCTCGATATCCCGCGAAAGTCCGTATATCACAAAAAAACCGAGTTGGGCGCCAGGTACGGCAGGCCGCACCATTCACGATAATAATAACGCTAAGAGACAATTACGAGACCGATAATTAACGCGACGGCAAAATTCCGCGGCTACTCGATTTACCCAAAATGGTAGAGGGGGTGGTTCGGGGGGATACGGGAGAGTTCTTGAGAATCGAGAACACGGGAGCGAAAATGAGCATTCGATAAGTTAAAATGAAAGATAACAATAATAATATTTTAAAGGAAACAAGAGTAGATAGCATTTCACAGAATTAATAATCGTGAGCGACAATGGTTATTCTACAGGCGAATAAAATATATTATTTTCGCGAAGATCGGCACGACCGTGCGCAACAGTATTAAATTACCGGGCGTCTTACGCGCTTTAACTCGACTTTTCGGCCGCGAGGATTTCCGCCGTACGAGACTTAATCAGGCCGCGACAACTAAAGAAATCTCTCGAATGCGCCGGTAACTACTTTACGCACGCCCGTGAATCCGCTTCAATACAATATAAATTTCTCGGTGATACGACTCGAATCGGTCTTTTAACGCAGCTCGTGATGCTGGAATGTGCCTCAATAATAATAACGAGGACCTTTGCTTGGAATACACCACGTATATTACTCGGATGACTCGCGAAAACTAACGACGGAGTCACAAATACCCGATAGATACTCTGCTCGATACCGGAGAATTGCGCTTTCTCCTCACTCTAATTACGCATAGCGTGTACAAAATAACTGCTAACAATACACAAAAAGAATACGAAAACTATCGGTGACGACTGTGGTGTACGAGTCGTATGACGCAATACTTTGCGCGATCCGGAATATCGATCGCGCGAGCGTGAAAATCTCGATATTTTACAGCACGTAATAATTACAGACGCGAAACTAACATTAATGACTGTCGGCGGCGGCGAAGTAAATAGAGAGAGCCTATTAATCTAATTCGGATGAGCGACGTGTGCCCGTCGGCCGTGCGACGTAATCTACCCAAAAATGTTCACAAAGTTAATTCACCAAAACGCGTGGCTCGACAACTATTAAGGGCGCGACTCATCCGAATTAATTACCTACAATTATTCAGCAACAAAATTGGTCGACGACGCTCGTCCCACCGGCAGGAAGTTCTCGGTGCTTCCTTGATCGTCTAATATTCCGCTCGCTCCTCGGAAAACCTGCGTCCTATCGGATGGCTCGCCGAACAGTGCCGAGCGAGAGTCCTGCAGGAGACACGCCGGCGCGATAAATCGCTATCGCGCCACTTGTGGCGCTTTCGCATTACGCAGGGCCGTCCTGCGATCCTTGCGATCCTTGTGGTCGTCACGGCCGTATCGGTGGGCTCACCGCCCCGAAATTTCTAAATTCGATGGCTGCTTGACTGGCAGATGCGGAATTCCGGCAGCGTCCGATCGGCTCTCTTTCCTATCTTGTAGAATAGGTCTATGGTCGAGAGTCCTCTCGCCGCTCCGTCCTTGGGACTCCCTCGCTTCGCGCGGGTGGAGTGGCCGTCCCTTCGGCCAGGTCCTTCCGGCCCTTCGCCTCTGTTCCTGTCGTAATAATACAAAATTATCGGCAGCGATGTGTGTTAGCCACCAAGAATGTAGTTAATAAAAAAAACTACGACCTGACGTCTCTCGCTCCTTGAAAGTCTCGGACTCCCGCCCTCGGCCGCTCCTCTTCCTTCTTCCTTCCTCTCTGCCGGATGGGATCCCGCCGCTCGACCTCGCGCCGACAACAATTTCGCGGGCTCATTTCGAGCTTACAGTTTCGATAAATATTACTACCAAAAGTCGGATTTCGTCGATCCGACGATTGGGCCTCTCTCTCCCTAAATAGAGAGGACGCAGGCCCCCGAGAAACCGCCCCCGATCGGGTCATTCGACCCTTGTGACGGACGTCCCAAAAACGTCACGTCACAATACACAAACATATAAAATAGATTATACATATACACAATATACGGTATGTCGGATTTAAATAAATTGACTGATTACAATATATATATATATATATATATATATATATATATATATATATGATACATATACCCAGCAAACATCGAATATATCTGCTATATAACATAGATGTAACATGTGCACTTATTATGTACATGTTATATGTGTATAACAATCATATCTTGGTTTGCTGGGTTACAATTTATGCAGTACAGTTCGAGAAAATTGAACTAAAATATATTATATATGGACGTAAATATATTATACATACCCAGTAAGCAATTTGATAACAAATTGTTGCCAAATTGGCATCAAATTCGCTCAAAACTTGGTAACAAATCCAATGCCATCTGTGTCCGCATTAAGCTTGTGTTTTGGTGACAAAGCTTGCTGACATAACCTGACAGCAAATTGATGGCAAAAACCGAGCAAAGCTTGACATGATTTGACGTCAAATTGGTGGCAAAAATCGAGCAAGATCTGCGCAAGACAATCTGACAGCAGATTGTCAGCAAAAACCGAACAAATTCTGCAGCTTTTGGCCATTCATATAAAACAGTATATTTAAATGGATTTAAAGTCTCAACCCTAAGTAACAAAATGATGATAAGTTCTGGTCATAAAATGATCATTAGATAATCAGACATTATATAAAATCATATATTAATGTGTTAAAACATATAGATAAATTTAAATAATTTAATTTATAAAATTAAAGATCTTTTTGGACAGAAATTGTTCGAATAAGTGAAAATCGAACAATTATTTGTCCGATTTGCCAAAAATCAGTTCAATATCTGAATTTCCTGTATAAGAATTGTGTCAAAAATTGAACTGATAAAAATATATATATTATAATATTATTAGCATTTTGCAGGCTTTATATACACTCATGACAAGAATTTGAATACGGGTATAGATAATGGATAACGCGCCGCATAGCGTTAAGCGACTGAACTATTTTATAATACTTTGTGATAAGCTGCAGATTCTGTTCGGTTTTTGCTGCCAATTTGCCATCAGATTGAGCACTTCAGATCTTGCTCAGTTTTTGCCGACAATCTGATGTCAGTCATGTCAGCAAGGTTTGTTCGGTTTTTGCCGCCAATTTGCTGTCTAGTTATGTTAGCAAGCTTTGCTTGGTTCTTGCCGGCAATCTGCCAGCTTAATCGTAATAACAACTCTTGTACCAAATTTGTAGCCTTTTTGCTGACAATAATTTGTAGCAAGCACTTGGCAATATCTGTTAGAACAGATGTGGCTGACTGGGTATAATTTTGAATACGATGATAAATCTTTATCATCGACAGTATATCGGTATAATCGATATGATTGAGGACTAATGAGTAATATATAAACTTCTTCACTATAAATGTGAATGTTTATATATTCTTATGACATAAGTATGCACATATTAAAATTTACATTTATATAAATATTAATATAAATATTTATAAATGCAAACACATAAATTCTCTGTCCGCAAAACATTGCAACAAAATTTTATGATTGTTACAATATTTTGGATATTTATAATATAGAAAGGGCTCCTCCATCGCCCATTTTTGTGAGAACGCAACCAAAATATTTTATTTATTATTTTCATATCTGCGATTATAATTTGCAAGCAGATTGAGGCATCTTTTTTCTGGCCAATATTGTTACGAGTATCAGGATAGATTTTTTTTTAATCATAATTTCTTATCATTTTAAAAAAGGCAGCAGTTTATTGCTTGCTATAATATTACAAGACCGTTTCCTCATACTCTTTACATCCTTGAAGTATTTTTTCTCATAAGGATTGCCTCCTAATGACGAAGACGTATATATTTTTTCTCTTTAGCTACCAACTTGTATATACACAGCCTGATAGACTATTATATACGCGAAATTTGGTGCCATCAAAAAAAGAAAAAATACATCGCCAGTAATCACAATAATAATTCCTTCCAATAATTTGTAAGCTTTTATTACTATATATGATTGGTTGCAATCATATGAAGGAATACCAGATATTGCACACTTAGTCTTTCAAAAACGGAAGTTTCTTTAAATTTCTTCTGGAATAACTTTTTTAATAACCAGAATATTCATGCACAAACCGCATATGATATGAAATATTTTTTAAAGCAACCAGCACACGAATAAAAATCGCCTCTGGAATAAAATATTTTTTTAATAACTAGAGCGCACATGCAAACCGCTTCTGGAATAAAATATTTTTTAAAACAACCAGCACACGAATAAAAATCGCCTCTGAGACAAAATGTTATTTTTTTAATAACCAGAGCACACATTCAAATCGCATCTAGTGTGAAATATTTCTTAAAACAACCAGCTCACGATTAAAAATCGCCTCTGGGACAAAATGTTATTTTTTTAATAACCAGAGCACACATTCAAATCGCATCTAGTGTGAAATATTTCTTAAAACAACCAGCTCACGATTAAAAATCGCCTCTGGGACAAAATATTATTTTTTTAATAACCAGAGCACACATTCAAATCGCATCTAGTGTAAAATATTTCTTAAAACAACCAGCTCACGATTAAAAATCGCTTCTGGAATAAAATGTTATTTTTTTAATAACCAGAGCGCACATGCAAAGCGTTTTTGGTGGGGAATATTTCGTTCGACAACCAGTTTACGAATTGATCGCTTCTGGGATATATTCTTCAACCAAAGCGCACATGCAAAACGCATTTGGTGGGAAATATTTCTTTTAACAACCAGCTCACGAATTGATCGCCTCTGGCTAACTAACTACCGTGACACAACTACTATTCCAAAATAAATATAATCAATTTTCAGTGAAATATACAAATAAGCAAGAGATTAATGATATTTTAATAAACTTAAAGTTACTGTTACATATACACAAACATATACACACAGATAATATATAACACACATATAGTATGTTCGGATAAGAAAGAGATGGACAGAGAAGAATGGGCAAAGAGAGAAAGAAGATATGAGTGTAACTGAGCAAGTGTGTACAAGTGCCAAAAGTAAGAAAAAAAGGAAATAGTTATATCTATCTCCGTAGCAATACTTTATGCTCACTAATGTATAGTGACTGATGTGAATTATCAATCGATATATCGTTTTACAGCCATTCCCTCGCTTACTCATTCCTATTCTCTCTCTCTCTCTCTCTCTCTCTTCCTCTTTCTTTTTTTGCCCATATCTGTCCAATTATTTATAACAAAAATACTATATGAGTATTAAATACTATGTGCATCATATATAATGTTGTAACAAGCCGCTTTCGCGAGGCGGGCGACGGATAACTCGGTCGGGATCCTGGGTTCGTGAAAGTGGTATCGAGACACGAATGCGAATGGATGTTTGGTAGAAATGTACTTTATTGCGTGTAAATGTGTGATTGTACAGCGTGAGTGTATGTATAGTTATACGAGGTGTGTGTGTGTATGTGCGCGCGAGACGAGTGATAGTGACGAGTGCGTATAATATAGATATGCGAGTACGTATAATGTATGTGTGCGAGCACGTATAAATTATAGGTGCGAGTACGTATAATGTATGTGAGCGAGTGTACAATGTATGCGTGCGAGTATGTATACTGTCGGTGTGCGAGTATGCAATGCCGGAGGGTGCATGCAATGCACCGCGATTGCGCGCAGCGCGATTCGCGAGTTCGGCGATGCGTACGAGTATCGATTTTTGATCGCGCGGCGTAAATCCGGCAGGAGCCGTTAGCGGTCGGGTGGTCCTTTGCGGCCGCGTCGGTGGGCGGTCCTTCGACGCGGGTATCGATTTCGGATGTCGATCGGTGTCGCGGTAGGGCGCAGGTCGGCCCTCGGCGCGGGACTTATCGTGCCCGTAATAATGCGCGTGGGCGCGTTAATGGCGGTGGCTACCGGTCTGTCCGTACGTGTAATTGTCGACTTGTAATTCGCGTATCTGGATCGCGGGTGGCGGAATCAGGAATGTATCGGCCGACGAGGAATCCCGTCGGTGGCAGAGAACTCCCTGCCACTAGAATAATGCTGATACACACGGTGGACGGAAAGCTAGCGAGGGGCCGAGAACTCCCGGCGGGGTCGAGTACGCCCGATCCCGTGTACCTCTTAATTCGTTCGGAAAGGATCGCTCTCAGAGATGCCGTAAATTCCCGGCGGAGGCTGGGTACTCCCAACCCCGTGGTTCTTTCTCTGGTGAGCGGTTAAGGATCTCGCAATTAGCTCAGACGTCTTACAGGCGCTGGCGGATCGGAGGATCTGGTCCCGATAATCAGAAACGCGCTCTATTTATACTAATTCTCCGGCGCGCGCGTCTGCGTAATTCGCGTATTGTTCTAACGGTAATATCTCGAAGCGGCGTGCGCGGCTCGGGTGTTTTCGGTAACGGTCGGGTCGGTTACCCGAGCGCGTCGTCGATTCGAGATGTTTACGCGCGCCTAAACAGCGGTTTAATAAACGCGTGTTTCTGTTATCGTTTAAAAATGGGCGCTCGGCGCCTCCGCATTTGCCCGACCGGTGTTCGTCGGGCGGCGGACTTCCGGCGGGTCGGCGGCCGGGTAACGGTGCATTACTGAGGGAGTGATGTATCGTTACATCACCCCCCTCCGTAAATTATGCCTGAATTTGAGGCATTCGCTCGGTTACGCGGTGTTCGGCGTACTTCGCTCGCGTTTAGTTGAGCCGGCGGCGGTATCTCAGTTCTCCCGTTTTGGAGAAGCGCATCACCCAATAACCTTGGGGTGATCGGACCTTGTACTTTCGCGATACATGTACCGCGAAGTGTGGAACATCGAATACGATGCCGGGTTCCACTTGCACTCGGATCGGCGGTGGCGGTAACGGGCCTGTCGGCATCAGAAGTCGTGGCGGTTGTTCTTCGCCGGTCTCTCCCTCGGTTTCCCGCGGTGTCTGGCGGGCTGGTTTGCTCGCTGGTCGGCGCGAGCGTGCAGGCGGCGGTGGTGGTGCCTGCATCAGCTGCTGTATCTTGAGCTGATTCTGCCGGTCGGAACGCTGAATCAGCGTGCCGATCTTTAGAGGTCGGCTCGGCGGTCGGGTGGTCGGACCGGTTGGCGGACGGCTGGTCGGCTGCGGTGTTCGCTGGTCGGCCGCTCCTGGCAGCGGAGGATCGTAGGCGAAAAGCGGATCGTCCAGGAGCTGGTTTATCGCAGCAAGGATGTCGTCGGGTTGACTCATCGTTGCGGTCTGTGCCGTTAGATTTCGATTTCGGCGATTTATTCCTTCCCGGCGGTGGTGGGGATATCCTCATCTTCGTCGTCGGTGTTGTTATTGTCGCCGTCTTGTTTTGTTTTTGCGACTTTGAGGTCCTGTATATGTACATGTTTGTACCATTACCCCCGCTTGCTCCTCAGGTCTACGATTACCGGCGAGACGATTCGGCGGACTTCGAGCGGCCCGATGTATTTTGGCGCGAGTTTCGCATTGAAATTATCGGCTTTCTTTGACAGAGGGTGGTCCTTCTTCCACACCCATTCTCCTATGCGTGGCTTCCAGTCGCGTCGCCTGAGATTATAATATCTTTCTTGCCTCTGGAAGGCTCTCGCTAATTGAATGCGGACGATTTTGTATGCGTCGTCCAGCCATTCCCGGATGGTGTCTGGCGGTGGCCCTCCGGTTGCTGGTGCGGTGCGGTGCGGTGGCACGAGCTCTCGCCCGTGGTTCAGATATGCTGGCGTGTAGCCGGTGGCATCGTGTACTGCCGTATTGAACGCGAATTGGAAGGCGGGCAGGTTTTCGTCCCAGTCTCTATGATCCTTGTCGACGAATTCGCTGATCATCGTTTTGATGGTTCTATTCGTTCTTTCCACCGGATTACAGTGCGGCGCATACGCGGGTGCGGTTTTGTGCTGCACGTTGAAGGCTTTTAGCCGTTCGGCGAAGTCTTTTGACGTAAATTGCGTGCCGTTATCTGACAGGATGGTTTCTGGTCGGCCGTGTCGGAGTATTACCCTCTCGGTGATGGCCTTCGTGACTGCTTTGGCAGTGGCTTGGCGGAGAGGTGTTAATTCCACCCACTTTGAGAACCGATCTTGCATCACATAGAGCCATGTGTGGCCTTGTCGTGAGCGTGGTAACGGTCCGACGAGGTCGGTGGTGACCTGCTCCCAGGGTCGTTGCACATCGCTTGCATGGAGTTTGCCGGCTGGTTGTTGCTGAGCCGCTTTGTGCGCTTGGCATTTCTCGCACGTGCGTACATGTGCGGCGATGTCCCGGAACATTCCCGGCCAATAGTGGTGCTCGGCGATTCGGGCGATTGTCTTGGCGATTCCGAGGTGGCCCGCGGTTGGTGCGTCGTGATAATTACGCATCACTGTTGGTCGTTGCTCCTTCGATACGCATTCCTTCCACTGCTCGTCCGCTGTGTTCTCTTTGAAATCCAGGCTGTGCAGGACGTGGCGGAACAGTTTCCCTTCCGTGATGCGGTAATCGGGTCGGCTGTCCGGTTCGTCTTCGACCTCCTGGAAGATGCGCTGATACCAGCGGCACCGACGCGTGGTTGCGGCGCAAATCTCGGGTTGACGCGATAGGGCGTGGCTACGCGGTTGAGCGTGCCCTTCCGGTATTTGACTTCGAGGTCGTATTGTTGGAGTTCGAACAGCCACCGGGCGAGTCTCCCGGTGGGTGCCTCCAGACGCTGCAGCCACTTCAGTGCCTGATGATCGGTCAATACGGTAAAGGGGTACCCCTCGAGGTAGCCCTTCATGCGTCGGATGCCCCATACAACCGCGAGGCATTCTAATTCGGTGGCGCTATAATTCCGCTCGGCGCTGTTGAGCGTTCGGCTCGCATACGCGATCACACGCTCCCCCTCCTCGAAGTATTGTGTCAGGACGGCCCCGAGGTCGCTGGTGCTAGCGTCGGTCTGTAAGACGAATCGGCGCGTGAAATCCGGGCAGGCGAGTACGGGGGCCGAAATGAGCGCCTGTTTTAGTTCGCGGAACGCGTTTTCTTCTGCGGATCCCCATGCCCATCGTGCGTTTTTTTGTGAGCTGGGTGAGCGGCGCGGCAACTGTCGAGAAATTCGCGATAAACCGCCGGTAGCAGGACGCCATTCCCAGAAACTGTCGGACTTGCTTGACGGTTTGTGGCTCGGGCCAGTTGGCGACGGCACTAACCTTGTCGGGGTCGGTTCGGATTCCGTCGCGGTCGACCACGTGCCCCAGATATTTCAACTGATCGACGCAAAAGCGGCACTTGGCCGGGTTGAGGCGCAGGCTTGCCTCGCGTAGTCGGCGGAAAACTTCGGTGAGTAATTGCAGGTGCTCCTCGAATGTTGTGCTTATGACGATAATATCGTCCAGGTAGACGAACACGTTTGGTTCGAGGGCTGGTCCTATGATCGTGTCTAATAGCCGTTGGAAGGTGGCCGGTGCCGAGTGTAGCCCGAAGGGCATTACCGTAAATTGATACAATCCCCGTCCTGGGATCGTAAACGCGGTGATCGGTCGGCTTGCGGGTTTGAGCGGTATTTGCCAATACCCGTTTTTTAAGTCCAGTGTTGTTAAGTATCGCGCGCCCCGTAGTTTGTCGAGTGTCGCGACTACTTGCGGTAACGGGTATGCATCTTTCTCCGTGGCGTCATTGACCTTGCGGAAATCGATACAGAAGCGGTACTTTCCGTCTTTCTTTTTGACGAGCACTACGGGAGAGCTCCACGCGCTTTTGGATGGTTCAATGACGCCGGCGGCCAGTGATGCCAGAATTGAGACGCGAGCAACATGCAACCGAGGTGGAAGGGATAACGCACACAAGCGCAAACCGCGTACGTGTGAACTAGGCGCTTCGGCTAACTTCGGATGGCAGAAGAGGACAGATATACTGTTTTCTGTCCCTCTCCTTCCTATAGAGCCGGCAACTATAGCGACGGGCGTACGGGCGACGCGCGACGCGACGGACGATGTTGCTCGCTTCTTGATTCTTGATACATATGACAGCGTTGAATATTCTTTTTACAGCCTTTTCATGTTATATAATAAATGTTTTTTTTCAACCTTCCTTTCTGCATTATATATTAAATGATTTTTCACTCTTTTGATATTATATATTTATATTAGAGTTATAAGAGAAAATGCATTATTACATTAAAACAATACTGCTTTAATTAATTGTTTTTTATTTAAGTATATTGTATATAAAAGTATTCCGATAAAGTACTCCAAGATTAGTCATTATATTAAACATTTCATATTTTACGTGCTGAGAAAAAAAGTAACTTGATACTTAAAAGTTTTATTTTATTTAAGAAAACTATCTATTCGATGAATTTTAATAGCGTATTTGTTTATATTAAAATCTTTAAGTTTCTTGAATAAAATATTTATTTATTAAATATAATAAATATTAAATATATTTTTCTTATTAAAAACAATATCTAAGTTTAAAAAAAATATTATTTAAATGAAAAGAAATTATACAAAGATAAAAAATGAATATTATTAGAATAAATCAAATAATTTTTACTGATAATATAATTACTGAAATAATAAAAATATATATCTTATGCGAATACTTTTATATACTTAAATTTAAAAAAAATATTAATTAAAGCAGTATTGTTTTAATGTAACAATATATTTTTGTTTATAACTCTGATATAAATATATAATACCAAAAGGCTGTAAATATATTTCTAAATTGGAGAAATAATATTTGCAATTGTAAATATATTTAGTACAAGGCATTAGGTTTAACTTAATAAAATAAATAATACATTTTGGAAATAATTATATCTAATTTATAAAACTCGAGATGTATTATTTATATGAGAATTAAACTTACTTTTTGTGCTCCAAATTAACAGTTTACAAATAATTATTCATTTATCGTTCAATCAGTTTAATATTCTGAATCTTGTGTTGGACTTATATCAGATATAATCAGAAATTAAACTGATCGAAACAGTTACTACATTTTTAATCTTATATTAGTATTATTAAGCTGAATCTTGCAGACTTTATATTCATTTGTAACAATGCGAGAAAATACGTCACATAGCGAAGAAGCTAGTGAGTCGCTCACGTATTTAAGTGAAATTAATTGATTTCGAATTGAATGGAATTTTTTAAAATATATGTTTCATTAAATATTATATATGTATACTGTTTAGTGTTATGTATTCAGGATGAAAAGAAATCGTTTTGTCATATTATTTTTTATATATATATACATTTTTAACACAATAACAACACAAACGTATATTGACCACATGTACGTTTGTGTGTCATACATAATGAATGAAGCCAGACTCCATGACACCATGACTCCAGAGCGATGTTGGAGCGTCGCTCCATGGATGCAGTGCCGATTGCCACGGAGAGACGAAATCCCCAGCACGTCTCCAGAGCGGTTCAAATCATAACGATTGAAAATTGGCGCCCGTAGCCGCTCAGGGATGAGCTGAAAATTACGAATGGTGTTTTTCCATACCACCCATGGGGTATCACCAATGGCGCGTTAGATTTTTTAATGTGGATCTTCGCCTAGAGCCCTATTATACCACATTATATGATATTATATTGTATCTATCTTTAACAAGTGTCATGTCCTTTACAGACAAGATATTATTTACACACTTATGCTTTACAAGTGTGATGTCTTTTACAGACAAGATATTTTTTACACACTTTTCTTTTACAAGTGTGATGTCTTTTACAGACAAGATATTTTTTACACCCTTTTCTTTTACAAGTGTGATGTCTTTTACAGACAAGATATTTTTTACACACTTTTCTTTTACAAGTGTGATGTCTTTTACAGACAAGATATTTTTTACACCCTTTTCTTTTACAAGTGTGATGTCTTTTACAGACAAAATATTTTTTACACACTTTTCTTTTACAAGTGTGATGTCTTTTACAGAAAAGATATTTTTTACACACTTTTCTTTTACAAGTGTGATGTCTTTCATAGACAAGATATTTTTTATTTTATTTTCAACATTATTATTGTATATCATTAATTGATGACGGACTAGCAATGTTATTAACATCAGCAGCATATAATGTAAGACTGTTCATTTTCTTAGGACAAGTAGAATATAATTTATCCGATGACATGAGAGAAAAATGTTTTTCATTAATCTCCATGTCTAGAACAGTTTGTTTTCTCGTTTTTAGTGCTGATTTTAATACACAAATAGCATTTATGCACACGGGCGAAAGTTTATTTCGTTTTTTTGTTTTTATATCTGATAGAAAAGAAAACATTCTTTCTGGGTCAGCATTTGAATTTGGAAGTGATCTTACAGCATTCAAAAGAGACTTCAGGTTGGGATATTTACGTTTTAAAATTTCTTTCCACATCTCATCAAAGTTTAATTTAGAAAAATGTTCTTTTTCTGCTATTATAAAATCGAGATGTAAAGCATGCCACTCTTTTTTAAATGCATTTTCGTCAAAACCACCGAGGGTTTGAGCGATAAAAGAAACATCATTAAATGATGTTTCTCTATCGATGCTACATAATGCAGCGTTTAATTGAAAAACCTTTAATTTATATAAAAATTTATCTTTAATGGGCAGTCTTTTACGAATCTCCTCGGCAGCAGTCACGTAAAATAGCAGACAATTATCTCGAATATTTCCAATTATGTCTGCGTGTCCTTCTTTCATTAAACTCTCGAGATATTCTTCACATTCAAATCCTACATTTATATTATTTAAAGATTTTTGGTTTTCTTTTTCAGAAAATTTAAAATCATCATTACATACATATTTTAGAAGCTCTGGTTTCAAAAAGTGTTTACAAACTGTTATTAAAAGCTCTACTGATTTTGGCTGCAATAAATGAATTCTTGTTTCCAGAGCTTGGAAAAATGCATTGAAAGAATTTAAAAAATTCAAAATATGTTTTAAAAATAGCAAATATGCTTTTACATCAGGATTTTGCATTATAGATAATAAATTTTCTCCTGACTTTGACTTTTCACTTACGACCATTTCGGTCAAAAAAAGCTTGGTAGTATCCCACAACTCAAGATGTCTTTCAACACATGAATGGCGAGAGAGCCACCGTGTATCAAACAACTTTAAAATTTTATGATTTGTTTCCTGAAAACATTCGCTAAATTCTTGGTAAATAGCAGCACGCTTGGGACTGCTGTTAATATAATTCGCCATCTTTTTTAAAAATTCTTCACATATTCCGGTATTTTTGCACATGCAGCATGTGCAGCCAATGCAGCGGAATGGCATGGACATGAAAATGTTAATAAATTTTTACAAACTTCTAACTTTTTTTTGAAAGATAGATGTTTTCCTACCATGACAGACGCATTGTCGCATAATAAGGCAACGATATTTAAAAATGGAATGTTTAATTTCCACATTTCACATTTGAATGCATTAAATAATTTTTCCGCGCTGCTATTTCTCGCATCAATATTAATTAATTTAACTAATTGCGTGCGAATATCTAATGTTTCAGTATCAACATATCGAACAAGAAACGTCATCCATTTTTCATTACTAATATCAGACGTTTCGTCAATAAAAATTGTAAATTTCGTATTTTGAATGCTGTTAACCACACGGGCCGTCTCAACCGTACACAATACATTTGATATTATACTTTTACATTTTGTTCGACCCATGCTCATACTTTTCAATACGTTAGTATCTTTTCCTACTTCTTGGAAAAAACTAAGAATTTCTTTTGCCGTTTGATGCGAAATATTCTTATCAGCAATTAACGCGACATATCGAATTTCTGCTGATTTCTTTCGCTCTTCAAATGACAAAAGTGATTCGTCCGTCATGTTGATACTTTCGTCCGTATTCTTTGTTTCTGTTTTATTATTTTTACATATTTCTATGTGTGCTATTGATTCTGCGTGACGATAAATTTGTGATAAACCATCAATCATAGATTTATCACAATATGAGCAAAAAAAACGAATTTTTTTCATGTGACACTTCGCGTAGCCGTGGCTTAAATAATTCGATCTTTAGCCATTGTTGTTTAAATTTCTGTTTTTCTGTTAATTTTTTATTTAAACTCTTATTGTCAGCATTTAATAATAATGATGTACTTTCTTTCATATTATTTTTGTGGCACGCGGAATCCGCATGTCTTAAGACATGTGTGTTGCACGAAATATTTTTATTGCATATGATACAATGATAAAAACTATCATCAGAAGATACTTTACGTATCCAAGATTTAATTCTATCATCACTAAGCCAAGCTTCTGAAAAACTTCGCTTAGGTTTTTTTTTAATTCATCACACAGTTTTATGTACAACAAAAAATAGAAACAAAGAATTAAGGAAGAATGAGTAAAAAAAGACAAACAATAAAAAAGAAGAAAATATATGGAAATTTGAAACAATTGGGACTTACAATCAGAATTGCTTCAACTTCTTGGATACTAAGATTTTATAAGACACATAAAATAATACGTTGACTTGGAAGCACAAAGCAACAAAATTTTCTCACAGAAGCGTCGTGATACAGTAAACAGTGATATGAAATAAATGCACGTACAAAACAAATGAACAAATGCCGAATTGCCGACTGCTTCAGTTCCCTAGGAAACATCGCTGCGACAGAACATATAATGTCTGGTAAGTAATAAATTTAATCATTATTATTTGTATTTGTTAGACAAGTATTAAGAAAGCTAAAGCTCCAGTTTCTTTCTTCTTTGTAATTATACATATATAATAATGTATTTGTCGAAATTTTATTAACACGATATGTTATGATCGATGATGTAATGTCTGTATGTATGTATGTATGCATGTATATAATATATATTTCTAACTGTTTTAATACATATAAAAATTAATAATATTTTATTTTTACAGAAGAAATAAATGACAATATGCAGCAAGACCTATCAAATATGCAGCAGTTGATGCAACAATTGTTGCATCAACAAAATATACAGCAGCAGCAACAACAACAACTGCAGCAACAGCTGCAGTTTTTGTTGCAGCAGGCAAAAGACCAGCCGCAGGCGCAGTCGGAGTCGCAGCAGCAGCCGCAGCCGCAGCCGCAGCAGCAGCCGCAGCCGCAGCAGCAACCGAAAAATAATAAAAATGGTAAATTATTTATCTTTTATTATTAATTTATTAATTCATATGCATGATTATATTATTTATTTATTTATTATTTATCAATGTATATTTTTATGTTTCACACAAAGGAAAAAAAAGAGGAGGCGGTCGGTCTCGTGCTCGCTGGTACAACCAGCGAGCAGGATGGGGCATACGTGGCGGTCGGACCGGTACAGGCGGCCCTGCAGGCGGTTCGGCTAGTAGAGGCGGCCCTGGAGGTGGCCGGGCCAGTAGAAGAGGAATGAGGAGCAGAAGCCGAGGAGTTATGAGGGGCCGAAGTGCCCCAATATCATTAAAAATTTTTACATAAGATATTAAAAAAATAAAAATATATTAACAAATAATTCTGTAATTATTTATGTACACCCTACATTTTTCCATTTATCCCTCTTGCTCTCAGGTACAATATAATATTATATAATGTGGTATAATAGGGCTCTAGGCGAAGATCCACATTAAAAAATCTAACGCGCCATTGGTGATACCCCATGGGTGGTGTGGAAAAACACCATTCGTAATTTTCAGCTCATTCATTATGTATGACACACAAACGTACATGTGGTCAATATACGTTTGTGTTGTTATTGTGTTAAAAATGTATATATATAAAAAAAATAATATGACAAAACGATTTCTTTTCATCCTGAATACATAACACTAAACAGTATACATATATAATATTTAATGAAACATATATTTTAAAAAATTCCATTCAATTCGAAATCAATTAATTTCACTTAAATACGTGAGCGACTCACTAGCTTCTTCGCTATGTGACGTATTTTCTCACATTGTTACAAATGAATATAAAGTCTGCAAGATTCAGCTTAATAATACTAATATAAGATTAAAAATGTAGTAACTGTTTCGATCAGTTTAATTTCTGATTATATCTGATATAAGTCCAACACAAGATTCAGAATATTAAACTGATTGAACGATAAATGAATAATTATTTGTAAACTGTTAATTTGGAGCACAAAAAGTAAGTTTAATTCTCATATAAATAATACATCTCGAGTTTTATAAATTAGATATAATTATTTCCAAAATGTATTATTTATTTTATTAAGTTAAACCTAATGCCTTGTACTAAATATATTTACAATTGCAAATATTATTTCTCCAATTTAGAAATATATTTACAACCTTTTGGTATTATATATTTATATCAGAGTTATAAACAAAAATATATTGTTACATTAAAACAATACTGCTTTAATTAATATTTTTTTTAAATTTAAGTATATAAAAGTATTCGCATAAGATATATATTTTTATTATTTCAGTAATTATATTATCAGTAAAATTATTTGATTTATTCTAATAATATTCATTTTTTATCTTTGTATAATTTCTTTTCACTTAAATAATATTTTTTTTAAATTTACATATTGTTTTTAATAAGAAAAATATATTTAATATTTATTATATTTAATAAATAAATATTTTATTCAAGAAACTTAAAGATTTTAATATAAACAAATACGCTATTAAAATTCATCGAATAGATAGTTTTCTTAAATAAAATAAAATGTTTAAGTATCAAGTTACTTTTTTTCTCAGTACGTAAAATATGAAATGTTTAATATAATGTTCAATCTTGGAGTACTTTATCGGAATACTTTTATATACAATATACTTAAATAAAAAACAATTAATTAAAGCAGTATTGTTTTAATGTAATAATGTATTTTCTCTTATAACTCTAATATAAATATATAATATCAAAAGAGTGAAAAATCATTTAATATATAATGCAGAAAGGAAGGTTGAAAAAAAACATTTATTATATAACATGAAAAGGCTGTAAAAAGAATATTTAACGCTGTCATATGTATCACGAATCAAGAAGCGAGCAACATCGTCCGTCGCGTCGCTATAGTTGCCGGCTCGATAGGAAGGAGAGAGACAGAAAACAGTATATCTGTCCTCTTCTGCCATCCGAAGTTAGCCGAAGCGCCGAGCTCACACGTACGCGGTTTGCGCTTGTGTGCGTTATCCCTTCCACCTCGGTTGCATGTTGCTCGCGTCTCAATTCTGGCATCACTGCCGGCGGCCTCCATCTCGGCTACTTCCCGATCGATGACCGCTTGCATCGCAGGGTTGCGTGGTCGGTAGCGTTGTTTGATCGGCGTCGGGTCTCGCAACCGTATCTCGTGCTGTACGCGGTCGTTGGGCCCTGGATGTTTGCGAATTTCGTCAATTCGTGCTCGAGGAAGTTCTTTAGTCGTTTTTCTTCCGTGACGGTTTGCGGTGTCAGTCCCCCGGTCGTCCCGTGCAGTGCGGGTGCGTCCGCTCGGGGAGTATATCGAGGCGGGGCAAGGCGGATGCCGGTGCGTGCCCAGAGATCCATGCCGATTAATATCGGGCTCTCGAGGTTCGGCAGGATCGCGAAGTCGTGCTGGTACATGTGGTTCCCGATGCGGACTGGCAAGGTGATGGTGCCGGGGATCCGGGTGGTTTCGCCGTTCGCGAGTTGTACTTCTCCTTCGTGTCGGTCGATTGCGTGACCCCCTCGTTGTGCGTGGGTGGCCGTTTTGTCGTTAACGAATGATATTTCGGACCCCGAGTCGAGCAGTGCGTCGTATCGGTTTCGGTCTATTTGGACGCGTATGTGCGGCCGCGGCTTGAATCGGATGCGGGGCTCGGGGTTCTGGCGGCTGATGTGGTGGCCCCGGCCCGCTCGGCGTTTCCCGCCGGCGGGTGGCACTGTCTCGTCAATACGCCGTCTTTACCGCATTGGGAGCAGAACTTTCGTGGCGGTCGTTGGCAGTTAAACCGTGTGTGGCCTCTTTGTTTACATCGCCAGCAACAGTCCTCCCGGTTGTACACGGCGGCGATTGTCGGTTTGAGATTTCCAGGGCGGTCGCGTTTTTGTTCGGCCGCGCATTGCGCGTCGATATCCTCGAGTTCCGTAGCGCGTGCCTGCAGGTTGTCTAGGTCGCCGGTTTCATCATACTCGATGAGTCTTTTGATCTCCGGGCGCATATTCTGGTATACGCGCTCGTATTCTTCTTCGGCTGTGAACCCGCCGGCCCGACGCATCAGCGTAAGTATGTCGGCTACATACTTCTTAAACTTCTCGCCCGGTTGTTGACGGCGGTCGGCGGTTTCCCGGCAAAGGACGGCCTGGTAGCGGCTGGGCAGAAATTGAGCGCGGAATGCGCGATCGAAATCCCCCCAGGTTGCCAACGGTGTCGCGTGTTTCGGTACCATCGTAGGGCGTCTCCCCGTAGTAACTCGGGGAGCCCGAGAAGCATCGCGGCGTCGGGATATCGGTGTCCGGTTTTTAATTCCTCCAGTCTTTCGAGGAAGTCGAACGGGTCGCGTCCGTCGAAATGGCACCCCCATTTGCGCATCTGACACAACACTTCGGAGCTAGTGGGGGGCGCGGGAATCGCGGTGTTGACCGATGGTACGGTGCGCGGCGGCGTATGGGCCGCGGTCGTGGTCTCGTCGCCGTGCACCCCGAATTCGTCGGGATGCGCCACGACATACATGGACATCCGCCGTCGGATATCGTCGAGTGTACCGTACGTGTCCACGCCCCGGTCGACGGCCGCTTCGATCAACTATGCTTTGGACAGATTATATATCCAACCCTTCATTTTTTTCGCTTTCTCACTCCCTCGTCTCGTTAAGGTAGGGTTCGTGTCTCGGTACGGTCAGGTAGAAACGGTCCCTGTCCGGGCGCCAATGTAACAAGCCGCTTTCGCGAGGCGGGTGACGGATAACTCGGTCGGGATCCTGGGTTCGTGAAAGTGGTATCGAGACACGAATGCGAATGGATGTTTGGTAGAAATGTACTTTATTGCGTGTAAATGTGTGATTGTACAGCGTGAGTGTATGTATAGTTATACGAGGTGTGTGTGTGTATGTGCGCGCGAGACGAGTGATAGTGACGAGTGCGTATAATATAGATGTGCGAGTACGTATAATGTATGTGTGCGAGCACGTATAAATTATAGGTGCGAGTACGTATAATGTATGTGAGCGAGTGTACAATGTATGCGTGCGAGTATGTATACTGTCGGTGTGCGAGTATGCAATGCTGGAGGGTGCATGCAATGCACCGCGATTGCGCGCAGCGCGATTCGCTAGTTCGGCGATGCGTACGAGTATCGATTCTTGATCGCACGGCGTAAATCCGGCAGGAGCCGTTAGCGGTCGGATGGTCCTTTGCGGCCGCGTCGGTGGGCGGTGGGCGGTCCTTCGACGCGGGTATCGATTTCGGATGTCGATCGGTGTCGCGGTAGGGCGCAGGTCGGCCCTCGGCGCGGGAATTATCGTGCCCGTAATAATGGCGCGTGGGCGCGTTAATGGCGGTGGCTACCGGTCTGTCCGTACGTGTAATTGTCGACTTGTAATTCGCGTATCTGGATCGCGGGTGGCGGAATCAGGAATGTATCGGCCGACGAGGAATCCCGTCGGTGGCAGAGAACTCCCTGCCACTAGAATAATGCTGACACGGTGGACGGAAAGCTAGCGAGGGGCCGAGAACTCCCGGCGGGGTCGAGTACGCCCGATCCCGTGTACCTCTTAATTCGTTCGGAAAGGATCGCTCTCAGAGATGCCGTAAATTCCCGGCGGAGGCTGGGTACTCCCAACCCCGTGGTTCTTTCTCTGGTGAGCGGTTAAGGATCTCGGAATTAGCTCAGGCGTCTTACAGGCGCTGGCGGATCGGAGGATCTGGTCCCGATAATCAGAATCGCGCTCTATTTATACTAATTCTCCGGCGCGCGCGTCTGCGTAATTCGCGTATTGTTCTAACGGTAATATCTCGAAGCGGCGTGCGCGGCTCGGGTGTTTTCGGTAACGGTCGGGTCGGTTACCCGAGCGCGTCGTCGATTCGAGATGTTTACGCGCGCCTAAACAGCGGTTTAATAAACGCGTGTTTCTGTTATCGTTTAAAAATGGGCGCTCGGCGCCTCCGCGTTTGCCCGACCGGTGTTCGTCGGGCGGCGGACTTCCGGCGGATCGGCAGCCGGGTAACGGTGCATTACTGAGGAAGTGATGCATCGTTACAATGTGTATGTTTATGTATATAGAGTAGTCATTCTAAATTCTATTTGAAGATCAATTTTGTTATAATTTTTTATACAAAAGTCTTTATGTTGTTTTCTATTTAGGGATTGTTTTAAAGATATAATTTAAAAAAAAAATTGGTATATTATATTTTTATATAATATTACATTATCATATTTATATTTTTGTGTAGACTGCACGGAAATAAAATTAAATAATATATAGCAACATATTAGTATATAGTATACATTAAAACAATTCCTTCTAAAATTATGGTATATAAATATACTAATCTTTTGACCCTTATTCTTTTTAAAGAAAGTCTGCGGGCAAAGAGGGGCAAGCATCTCTCGAAAATTTTCGAATATTTTTGTCCCATTATGTGGACACACTATTAAAACCACACTACAAAAACACAACACTCGTTTTTTTAAATTCAACGCGTTATAACAGTTGAGCGTACTTTTGCGGTAATCTCTTGTTACGCGTATGTACACAACACGCGCGACTGAAAGTAACACTACACAACTGATACTCACCGATTTGAATGAAACTTAACATACTTGTTAAACACCGAAAAACATTAAATACGTGTTTTTTTGTTTCGGCTAAACACGATTTTTAGGGGTAGAAAGCACCCCTCAACCCCTGGAGGTGGAAACAGTTATGGCTAATTATTTCTGAAACGATACATTTTCTGAAAAAAGTGCTTAGGACCAAAGTTGTAGCGTTCAAAGTGATGCACTTGATGGCGACCTTGAAGTCGACCTTGAGGTCGATTTTCAAGGTCATTTGAAAATCATTTCATGTTTTTCAAAGGGAGTAGTTTACTTTTCATCCCGAGAATCGATAGAGCGTAAAATTTTACATTCAGAACGTTGGTGATTTGTAAATAAAACAAGCCTCTGCAATTTAAAATTGTTCATTGATCCAACCAATTAAGGCAAGATCAGTCAATAATTCGATCAATAAAGGAATTAAAAGTTAATTATTCATTCAAATAAGGCAAGATGTGATCGAGATCCAGCCAGTGAAGGCAAGATGTGAGCGAAATCCAGCCAGTAAAGGCAAGATATGGTCGAGATCCAGCCAGTGAAGGCAAGATGTGAGCGAAATACAGCCAGTAAAGGCAAGATATGGTCGAGATCCAGCCAGTGAAGGCAAGATTTCATAATTTCTTTTCATAGTCTATGAGTATAAATTCCATGATAATTGGCATTATTCTTTATATTCATGGCAATAATGAGGAATAGCTTTATCTTCTATCGCAAAAAAATGCTCCATACACAGAGAGTTAGTACACCACGCACATTTTATTACTGCAATGTCATTGCAGATTTTGCAGACTGTACCGCAATTCTTTAAACAGAAATCAACAGGCGTTTCACATCTATCTGGTTTTCCTTCAATATATCCACTTTTCCACCAGGCATATTTAATCACGTTTTGGAATCGGGGTGATGAGAATTGATTGTGGATTAATGATTGAATTTTGAGAATGTTATTCCTCAAATGTAGGTTAATATCATAGTTGTATAAGAGAATTAAGTCCGAAAATTGTTTCAGGTAGTTTTTCCACGGTCTGAATACGTAGACATCCAATGGTTGAGTGAAGCCAGTTGTTCCCGCAGGAATTGTAAGGATTTTTACTTCTTTATTACCCTTGTCTATATTTTCAAATTTCTTTTCTGTTTGTTCTGACCAAGAGTCCAAACACAAAATAGACTTCTTGCCAGCATTAGGCAAGAAGACATCTTCAAACCATTTAATAACAATGTCGGATGTTAATTTTCCAGATTTTGTGGCAAAAACGAGGATATTATCTGCTTTGTATATTGACTTCTGTATTATCGGTCCGAAACGGCCACTTGTTTCTTGCAGAACTATTAATAAGGGGGATTTCAAGATACCATCGGCAGATATTAAAGGTTGTATTGTGTAACTGTGAGTCAAGGAATTCAAAGATTGAGCAAGACACTCCACTTTCAAAGAACCATTTGAGGCTAATGTACGACCAGCATGTGTTTCCAAATTGAACCCTGATTGATCTGAATTGTAAACGTTTGCTGTTCCTAGCAAGCCTATCTCTAGTTTAACTTGACTCACATAATTGGAAGATTGTTCCAATAGTTCTGCTTTATTTAAAATATGCGGTGAGTACACAGAACTTTTATCTATTAGTCTATTGTGGGATCTCGCAAAGGATGGTCCATTTAGTCTGACTGCGTGTATACCAGGATATTTTAAGGATGCGTACTGATAAAAGTTCTGTGTACTTACCGATTCGGTTGCTTCCTGGTTTGCCAACCGGGGAGATGCGATCCGTAAAAAATTGAGAATCTCATGACACCCTTGAGGAAGACGTACTTACGATATCTTGGTGATGTCTAAACAACCATTATTATTGCGATACAATTGTTTATAGATGAGTATTGATCCGCCGATTTAACTATCTTTTTTGTTTGCGATTTTTTCACGCTGAAGAAGGTCCCAAAAAAGGACAGAAACGTTCGTTAATTTGTAATGTCGTAAATCGACAATCGTCTAATCTAATTTAAATATAGTATGCGCACCAACTCCAGCGCCGTTAATTTGTAATGTCGTAAATCGACAATCGTCTAATCTAATTTAAATATAGTATGCGCACCAACTCCAGCGCTGGCTCTTACTTGCCATTTTTTATGTTTGAATTTGTATTTACCAGAGCCTGTACTTTTGAGTTTATTGTATAATATATTATGTTTTGAATAATTATAATCATATAATAGCGATAAACTATGGTTTTATGTCATGCACTTTATGGAGGCATCTGGCCTCATCTGATTGGTTGATGCCCTCAGTGGCATTCAGTTTACGGAGTCACCTCCTATTCTTGCTCCGCCATGTTGGTCCGCCATGTTGATTACCCTCTTATGTGACGGGTACTATGTGTGACCGATCGATATATCTGGCGGAGTTGTGAGCCCATAAACGTATAGAACTGCTTAACAGCAATATCTGTGCTGCTTGTTTAGCAGATATACCAGATAAAGGATACACTACCGAAAAATCAAGGCAGTAGGAGGTTGTGGGATGCTTGGTTGTCAGAGGTTAACGCTGTACACCGATTGAAATAAATGTATGAGGGAAGAAGTTACAGTTTTTACGGTTGTATGTTTGTCTCTTAGGTATAATTATGGTGTTGGCTTGCTGCTGGATGCCTGTTAAACCAGAGACGACGATTAATGTGTGAGAAGGTTATGGCGACAGTGTTGGGCCAGCCACGGGCATGATTTTGACGAGGAAAGAAAGTGGTTGAATCTGCAGGTAATGTTAATCAGGGTAGTTAGATATAATGATTTTATATTCTATATGGGATTGCTCTCATACTGAGTTCATTGGCCTTGTCAATAAACAAATGATACAGTGGTGCTACGCCGACACTGTCTTCTGGCTGTGCTTTAATAATTAATATATAGATAGTGTTGTTCCTTATTGTGTCGTTAATAAATAATATGTTCCCAGGACTGTAGTGCTGGTAGATGTAGACTGAATATGTATAAATCACATCGTTAATAATACTATATTGCTGATGAAGAATTACTGCTTCGGATAACAGTAGCTGACGGAGGAATCGTTGGATATACGTACTGAAGCTCTAGGCGCAGGACATTGTTGGTTGCTAAGGCTGAACGTGTCCTGTCCTTCGAGTTGTGTGGATCTGATCGAGATTAATTATTATATATTAGTATGTTCAAATATTTTATTAGTGTTATTTAAAGTAAGTGACTTTGATTGAGGTTGTTTGACACTAAGAATACGTGGCAATAAGACCGGTACTTAAACTGAGTCATGTTTGCCTGACTGCAAATATCACTCTATGTACTAGAAATATGATTGATAAAGGATGTATAACTCGATCGGATTTACACATCGGGGTTAAAGCAGTTGAGAGGAAGGATGATGCGTTGTATGTGCTATCTATGAGTATAAGATATGAGTAGGCTAAATTTCATGTTGGAAGTGCTTCATAAAAAGAGAGGTTAATAAAATAAGTAATGATATGATATGATGGTTATATGACCAATGGGGAAATTGTAAAAGTGATATATATATGACGAGCGTTAAGTCAGAAATTGAATTTTATAAGTCTAAATATTTAAGTAAATGATGATTTATGTTGTGATGTGATGGTCATTATGATCAACTGGAAAATATGAAAGTAAGGTGTATGTGGTTGACGGAAATGTCAAAAACTGAAATCTACTAAAGGTAGTTTAATTTGATTCTGATTTCTGTTTGAAGTAGTAAATTTCGGTATATTTTGAAACTGACATTAACTGAGTCATGAAGAGGTGGAAATATTAATAGGAATTTGTACGGAAGTCTATTATTATTGTTATTAATAACTTCTAAATTTGACCTGTTAATGATTATCTTAGTTGCGGAAACTCTTGAATATTGTAAATTCTAAGAATTGAGAATTATGAGAAGACTAAAACCTTCTAGCAAGGAGAACTCTATTAGGGAGGGTTTGTATATGTAATAGAGAAACAAGACTTAATAAATATTAATTTAAATCAATGATATGAAGGTCATAATGATTAACCGAGAATTGTGAAAGGAAAGCACATGTAATCGGTAGAAATGTAAGAGATGAAATCTAATATAAACAATTCTTATATTTCAATCCTAATGTAATATAAATTTGAATATTCTGTAATTCTCGAGATTAATGGAACTCTGATGAGGTAGAATTTCTAAGAGTCAAATAATAAGAACTGCATGAAATGAGAACTGTATGAATTTACTACCAATAATTTAAAATTTTAAATTACCTCTAGATAATGTAGCATAAACTTTTGAATTCTGAGAGTATTAGAATTATGAGGAAGATAAAGTTAGCATTGAGAATTGTATATAGGAAGGCTTGCGTTTATGCAATAGGGAAGACTGATTAACAGTTTTGATTTAAATAAGTAATTATATGATGATCATTATGACTAGTTGAGAATTATGAAGCTATATATATGCACTGGAAACTCTTGTATATTGTAAATTCTGAGATTTTTAGAACTATGAGAAGATAGAAACTTTTAGTAAGGAGAATGGTAATAGGGTGGGTTTGCACATATAATAGAGAATCAGGATTTAATAAATATTAATAAACATTAATTTATAAAGGATATGAAGGTCATAATGATTAACTGAGAATATGTAATTGGTAAAAATGTCAGAGATGAAATTTATTCATTATAAACAACTCTTATATTCTTAATGTAGTATAAATTTGAATATTCTGCAATCCTTTAGATTAATTGAACTCTGACGAGGCAGAATGTATAGGCAAATAATGAGAATCAGGATCTGAATCTCAAGCCATTAAGCGGAAAATAGACTTAAAAACGGATAAATGAAACTATTAGACGATTGTTTTTAAGGATATAGTGAGTAGCTGTCACCGGATATATAATTAATTAATGAATAACTTGTTGAAATAATTTTGCATACGGTCTGTTGCGATTGGCTCCTGTAAACCCTAGTCTGGGAAATTTCCTAGATTATGGAAATTTTCTCTTCGAAGGATATTAGCGTTCTTCTAGGATGAGTTTGCTGACATTTGTCGCTTGTATTGTGGGACCAGTATGCTGATGGAACTGTAAATGGAATAAATAAATGTTGCGCTAAAGGAAATGGATATTCTGTCTGGGGTTGGTTCAGGCAAGCCTAGATCTGGGGAATTCCCTAGATCACGGAGATTTCTTTCTCACAAAGAGATTGGAGTTTCTTTGGGTTATTTGTGATACGGTGACACTCGGCATTGTACTGTGGAGCCATATATTGATAAGTTGTGAATAATTTAAAAACAATGGATACCTCGTACGGGATTGGTTGTGGAAACCCTAGATCTGGGTATTTCTATACCTTGTCTGTATTTATTGAATTGCGATGTTTTGGAACATTGGGGTACGTTAGTACACATTACATGCTGAAAAGCTTTATGCCTCTATGACCATGAATAGCTAATGAAGGCGAAAGCCTTGCTCTGAATGTTTGCACGAATCCTTGTCCAAAAAGGGTTTTCTGTGTTTAATATCTTGTGGTGTGGGCATATATAAGCCCAAATTCGAAGCTAATTATTTATGGATGATATTTATTAAAGCGTGGTATCATAATGAAGGCATTATATCGAATTTATCGAATTTAAAAGTGAGATATTCGATTGACCTGTCATTTATTAAGGTGGAATATATTTTTGATATATCTTGAATTGGTTTTTTGCTGATTATTGCTTGACCAGGTATAAATTAAACTTATATGTAAGAATGGCTTAATTGATACGGCTTGGCCATTTTAAATTAATTAAATGATAAATAAGACCAATATATATCATTGATCATGCGTTTATTATACGCTTATTACCGTTTTCCGGACAATCATTGTAACATATAGCCGTGATAAATCCATAATCTCGCCGTATTTTACGGAGACTGGAGGTCTCGCGTGATTGGTAGATATACTTGACGTATATTCAGCTTATGGAGATACCTCTTATTCTTGCTCCGCCATGCTGGCCGCCATGTTGGACTGCCTTCTTGCGTGACGGGCACTATTTGTGACCGTTCGATGCTTTGGCGGAGTTTTTGATCGGACTTCCGGTGCGCGAGCTATTCTGTGATATACGTGTTATTCGTCAATCCGTGAATTTTCAAAGATTATTTCCTTTGAATTGAGTTGTGAATTTTGTTACTAATTATAGTAAGTGTAAATTCATTAGTGGTGATCGGGAAAGTATAATCTTCCCGCTTTTAGCGGCCGTTCCGCTTATTTAGCGACACTTTCATTGTGTCCTTTGTGCTTCGACCAGTTGGTCGGCCATATTGCCATATCGAAAGTCTTTCTCTGGAAAGAATTCTCATATATTCCATACTTTTGGATCTTTGTGACACCTAGATTTGACTGATTGATAGTCAAAATGGAATACGAGCCTGAAGATCCTATCAACTCCCCTCTTCCTGACAACAACCATTCACTACCGATTAATATTGAGCCAGTCAAACCTGTTGAATCAGTAGAATCTCAGATTCGCAGTATAATTCGGGCAAAAAGGCCAATGTCTTCCGACTCTTCTCACGTCCTTGCCAAAAGCGATTAAAAGGCTCTCCATTGAAAAGATGGACCCCCGCACAAACAATAAATATACGCTTGATTCTAAGGCGCCTTATATAGTATATATTGAAAAAATCGCCACTTCTCTCTCTTCGTCCATTCCGTCTTCCGAGGTGCAGAGCTCAGCCGGGGAACAGTTTGATCCAAACTGTAACTCGGCCAACTCCAGCAAAAGCACATCTGAAAGAACATCCGACACTATAGACATCAATAATGCGGATGACCATATAGACAAAGCTAATAGGAAGGGAAAAAATCTCCCTCGGTATTTATGGTCATCGCCTTCGGTAAGCGCATTACAAATTTTATTGATACATTCAAAAATGCTTTTGACCTTAAAACTATCGGGAGTAATAAATTTTCTATCCTTTTTGCTGACGGAACAACTGCCAATAGGTTTATAGAATCTTTCAATGAACGAATTAACCTTACTTTTCCTGGTGAAAAATGGTTAGCTTATATTCCTAATTTTAAAGTTATTAGACAATTCGTTGTCAGAGGCATCGACGACGACGACTCACCAGAGGAAATACTGGCGAATGTTCGTCCCCCTCCTGGTTGGGAAGTTATGTGGATCCCTCCCTTTGAAGTCACAAGACTGAAAAGAGCTATTCGCTCTAAAAATAAAGATAACGTAACGGAGACTAAGTATATTGAAACAGATTCATATATCTTTCGTTTCAGAACTGCTACTCCTCCTCCTAGTATTATATACATGGGAAAAAGGATTACTCTTGAACCATTTATACAAAGAGTTGTGCGCTGTCACAGATGTCAGAGATACGGACACAATATAAAAATTTGTCGCACTCCTGACACTAATGCTATTTGCCAAAGATGTGGTATGCTTTCTTCTTCACACAATGGAAATACTTGTGATAAAGTCTCTCCGTGTTGCATCAATTGCAAGAGGCATAAGCTTGTCGACACTGAACACGAAGCTTCGGATAATAAGTGTCCAGTATTTAGAAATCAAAGAGAGATTAAAAAACTCATGGCCTATAATAACATCACTCAAAAAGAGGCCACCGCTCTCATGCAGGGTATGGATCCGGATCCGGGCCCTGGCGTGGGTCAGGGTTGGACTCGACCTCCTCACGGGGTACCCCTCCCTTCCTTATTGGAATTCATTCCGTCCAACATATCTAATCATCCTCTTTTAACTAATTACAACACTTATTCTTCTACTTCACGTTATCCCTCCTTCTCCTCAGTTACAAAAAATAAAAATATCAACAATTATAACTATAACTTTAACAAAAAAAATTCCCCTCCTTTGCAGACATCTCATCCATTTACTCATTCATCCACAAAAGATAAATTCCCCTCTTTCCCCTCCCCTCATTCTCAGTCTCATCATCATCATCACTCCATGTCCAACTCCTCTCTCCCAATTTCCTCCCCCTCTACTCTTCCCTCTCCCAAATCCTTCTCCTCTCCTAAACAACTTAAACACGTACCTGTCTCTAATAACAATAACAGTATAAATAAAAATAAAAATATAAACAAATATAAAAATAATGCTGAAGTTACACCAGCATCTTCATCTCCCAAATCTTTATCACCTCAAGGCTCTTCGACCACTATTTCTACCCCTTCATCCTTTGATTTAGACTCCCCTAAACAAATGACATTAAAACCTCATCCAGACTTCCTTGACACGTAGATAGAATCCTGTCAGAATAAATTCTCCTCAATTAAGATGATCCATCGCGAGGTGCTACTTGAGATGGGCCATACTCTGCTTAGTAACGCTCTGTGCTCATAAATTCGCTTTAATACTGATCTATATACATGACTTCTTCTAATGTGAATATTATACAGTGGAATTGTCGATCTCTAACGAGAAGGATGCCTGAATTAATCCACTTACTGGACACTTATAGCATCGATATTGCTGCTCTATGCGAAACTAGACTTGATGACGTCTTTTACCATCAATCTCTAATTATGACATTTTTACGAACAACCGAAATAGACATGGAGGAGGAGTGGCTATCCTGATTGGGAAGCAACTAAGATTCTCATATATTAGAGACACTCGTATTGGAAATATATGTTCAACTAACAACATTGAACTGTTGATTGGCAAAGTCTGGTTAGAGTCAAATAAGCATCTTTATATATGTTCCTTGTATAGTCCTCCGCGCGGAGGCTCTCATCCATTTACAAACAATCAAGCGTGGACAGAGATTCTTCAGTTCTGCGATTCTTTTGACCCTATAATCATCTGTGGGGACTTTAATGGGAAAAGTACCTTGTGGTCTAACCTTATTCCGGGTCCTGACACCGAAGGTAGGAAACTTGAAACTGCCATTTCTAGTACAAACTTGATCTGCATCAACAATGGTAATCTAACCTGGACATCCGCTGACTTGTCTTCTGCCTCCTCTTTGGACATTACATTGGTTTCACCATCCGTAGCTACAAAGTGCTCTTGGCAGATACTTGACTCCAATTACGGTAGTGATCACTATCCGATCGTTACTAAGATCAATGATACGACGTACACACCAGAGTTTGGCAGACCTTCATATATTATATCCAAAATTGATTGGACTTCATTTCAAGAGGAATGTAACAAATTTGTTCAATCGTTCCAAATCAATATGAACAATCTCAACTCTACATACGAAGATCTAATATACAACATTCAAAATGCTCTGGAAAGAGCAGGCGCTAAACGCTCTCAAGCTAACAAACATCGGAGAAAAGCTCCGGCTCCATGGTGGGATGATGATTGCTACGCCAAAATTGAACATAAGTGTCAGGTCTTCAGAGAATTTAAGAAGTCTCCTACCTCAGACAATCTCAAAAAATACTTGGACATCTGTAAAACTGTTTCCAAGGAATTTTCCCGAAAGAAAAGGATTGCCTTCAGAGAATTTTGTACGTTTGATGTCAATACACCGATTCCAAGAATATGGTCTTATATTCGAGCCTTCTCAAATAAAAAATCTGGTAACTCCAGTCAACGTGTTATTGATGAGGAGGAATTCCATTCTGCTTTTAACAAACTGGCACCCCATACTCCGGTACCGCCGTTTTCCACCAGCGACGTCGGGGCACTCTCTGACCTTCCGTTTACAGCCAGCTGCGACGCTGCTTTCATGCAGAAAAACTTCTCTATATATGAATTCAACGCTGCAGTCTCTTCATTAAAAACCAAGTCAGCTCCGGATCTAATTTCAAACAAAATCATCAAGAAATTGCCGGAAAATCTACACAAGTTGATTCTCAAAATTTTCAACTGTTTTTTAATAAAGGTTCATATCCATCGCAATGGAACAACTACTTCACGGTCTTTATTCCAAAACCTGGTGGGAAAAAGGCATTAAGACCTATATCTCTCGCAAATAATCTACATAAAATCTTCGAAAAATTAATCTTAAAACGCCTTGAGTGGTGGGCCGAAAACAACAAGGTATTATCACAACATCAATTCGGCTTTCGCAGAGGTCTCTCCTGCATGGATAACGTGGCTACTCTCATTACTGATATACATTTGGCTAACAGACACCGTAAATTCACTGGAGTTGTCTTTCTGGATCTGGTCGGCGCTTTTGACAACGTATTACCAGAAGCCCTATTAATACTACTTGAGAAATTTGGCCTTCCTCAGAAGATCATAAGTTTTATTAGGAAAACCACCACCAACCGAAACCTTACAGGATATGCACTGGTATCTTCTTCAGACTAGAAGTACCGACCGAGGATTGCCACAGGGTTCCATTCTCAGTCCTACTTTGTTCAATATATACGTAGCCTTGGTTCATACTTGCCTTCCAGAGCATTTGAAAATACTAATGTACGCGGATGATATTGCCATATATTACATGGATGACAACCTGGATTCTATAAAGGGTCAACTTGGCGTTGCTGTGGAAAGTCTGAAGGTGTTTTTCGGACGTCTTTGTCTAAAGATCGCCCCTGAGAAATCAGCATACACCATTTTCTCTTCTATGAAACCGCGGAATCTTCGTGTATTACTAAGGAATAACAATTTTTTCCTCAAATTAGACAACACTAACATTCCAATTTCCTGGTCGCCTCGTTTTCTGGGGATTTACCTCGATTCGGAATTAAAATGGAGAGCTCATATCAACAAACTTAAAAACAGGACCATTCCCAGGATTAATATTCTTAAAGCGATCTCAGGCATCAAATGGGGAGCCCATCCAAACACACTACTCACCATATATAAAGGTTTCATCAGACCCTGCTTGATTGGAGCTGCCAAGTGTTTCACCCTCTAGATGAACACTTTACCTTAAGACCTCTAGACTGCAGTATGCCGCTCTTAGAACTGTTACCGGTATGATGTGTACGACCTACCAATGTACTATTGGATATTAACGGAGAACAGCCTTTGGCTTCCAGATGGCAATTCCTCACAGAAAAACTTATTTGTAAAATCAAAGCTCGGACTACTCACCCATTGCATCGCACCTTAGAGCAAATCGCTCAAGATCCAGCTAATGATCAATACTACAATCTTGAGTCGTTAACCAATACATTCAAGACACATCAACACATTTCAATCAGATCGAAGCATTTAATCTTCCTGGATACTTGGAATTTAAATACCATAGTCACCAGTCCAATCCTCCAGTCGATGTGGGTATGGGTTATGGATTGAATAGCTGTCCGAACATTGAAGAGAAGTTTATGCAGATCATTAACTCAGACATTCCCTCTTCTACTAAATTCTATACGGATGGGTCTAGGCTGGATACGGACAACAAAGTTGGATACGGTATTTATTCCCCGGACTTAAATTTAAAAATTAAGCGCAGGATTAATGACAACTGCTCAATCTTTGAAGCGGAGACGCTCGCTATTTCTCATACCCTCGATATAATTATGGAAAGGAAAATCAACAATTCGGCTATATTCACGGACTCACTCAGTGTCCTCTCTGGTTTAAATAATTCTGCATGGTCAGGAAAAACCCACCATTGGATACTTAAAATCAGACACTCTTTGTATAATTGCCAAACTAGTAATATCTTGGTCAAACTTTTTGGATACCTAGTCATAGGGGCATATATGGCAATGAACAGGCTGATCTTCTGGCTAAGGAGTCTCTGCACCTCCCTAATCATTTTCTAATGAGTAAATGCCATTACTCAAATATTTATTCTAAATTCAAAAAAATTGCAAAAGACAAAGCTACGCAAACTCTCAGGCGACAGAGTCAATATAAAGGTTCCAGATACTTTAATCTCAAACTTGAATACGGGGACTCCATCCTTTCCACACCCTGGTATAAAAATTTCAAAGATTCACTTCCTAGATCGGTTATTACTCTCATCTCCAGAATCAGATCACATCACACTGCCACCGGCAAGCATCTACTGGACAAAAACATTCTAACATCGTCAGAATGTTCCTGTGGACATGCTTGCCAAAACCGCAATCACATCTTCTTTCAGTGCCCCTCCCTTGCCGACGAATCGTCTGCACTCATTTCATCTATCAAAAAAACAGACCCTCTTATTTCAATCGACATACCTAGTATTGCCTTTTCCAACAATCCCAAGTTATATAAATTGCTCCACTCATTTGTCAAGGGTCTCAACCTAAACATATAATCTTCGAAAATTCATAATAAATAATGGTGTATGGGCGACTAATGCCCAACCAGCCATAAACGAAGAAGAAGAAGAAGGAGTTTTTGATCCCACCAGTGTTAAAGAACTGCTCGACAGCGATATCTGGGCTGCTGGATTTAGCGGAGATACCAGATAAAGGACACACTGCCGAAAACTCAGTGCGTACGCGGCTGAGGAAAGTTTCTGAGATGAGAGGTTGACGCTGTGCCCCGGTTGAAATAAACGTATGAAAGGAGAATTTTGTGGTGATTTACGGCTGTGATTGTCTTTTAGATATAATATTGGTGATGGCTTACCGCCGTATGCCTGTTAAACCGGAGACGGCGATTGACGTAAGAGAGAGGTTATGGCGACAGTGTTGGACCACACATGGTCATGATTTTGATGAGGAACGGGACTTGAATGAATCCGCAGGTACTGTTAACCAGAAGTAATTAAATCTTAATGATTGTATACTGGATCGCTTTTAATTTGAGTTTATCGGTCCTGTTAACAGGTAAATGATATAATGGTGTTTTACCGACACTGTCGTTGCCCTTCTGGCTGTTTTTTGACTAATATATATGTAATGTTTGTTCCTTATGGTGTTGTTAATAAACAATATGTTCTCAGGATTGTCGTGTCGGTAGGTGTAAAGACTGAATTTGTATGAATCGCATAATAGTTGACGAACTACTGTTCCGGAACAGAAGCCGACGGAAGAAATTGCTGGATACATGCATTGGGAGCTCTGGGCTCGAGACACTAATAGTTGCTAAGATTGACAGCGTGTCCTGTGATTTGAGTTGTGTGGATCTGATCGAGATTGGTTATTACTATATTAATATGTTTAAATATAATTACTATTACTATTCCAAAGTAAGCAACCTTGATTGAGGTTATTTGACTCTAAGAAGAGGTGACAAGGGGATCAATAGTTAAATTGAGTCTCATGTTTGTCTCAATCTAAGTATATTCTGGGTATCATGAAATATGAACGACAAGGTATGTCATGATTGAGATGAAGGACGGATAACTCGATCAGATCGACACATTGTGATTTAATTCGGTGCAAGGGTGGATGATGCGTTGAGTGTTGCTGTCTAACCTATCATGAATAAGTTAAGATGTGTGAATACCTCATATGTAACTGAGGAGAGTATATGCGTAGTAGAGAGTATGTGCAGTAGTAGAGTGGAGATGAAGTGACAAACTCTAATTTAAGTAAATGACATGATGATCATAATAATTAACTGAAAATTGTGAAAGTTATGAATACATATTAGACGGGAATGTAAGAGATTGAAATTTGTTACAAATAACTTCTAGATTTTGATCTTTAGAGTACATGGGATAAATTTTGAATATTTGTAAACCCTGAGAGTATTAGAATTATGAGGACAAAACTGGCTGTAATGAGAATTATATAAAGGAGGATTTGCGTTAGTATACAACAACAGTAAAGAGGATATGATGTAATAAACTCAAGTATAGATATGATGATCGTAATGGCTAATTGAGAAATGTGCAAGTAATGAATATGTATCCGATTAGAATGTCAGAGACTGAAATTTTATTTATTAAGCAATGTCTGAATTTTGATTTCTAAAAATGTGGTATAAATTATGAATATTGCAAATTCCGAGATTACTAGAATTACGAGGAGGCTGAAATTGTTTAGTAATACACGATTTGATAAATTTAAGTAAATGGTTAGGTTAGGTCATCATAGGATGGTCATTATGATAAACTGAGAATTATGAATGAAGTGTATACGCACTTGCTCGAAGTGTTAGAGATCGTGTTAGAAATCTATAATAGGTAATTTCAATCTTGATTCTAACTGTTGTAGTATGAATTGCTGAATACCTTAGAGTTCTTGACATTGACCGAGTTATAAGGAGGTTGAACTATTTATCAATAAGAATTTATAAGGGAGAGTCTGTGCTGTTACATGACAAAAGGGAGGATATGATGTAACATAACTAACTTACTCTGATGAGGTAGAATTTCTAAGAGTCAAATAATAAGAACTGCATGAAATGAGAACTGTATGAATTTACTGCCAATAATTTTAAATTACCTCTAGATAATGTAGCATAAACTTTTGAATTCTGAGAGTATTAGAATTATGAGGAAGATAGAGTTAGCATTGAGAATTGTATATAAGAAGGCTTGCGTTTATGCAATAGGGAAGACTGATTAACAGTTTTGATTTAAATATGTAATTATATGATGATCATTATGACTAGTTGAGAACTATGAAGCTATATATATGCACTGGAAACTCTTGTATATTGTAAATTCTGAGATTTTTAGAACTATGAGAAGATAGAAACTTTTAGTAAGGAGAATGGTACTAGGGGGGGTTTGCACATATAATAGAGAATCAGGATTTAATAAATATTAATAAATATTAATTTATAAAGGATATGAAGGTCATAAGGATAATTGAGAATATGTAATTGGTAAAAATGTTAGAGGTGAAATTTATTTATTATAAACAACTCTTATATTCTTAATGTAGTATAAATTTGAATATTCTGCAATCCTTTAGATTAATTGAACTCTGACGAGGCAGAATGTATAGGCAAATAATGAGAATTATATGAAATAAGAATTGTATGAATTTACTATAAATAATTATTAGAATTATGAGAGGGATGAAATTCCAGCATTAAGAACTGTATAAAGGAAGGCTGCGCTTATGTAATGGGAAGGACTGATTAATAGCTTTAATATAATAAGTAAATGATATGATGGTCACTATGACTAATTGAGAATAATGAAGCTATGTATATACACTGGAAACTCCTGTATATTGTAAATTCTGAGATTTTCAGAACTATGAAAAGAAAAGATTGAAACTTCCAATAAGGAGGATTGTACTAGGGAGGGTTTGCATAGTATATAATAGAAAAATAAGATTTAATAAATATTAACTTAAATAAATGATATAAAGGTTATAATGATTAACTGAGAATTGTGAAGGAATGTATATGTAATCGATAGAAATGTTAGAGGTGAAATCCATTATAAATAATTTTTATATCTTTAATGTAGTATAAATTTGAATATTCTGTAATCCTTGAGATTAACTGAATTCTTATGAGGCAGAATTTTTAGGAATTAAATAATGTGAACTGTGTGAAATGAGAAATGATGCTCTATACTGGCTGAATAATTTAAGTGCAGGCTGGGCGGAACTCTGTCTTCTCACCTTGAATTAAGACCTGGATTGCTGATATCTGTTAACATGTAATCTTGTTAAGCGGTGGTGGGAAGTAATAGCTATGTACACCTTATGATGTCCAAATTGTGTATAATTATGCTACGAGCCTAATCTCTAATGATAAAATTGTAAATAAAGAAAATATATAAGAGAGTTATATTTATTTCTCCATTAAAATTAATTGGATGGAGCGCCTTCGACAGTGACATCAAGGTCTGCAACAGGGTACGTACATAATCTTAAGGCTTATTTTATACATACCTATAATACAATGTGTGCGCATCTGCAAGTTGATGCTGATATATTCAGTCGGTAATAGAATAGATTACTGAGTGATTGCAATTACGGAAGAACTTGAGATTGACTTTTGCTTGCCTTTTGTTTGGTGGCTAGGGTCATGCTATTTAAATTTTACTTAAATCAAAAAAAATAAAATAAATAAACTGAAATGCTAATTGCTGATATGCATCTTTTGAGTTGGTTAGACCGTTGGAACTGGATAACAACGGATAAATCTTCTTCTTCTTCTTCTTCTTCTTCTTCTTCTTCTTCTTCTTCTTCTTCTTTGCTATTAAATGGCCACTTCTGATCTATGGGGAGATCAGTATATTCGGGCCAAAAACCGGTTTAAAGAGATGTATAGAATAGGGAGTAAAGGAGCAGGTGAAAGATTCGGGATGTGTTAAATGCATAGGTTACAAGATCTGAAAAAGGAGTATAATGCGTGGACAACCCCGGAGGAAGGTTTTTCCAAAATGTCCTGAATCTTGAATGGCGGAGTCTTCTCGAGTTTTATCAGCTGAGCCAAGAGCGACGTCCTTTGAGCGTGGTAGAGCGGGCAATTCCAAAGAGTGTGATCTGCGTCTTGCCTGGGGTAACCGCAAGAGCAAGAAGGGTCTGCAACCAGATTGCAGCGGTGTAAACTATAGTTTAGAGCATAGTGGTTACTTCTGAGCCTACAGCAGGAAACGATGCTTTCTCTATTAAGCTTTAACTTGTGGAACCAAGGTTTGAGGGTAATTTCTTCGAATGAATTAAAATATTTAGATCCTTTGAATCTGCCTTGAGTCTTGAGCGCTTTGCTAGTGTGTTCAATGAATTTCCTTCGAGGGATGGAATAGAAGTCTGAATGAGGGATATACTTCGTAGAAGACTGGCCTATAGAAATAGCTCTTTTTGCATGATAGTCAGCCGTTTCGTTGCCAAGAATACCTATGTGTGCCGGGATCCAAACGATGTTATTCTCATATCCAGCCAATTTTAACTCATAAAGTTTTTGTTTAATGGCGTAAATGACGTAGTTATACGAATGGGCTAGGTTGATAGAGAGAAGTGCTTCGGTGACGCTTTTGGAGTCGGTAAAGATAACAGATTTGGAAATAGAGTTGGATAGAATGTATTCGAGTGTATAGAGGATAGCCAATGCCTCTGCCGTAAAGATGGAGGAGAAAGAGTGGGTCTTGAATAAAAGTTGCAAGTGAGGAGAGGGTGAGTATATGGCGAAGCCCACATGCTCATCCGAGTCGTTTTTAGAGGCGTCTGTAAAGAAGGACCTGGAAGAGGTGATTAGGTGTTTGTATGTATCGAAGAAGACGATCTGGGGGATAGGAGCGTTTTTGATTTTTTCCACTTCAATGGCGGAGGTGATAACGATAGAAAGAAGAGAAATAAGAGCGTCGTAGTCGATGGAATAGACAGCGGGGTAGCCAAATTTTTTTATATAAGACTTGTAGTGCAACAAAGTGTTAAAGGATCTAAATAAGAGGAACTTCTCCGAAGGATTTACTTTAGGGGTTCTGCGGGAGTATCACAGAAGAGCAAATAGTTTGTCAATGAGCGGATGAGAGTCGAGCGCGAAAATCTTAAGAATGTATTTAGAGGTAAGGAGTTCAAACCGGGATCTTAAAAGGCCCTCACTGGCTTCGGCAAGAATAATATTCGTAGGAGTAGTCCTTCTAAAGCCCAGACAAGCACGAAGGGCGCGATATTGGATTTTTTCAAGATTATACATAGTTGAAAAGTTGTTGAACGGAAATGTGAGGTATCCATATTCCATGGAACCTCTTATAAGAGCTCTGTAAATGTTCAGCAGCGAGGAGGGCCCTCCTCCCCACCAGGTGCCTCTTAGCATGTTGAGAATGTTAAGGAGTTTGGAGCATCGAACAGAGAGAGCTTGTATGTGATTTTTGCCAGAGAGACGGAAATCAAGATGAATGCCTAGAAATTTACAGGTATCGGTAGAGGAGATGACAGAATTATTTAAGTTGATGGAATAGGCTAATGGATTGATGTGTTTTTTCGTGAAAATGATTAATGATGATTTTGAGGGCGAAACCGTTAGGCCTTTAGAAGAGAGATATTTGAAAACCTTATTGGATGAAGCTTCTAGTTCTTGAAGTGCACTCTCGATTTTGTTAGAACTGACAAAAATGGAAATATCATCCGCGAGTTGAACCAACTCGCAGTCTTCTCCGATGTGTCTGTTAATTTTCGAGATGTATATGTTAAAAAGGATGGGGCTAAGGATAGAGCCTTGTGGGACGCCCTTATATGAGAAATATTCGTCTGTAAGTTCCCCGTTTACTACGAATTGAAGTTTGCGCGCGTGGATAAGTCTGTAGATGAAGTGACATAGATGAGGAGGAAGGCCTAGCTCTTCTAGGTCGGAGATGAGAATGGAGGGAATAACGTCGTCAAAAGCGTTGGAGAGATCCAGAAATAAGCATGCAGTGGCTGTGCCCCGGGTGAAGCTGGTGTGAATTTCGGTAGTGAGGATGGAGAGATTGTCTTGGCAGGAGCGATATTTCCGGAAACCGAATTGTGATGAGGGAAGCTTTTCATAGCGTTCCATCCACCAGTCGAGTCTGAGGAGGACAAGTTTTTCGAGAACTTTGAAGCAGCAAGAAGTGAGGGAAATGGGGCGGAATTTCCCCGGAGTAGCTTTGGGAATGAGGTAGACTAAGGAATGGCTCCAGGACTCTGGAAATTCCCCGGAAAAGAAAAGGTCATTCAGTATCGAGAGGAAAACGGGATAGTATTCCTCCGGGAGGCTGGATAGGATGAAGTAATCGATCTGATCCATACCGGGAGAAGACTTTTTGGATTTAAGTGGGTAGATGATGTGAAGAAGCTCGTCTAAGCGGAAGGGATTGTCAAAGATGCGACAAGAGTAGAGACGGTCGGAATTGAAAGAAGAGGTTGGAGTTCGTGAAGGCATGAAGGAGGAGCAATAGAGTTGATTAGGTTTTGAATCTCGGGTGGAATACCAAAGTTAGAAGAGGAGAAAGAGGGGGGGATTGAGGAATCTGTTCTTGAACCTTTTCACGATGCACCATAATGCTGAGATGTTAGTGGAGGAAGTTATAGATTCGCAGAAAGCTCTCCATCCCTTGCGTTTGGCTTGACGGAGAGTTTTTTGGTAAGGGCTTCCTGTCTTTTCAAATTGAGGAAGGTGAGCCTGGAGGGGTTACAATGAAAAGCGCGCAATGCTTGTCTTCTCAGGTCGACAGCTTCGGTGCAGCTTTCACTCCACCAGGGGGCGGGAGGATGAGTTAAGGATCCGTTATGCTTGTTATTTCTTTTCGCTCACGTTTTGTTGCAAGGATTATTCTTGTCAGCTTTGCGCTCGGGAAGGAGAGAGATCACAGTGTCTTTAAGAAAGTTGCAGAACGCGTTGTATTTTTCTGTCGGAGAAAAGATTTCGGATTCGAGGCGCGCACAGAGTGCGGGAAAAGAGAGTGAAAGAGTAGCGAAAAGAAGTTTACGTTTGATTTTAGAGGTATGAAGACGGTGCGAAAAGAAAGAGCGAGACTTAATAGGATAGCTGACCGAGATTACGGAAGGGATGTGATCACTGCCCAGAGAGTCATCGAGAGGTTTCCAGGAACAGTAAGGAATTAGGTTGGAGGAGACAAAGGTTAGGTCAATGACAGAGGAGGAGCGAGAGGAAAAGGAAATGAAGGTAGGGGTACCATCATTGATTGGAAAAAAGGAGAAGTCCTGAGAGGAATTGAATAAAGAGTTACCCACCGAATCAGAGCGATTACAGCCCCAGAATGAGTGATGTGCGTTGAAATCGCCTGTGATGATAATTTGGGGGGAGGGAGGGAGGGAGGGAATTAAAAAGGTCCTCCCAAAGGAGAGGATCCGAAAGAGTGGGATGTCTGTAGATAGAAATGATGAGAATGTCGTTGAGCGAGGAGGGAACTTTAATCCCCACCGCCTCAAGAATTCCATCTGGAGAGAAGATGGAGTCGAGTTTGGTGAAAGGAATAACGTTCTTGACAGCCAGCAGGACCCCTTCGGATCTATTGGAGGGACCGTCTTTACGTAATATATTGTAGTCTTTTAGCAAAAAGGATTTGTCCGGCGAGAGCCAAGTTTCAGATAAAGCTAGGATGTCATACTGGCTTCCGATTTGGGAGAGGATTTCCGTTTTATTAAGGATGCCATGACAGTTCCATTGGAATAGGGAGAAGTCGTTAAGGAAATGGCAGCTAGTCATTTACGGAGGAATGAGAGGGGGCGGGAGCCGGATTAGCAGCGAAAGCGTGAAGGAACTGAATGACTGCAGGAATGGCATCGGACCAGTTGATGGAGGAAAGCAGAGAGAGTTGAGAGAGAAGGGGAGCCAAGAGAAGAAGGGTCTCATGGAGAGTTGGAGGGTTGGAGGTGGGTTTAGAGTTAGCGATCGAGCTGAGAGGAGGAGCCGGAACAGGAAAAGAGGGAGTGGAGGGAGTAGAGAAAGAGACATTTGAGCGCGGTTGTTTTTGAAAGCGAGAAGGAGAGGGGAGTCTATTAGATTGTTCGAGCTGGGGCAGAGAAACGGATTTAAATTTCGAATTGCGCGTTAGGTTCGAAAGGGGGGTAGGCTGAGTTATAAGGTTGGAAGAAAAATATTTAGAGGCATTGGCGTACGAAACAGAGGGAGAAATAGAGGTAGAGAGGGGGGGGGGAGCGAGTAGGAGTTAGAATGAGAGTCATGAGCTTTAGGATGTGTAGAGGGTAAGTTGGGGAAGTCTTCAGAGGAAGAGGAATAGGGCGGAGGGGATCTGTTACCTTTAAAAATTTCTCTCGCGTCTAACAGAGAAACGTTTCTATAAGCTGCGTATTTCCTGATCTCCTTCTGTATAGATAGTTCCGGGCAGAGAGTAGAGCCTGCTCTGTGTTCACCCTGGCAATTCACGCACCTTGGCGGGTTTTGAGCACGTTGACAGTTCTCCTTGGAATAGGTGTGTCCTTTGTCACCGCAGTGTGCACAGCGTGGCTGACTTTTACAGTTGGTTTGAATGTGTCCAAATCTAAAACAGCGACTGCATCGTGAAACTCTTGCAACATATGGAGACACGGGATACCTGACGTGAAACATGAAGACATGATTCGGGATCTTTTGTCCCTCAAAGATGAGCGAGACAGAGAGAGAAGGCACGTAAGTGACAGATGAGGATGAAGAATCTTCTTGAGAATCCATGTGAGAGATAGCTGTGGTTCTCCGATTCATTCTATTGACAGCGACAACCTTGATCGGACTTGTGATATTACTTAAGATCTCATGGTCAGAAAAATCCTGTGGGACGTCTCTGATGATGCCCTTCCTAGAAGTGCGGAAGGGGGGAATGAATGCTTCTAGATCTTTGAGAGAGAGTCTCTTGTCTTCTACTAAGGCGTTGGCAGCCTCTCTGGTTTTAAAGAAAACCGAGGCTTTAGAATATCCAATTTTCTTTATTTCCAAGATCTCTTTTACGTCGAGTTCACAAATGACTCTTCCTACAAAAGTGGGGTGTAGCGAAGACTTTGGATTAGAGATACGTTGAATATGAACATCAAAGGGTCCGGCGTTACTGGCCGAATAGCGGTTGTCACGGATGCTGTCTGAAAGAGAGATGGAAGATCCAGAAACTGGACCATGAAGTGAGTTGACACTGCCTTCAGTGCTTGTACGCAAGTTCTTGCTGGAGGAGGAGGATGACAGGTCTTTTTCACAGTGTCGTTTAGCGCTTATTTTGGCGCGAGGATCAGGCGTGGAGCCTGCCTCAGAAATCAATGCCTCAAGGGCGGCCGCTACTTGGGGGTCGTCTACGTCCATGATAATTCTTATGGATAGAATGAGGACTTACTTGCAGAGAGAGGTGATGAGATCCCACGCAGGTCGACGACGACGATATCCTTCCTCCAGGGGAGGAGAGAAGATAGGAAAGTCTGCGGAAAAGAGCGAGAAAAAAGAGAGGGATTAGATTTTTCTTCTGAAAGAACAAAGAAGGCACAATGGCCGAAGCCTCGAACAAAGGCGTGATAGTGGCCGGCGTCCGAATTGCACTGATATCGGTACAATCGTTGAAGGGCCGCCTATATTACAATGTTCCAGAGGAAGCACACAATAAAAGGCGTCGATATATCTATACTGAGCACTCGAGATAGCCCAGAAATGGGCTGATTTAACAATTCGCTAGGAGGCACTCGAAAACACGTGTGACTACAAACGATACCAAGATGGCGGATAAATAATTATATATTAGTCATGAGATCGGGGGTACAAGATATTGAATGATAAACATACATGATCTATTTTATGCAATTTTGAGTGTATACGCGATGAACCTAATTTGTTAGACGGAACGTGATTAATATAACTAGATCTAAGCCTAGTGGCATGCACGAATGAGGTGTGATGCTTTAGGTGAGATTGAAGAAAATTTTGACGAATATGGTTGGGCTTGGCCTGGTAGTTTGATGAGGCACGCAGATTGGTCGGGCTTTGCCTAATCAAGATGGCGGCTGTATGATGGATGGCTTCGTTGAACTGGTTGGCCGAGGGAAATGTTAATTGATGAATAATGATATGTAGCGAAACAATCTACACCTGAAGCTGAGCTACCTTATTGACTTACACATATTGATACTTTAAATAATAATGGTGCAGATTAATTGCGTCTGAGTGACTGCGTGGTTCCCTGTGCGTGCATTGGGCTGATCGAGGTTATAACGACTGATGCGGGCGACTGTAGATGTACGCACGCATTTGTGTTATATCTATATTTATCAGCAGACTACTGATTAACCTCCTGGCATTACGAGATGTGTGACACTGAATACAACTATTTGATAGAGCGCTGATTGGTTGACCGAAACAGTCAACCAAGAGGGTGCACGGTAATGTTGTCTGTGGATGGCTGTTAGCGAGCTCGGATTGGTCACATCTGATTGATGGATGTAGATCATACTAAATGTTAAAAGTAGATTAATTCATATGAACTGAGTCTATAACTGACAAACCCTCGATCGGGTCACTGCCGCATGGGAGACCGGTGCACTCTTGAATCCTACTGATAACTATATTAGATGAATAAATGAATAAATGGTTATGTTGTGTTAATTATAGTAGGAACTTCGTACGATGTTTGACGCCCTAAAATGCGTAAAGATGGGCTAGTACGTTATGATTGTGCAGAGTTTTAAGAGTAATTTCTGCAAACTGTGATATGGTAATTTTCTGGGGATATTCCCAAGATTAATTGTAATATAATAATCATTATGAAGAATCTTATATGTCTGGTATTCTGAAATACATGCGGACAGGATAACATCTTAAGATTACGTAAGGCCCTTGCGAATAGACATATCGAGTGACTGTACTTTGCGTCTAGGGACCTCCTGAAGATATTCTCTAGATAAGCTATAATCGATTAGAATAAGTACTTGAAGCAAAATGAATAGTAAATTAAACAACTCGAACTTACCAGACCAGGGGAAATCGGAATCCCCAGGTCTCGGCGGGAGAAGGGTTCCTATCCCTGACCCCCTCCTGTCGTCATCATGCGTAGGGTTAATTAAGGAAGATGAAGAGGACATTGACCCGCTTAGTGTTAGATCAGTAGAAGCATCCGCGAATATAGAGATATTAATGGAGAACCCTCAACACTGAAGGGATCAAGAGGTCTTTTCGATCAATAGCGACACACCGGAGGATGTTACTAGAATGCTAGAAATGTTACTAGATCTAGGTAACGATAACTCTTTTTCTACTAAAAGAAGGATTCACCTGGTGATCGATACGATCCTCACCTATGTCAATGATTTATCCGTAGTCATTGATAAATTAAATTCAGCTCGGAAATACATTATGTCCAAAGTGAGTAGACAAGACGAACAAATCAAGAATTTGCATGAAGAGATAAGACACCTAAAATCTATATTACCGAGAAATGAACCTACTGCGGATTTTAAAGAGCTTGGGGAGTTATTAGCTCCCCTGGAATATCTAAACTGCAAGGATTGTGCATGGATGGAAAATGCCTTAAAGAGCAAGAGGCTTGATGACTCCGGCAGATGGTCACTGTCTCCATCTTCTAAATCTGGAAAAAATATGACGACCCTGGCTAAGATATTGGACAATTCAGATGATATGCTAATGGATGGTTCTTTGACCCTGGAACGGGCAGGACGGGCTCTTCATCATTATGGATATGGATACAGATAATAAAGAAAAGTTACCACCGCAGGAGAGTCGGACTTCCAGCGACAGGCGGACGAGCCCTACGATCCCTGGGGCTCGTTTGTCTTCATCAAATGAAGGGCTTGAAACAAACATATCTCCACAGTCGCCGACGGGCGTGGAATATGAAGATGCTACCGTCGAGACAACAATGGAGATGACTTTTGTCGACTGTCATTCTCCCCCTAGGGAACTCATTGAGCACCAATAGGAGTTGAATAAAAGCTTTGGGAGGAAAACTCCGGAACCTGTATCTACCCCAGGCAACAAGAGCAAGAGAAAGGCTAAAACATCCCCGGATATAATCACTCCCAGTGACGAGGATAAAGATCAATCGATTGCTACTAAGGAGGTAGTTAATATAAGGAAACTCCGCCCTAGGAAGAAAAGGAGTCATATCCCTAGTTCTGAACCTAAGGTTATTGTCGTTAAAGACTCACCTCGGAAGTTGATGTCCGCAGAAACTGAAGAAAGCTCTGGATCAAGCTACAAAAGCGACAGAAGAAAGTCCCTAGACTCCCAGAAAGGAAGATCTAAAAGGGTGAGCAGGATCATCATCTCCTCGGAGGATGAAGAAGAAAACCGGGATTTTGCTCCGCAAGATCTTAGAATCATGGGGGCTACTAACGTGGGAGCCCTTGGTTTAGATTACCTAGATAGGATTGAAAGTATGAGGGCAAGAAGTAAAAACCTACAGGGTGGCTTTAGCGGGAAAATGAGGAGGGACTTGGAGAAAGCGAAGGATATTATTAATACGTTAATTTTTAAATCTGAAGCTTCGGGGGACCCTGCTTATCTCAAAATTAAAAACAGGGAACTCTTGGATGAAATGGAGAAACTAAAAAGGAAGGACACTGTAAGAGAAAAAGAAGTGGAACAGATGAGGCTTATGTTCGAAGAACTCAGAAAAGAAGTTTCTGAACTAAAAGACAAACTTGATGATGCTGAGGAGGATAGGAGAAAGGCTAGGGAATCCCTACGCATTACTCAAGGGAAATTAAAAAAATTACAAGGAAAGGAAACGGAAGAGGATATGTTAGGTGGACCTGATAGGGTGAATAAAGATAAAGTGAACTTACCTGTGAACTTACCTTTAGATGAACAGGGACCCATGAGTGTGGATAGTAACCCTGAAGACTCTTCGATGACGGCGCCAGGGACTCCTAGTGGGAAACCTGAAACAAAAGAAATGGAAAACAATATTAATAGACAGATTAAAGAATTGGTTAAGAAAAGGGCTGAACTAAGGAAACGCAACAGGGCGAGAGATAACGAAACTGGCAGTGACTCTAAATTGCCAAGGGAAAAACCACTGCCTCAACGCACCTTAAGAACTGGACCAAGAATTATATGTAACACCCAGTTGATTTCCCCTCCCCCCCCCCTAGACAGGATAAGGAAGGTACAGTAAAAGGAAATGTGGACAAGTCGAACTCAGGATGGAATACAAATTTGGGTGGCACTGCAGGATCCTCACAGCTAGTAGATAAGGAAGCATGGACCAAAGTCTTGGGTAGGAAGAAGGTTGGAAAAGATTTTTTTTTTTTTTTTTTTTTTTTTTTTAAGGAGGAGCAGCAAGTCTTAGATCCTAACTCTAAATACAAACGTGGTTTGGAAACTGTGGACAAAAGTATTAAAGACAAGGATACTACCGGAATGAGGAGACCGCCTAAAGCTTCGGCGATTTTAATAACCGATTTTAATAACCTGTAAGAAAGAAGGTCTTACTTATGCCGAAATTTTAAACAAAGCTAGAATAGGTGTGTCATTAGCCGATTTAAAAATTGAAGCGACTAAGGTTAGGAAAGCTGCCAATGGAGGCATGATAATAGAGGTATTTGGACCTGATGACTCTGCCAAGGTGGATGAACTGGCGGACAAATTGAGAGACATCCTACAGGACCAAGCCAAAGTGTCGAGACCTACCATTAAAGGGGAAATTCGGTTGATAGGACTGGACGATTCAGTCAACATAGATGAAGTGCTCGACATCATAGCTAAAAATGGAGAATGTAGAATGGATGATGTCAAGACTGGCCCTATCAGACATATGAGAAACGGTCTGTTCACAGTTTGGGCACAGTGCCCTCTAGCAGCGGCAATCAATATGGCGAATATGAAGAGGGTCAGGATTGGTTGGACTCAAGCCAGGGTGGATCTATTAGAATCTAGACCCGTTCAATGCTTTAAGTGTTGGAAATTCGGTCATGTTAGGTTAGCCTGTACATCTGAGGCGGACTATGGTAGAATGTGCTTCAGATGCGGAGAGCCGGGACATCTGGCTCGCGACTGCAGTTCTTCTCCAATATGCAAACTCTGCGTAGCGGAGGGTAAAGACCCGAACCATAGACTTGGTTCCAACGTTTGTAATGCGGATAACAAAACCAGTAGGCTTAGAACTAACTTTAGTAACTTACAAGGTCTTAGCTATTACCCTAAACAGAGAGGACAGGTAGTGAATGAGAATGAGCATTAAGTTTATACAGGCGAATGTGAACAGAAGTCCAGGCGCTATGGATTTACTATTACACCAAGCTAGGGAACTTTCAGCAGGTATCCTATTGGTCTCGGAACCTAGTTATATCCCTAGATCGGGAAACTGGTTTAAAAGTCCGGACGATGCTTCTGCTATTTTTATTGATACTCACCTGGTTAAACACAGATGCCAGATGGCTTGTGCTGGTCCTGGTTTCGTGGCGGTACATTGTGGTCCATTCTTACTAATCTCGTCTCCCCTAATCTGGGCCTAAGAGAATTTAATAACTTTTTAAATGAATTATCACGTCCACTATTGACCAGAGTGGATGAAATAATTATCTGCGGTGATTTCAACGCAAAGGCCGATTTATGGGGATCACCCATTACAGATGGTAGAGGTCGCCTATTAATTGGATGGGCAGCAGAGAAGGATCTTCGTGTTGGTAATAGAGGGGAGACTCCAACATGCGTACGGCCTCAAGGAATCTTCCATAATTGATCTAACGTGGATATCTTCTGATCTGACTCGATTTATCAAAGATTGGAAAGTTCGAGAAGATATTGAATCAATGTCAGATCACAATTATATCACTTTTGACCTCTGTTCGATACATCCGGAACTACCTCCAAACCGGTTACTTCAACGAAGATGGAACACCAAGAGTCTGGACGAAGATCTGTTCCAGGCTGTTTTGATTTGGAGAGGCGCAGGACCGGAAATGGAGATACAACGGGTTGTAAACAAATTCACAACATGGTTCGACAAGACCATGGAAGAAGCTTGCGACGCATCCATGAAGAGGATTGGCCCACGAAGACCAAGGAAACAGGCCTATTGGTGGCAAGAATCTGCTGCAGTTCTGCGCCGGGACTGCTTGCGGGCTAGGCGTCTCTTGCAAAGAGCTAAAAAGAGAAAGCGCTCTCAGGAGGTTATTGTTCGATTATCTAGGGATTATAAAATTAAAAGAAAAAAGCTAAGAGCGGAGATCAATAGATTAAAATCCATAGCGTGGCAGGAGTTATTAAATTCTGTTAATGAGGACCCCTGGGGCCTCCCATATAAGTTAGTCTTGGGTAAGCTGAGGTTGGCGGCCTCTGGACTTACCGAAACCTTGGATAGCGAGAGTCTAGAGACACTATTGATCTCCCTATTTCCTAGGAACTTTATGAATGATACACCGTATGATTGGTCGACCTTTGTTTGGTCCGATGACTGGGAGGTAACGATCGCGGAAGTGGATAGGGTCGTTAGGAAGAGGTCGGCTCCCTCTACGAAGGCTCCCGGACCGGATGGCTTTAGGCTAATTCTGTGGAAACGTGTGTCTGGGGAATTCCTAGAACTAATTAGGCAACACTTCAACTTATGTCTTTCATCGGGTAAATTACCGGTAGCTTGGAAAACAGCCAACTTAGTGTTAATTCCCAAGGGGGGGAGGAGACAATCTAAATGAGTTGCCTAAGGCCAGACCGATTTGCTTGTTAAATGAGATTGCGAAAGCTTTCGAGAGGATCATAGCGAACAGGATATTAGATTGGCTATTAGAAAATCCGGATTCAGACTTTTCACCGAAACAATTCGGATTCAGGAAGGGCCTCTCAACGTGTGATGCCTTTAGTAAATTTAAAAAGATCACATCCTCTATTGTGGAAAGAGGGGGATACACGATCGCAGTCTCATTGGATATCAAAAACGCTTTTAATAGTATGCCGTGGAAGGTTGTGCGTCGAGCTTTAGAAATTAAAAACTTTCCGTTATATATAAGAAGAATCATAGATGCGTACTTGTCCGATAGATCAATCTTTTATGTAGGCAAGGATGGTGTAAGGTATTCCAGACCTATGAAGGCTGGTATCCCTCAGTGCTCTGTTTTGGGACCTATTTTATGGAATATTGCTTTTGATGGTGTCTTGGACATGGCGGACGAGGATAATAGTTGTTACATCCTGTGCTATGCAGATGACACCCTTATTGTTGTGACCGGACTGGATATCTCTAACACCAGATTGAAAGCCGGAGTATTTGTTACTAGGGTGGTCAACTACATAGTCGAGCTGGGTTTGGAGATAGCTGCTAATAAAACAGAAGCCCTACTTTTTCACCCAAAGAAAGAGACTGGGCTTCCCGAATCGTTAACGATTGGGGATGTTTCAATTAAATTCGGGTCTAATATGAAGTATCTTGGAATCCTGATTGATATTAGCTGGAATTTTAACGATCATTTCAAGTACGCGGAACAAAAGGCAAGCAAGATCATCAGAGCTCTGAATAGATTAATGCCCAACCTTAGGGGACCCGACGAGAAGCGGAGGCGGTTGTACGCGAATGTCGTAATGTCGGTTTTGCTGTACGGAGCACCGGTTTGGGGGGACGCGCTGGCCACTAGCAGGCTCTCTAGATCTTTAGTGAGATTAGAAAAATCTATTGCTCAAAGAGTTATTTCGGCATATCGAACTGTTTCCGGGGATGCAGCGTTGCTGTTGGCTCGGGTTCCACCGCTTAGATACATAGCACCAATGCGCAAGCGCATCTATGAGCACATTAAGATACATAGGAACAACGGTACTTATTCTAGGGAAACTAGGAACATCACTAGGGAAAATGAAACGGCCGCCATGTTTAACGAATGGCGTGCATACCTAGAACTACCCAACCACCCAGGTGAGTTTACCAAACTAGCACTAATGCCAAATTTCGAAGCGTGGATAAACCGTGAGCACGGCAGCATGTTTTTCCACCTGACGCAAGTTCTGTCTGGGCACGGGTGCTTTGCGAAATTTTTATGCAGAATTGGAAAAAGGGAAATAGATGCTGCGACTTTTGCGGAGAGGATCCAGACGACGCATTGCACACTATAAGAGAGTGTCCGGCGTGGGACCCAGAGAGAATTTCATTGAAAAGAACTATAGGACTAGATAGGGATTTTACCATGGCGAACATTGTGGAGGCTGCTTGCGGTTCGAAGACCAACTGGGCAGCCTTCACAAGGTTCGTACAGAAGGTAATGAGGGAGAAGGAGGACGAAGAAAGGAGACGCGAAGAATCGGGAATCCTAGTCCTGAATCGGAAGATAGTGACGAAGAATGATTAAAACACCAATCAAATCACACGTCACTTAGGGGTATTTCTTCCTTGGCGTCATCAGATTTATTTATAGTGAGTTGGATCGATGGTTGGAAGCATCAAAGGTAAGGTATCGCAGAGACGATAAGAACAGCCTCAGCCCTTATTGTTTGTAGCGCGAATCGTCTTTATTAGTAAATAATAATAAATAATTAAATTCGCGAGTTGGGTGAGATGGGGTGGGAGAGTAAGGGAGAGGGGAGGTTAAAGTCACTACACTGACAGGGTACACTACAGGGTTGGGTATTGTTATCTATTACTTACTTAGTTAGTATTAACTATTAATTAGTTCAAGGGGGTCTCGTATGAGCGAGGTTTTTCCTTACTTGAAATGGTTATAAAGGGGGGGGGGAATATACACATACACGACTACATACATACACACATGGACATACATAGGTTAGATATATAAAACAACTCATACACACACACACAGGGTCAAGGAGGGTGGAGGGACGGGCAGGTGCCAGGGGTTGGGGGGTAGGGTATAATGGTGAGGCTTGTTTTCGGTTGGATTACGGAGGGGTTAAGCTAGGACAGTTGGGGCATCGGATGTCATATGAAGAGTCGGTCTTCGATGTCTCAACATGGATTGGGTCCGGATGGGATCGCGGAAAGGGAGGAGTTTTTAGTGGGTGCAAGCCCCACATACCTGTGCACACCGAGTGATCAGGTGTGCGGAAGGCATTTTCTCCTCCCTCGCAAAAAAAAAAAAAGAAAAAAGGTTGGGGTCGCTCTTGGATGGAACTGAGACTAAGTCCACTGACAGTTCTGTGCTCCGATATTTAGGAGTAAAGTTGCTATAATGTGCTCCAATCGGAGAAAAAAGTATACTGAAATGTGTTTTGTGATACCGCGCATCGATTGAGACAAAAATAATTTTTGCTCCAACTTTTGATTGACTGAAATTCTTAATTATAAATCGTATGTCGTGCGGCGTGCTTAATGGCGGCCGTACAGGGCTTATTACAGTGACGTGGCCATGAGTGGCGTTCCGTCCAAGAGCGACTCCCATTGTTTGTGACTCTATTGTGACTCTATTGTAATTTTATTGTGTTGTTGTGATTGTGATTCATACTTGTGGAAGCACCATCAGTGTAAAATAGAAGATATTAAAAGGATATTAGAAGATCTTCGTAGCCACGCGGTGCCGTATGACGTCACGTTATGTGACGTCACGACAAGATGGAATGGCCGGCCGGGCCTCGGCTTGAGAAAATGTCTTGCAACCTTGGTGATTGCCGTATGAGCCTCCTTTTGGAGCCGTCGAGGAGTCCGGAGGCACGGTGAATACGTGGAGGGATGCCCTGGAACATTTGTCTGACATTTACAAGGTACCTGATTTCTCCCGGTCTCATTGGTCTGCTCTAATAAGGTAGGATAATTATAATGTCTTTTACGAGGAAGATGTGAAAATATAAGGATTGTATAGAATAGAGATGTTATTCGAACTCTATTTTTGGCAATCCTGCTTCCTGTGGAAACCTGAAGGAGCCTATTGATTATCTTCGGTCTGATAATTATTGTAGTGAGATGCATCATTATGGAAACAATGTGTTTCCTATGGCTTGATTATTATCTCGACTAATTTGATTGATACAGCTTAGTTGCTGGATTGATTTGATCGTCTCAACCGGTACAGAAATGTGACTCGCTTCCATAATCTGAACTCATGTAATAGCGCATCGCTTATTTTCACTCATTCAGTTCACATGGTGGAGTGATGAATGATCTATATTTGAGTTTGCTATAAATGTACAGGAGCACTGTGAGATCATAGAGGAAGTTATTTTATTATTATCTTGAAGCACTGGTTTGCACCATGTGAGCCCTATAAAGGGCAGGAACATTTATTTTCTCCTCTTGCGGGTTATAATTAAACACTACATTGTCTTAAAAGCCTATTAAATGTGTATTGTTTATCTGTGGTGTAATATTAATCGTGGATATGATTTACTCCATAGGTGCTGGGAATCAGTTAATGATCGCACAGTGTAAAATCCTGTCAAATCCTGTCAGCGTGCTGTAAGGTGAAAGGAAACCATGAGGCTAAGTAATATGCCCTGTTTGGAGCAATAATCAGAAATAGCACGTGATATCGGAATGGAATACTTTGGGATGCCTTACTGGCGGTGTTATATGTTAACTGGTTTGTCTTGTTTTGTGTTTATTATACGTCTATTTATGGTTTTGTTTTATTTTTATATGGAAATAATGCTCGACAGCTTTATGCATGGTGGTACATATACATATATTTTTACCCCATACATGCAATTAAGTTATGTATCTCTATAGATGTGTACATGAAGAGGTTAATATGTACACTCCTTGCGGAGGATATACGTTGTTGCGGGCATAGATTGGCGACGATGCGGATGCTGCGCTGAATATACATACTGGTACACATACATACATGCGCAACGTGCAGAAAATAATGCAGTCTGTATGCGTGAGACGCAGGGGATCATTCTGCATTCTGCTTCTGTGTATATGGGAAATGCTTAAGGGACTACTATGGATGACCTGCTAGAGGGACTCTGCTGAGACCGCGGAGATCGCATAGCCGGAACAGTGGGCATAAAAACTTGATTGAATTATGTGTCTATTATGGTTATAGTCCTAACTAACTAAATGAGATCTTATTATCATTATTCCTGTTAACATAAGTGGACGTTATTCCTGTTTTTGATCGTGTATTTGCGATTTGTCTTGTATAATCCTGGAATTTATAAGAATTGTAGTGTTATATAAATGTATAGATGCTGATATAATAATTAGAATCGGACACTGATTTGATATTGGAATGGATTATATGCCAAACATGCTGATTGACATTGATTTATGCAATGTTATATTATAGTGATTACTTATTTATAGGAATTAAAACATTTAATATACTATAATATGAATTTATATTAAAATTAGAAACATGACTGTATGAGCTCACAACTCTGGAGTAATATGAGGAATGTAGTGTTGCATACATGTAGGGTGTTCTGTTGGAACGGAATATTGATATGTCCACGCAGGTGGACCAATATTGATTTATAGTAAGCACATTTAATATAAGAGAAATTATTACTAAATCAGAAATATAATTAGGTGCGACTCACAATCCCGAAGTACCTAAGATACATGAATAATTAAAATGAGAATTGTAGCACTATGTAGCAAAATACATTTAAATAGCTTGTCATAAGAATTGGATGACTACATAAATGTATATATGCTGGTATAAATAATTAGAATAGAATTTCGACCTGATGTCGGGACAAAGTATAACGCCAATTGGAGGCGCCTCACAATCGGGAGTATGTATATAAGGATATATGAATAATTAAAACGAAACTGTAGTGCTATATATGTGAACTGGATGTTGCATAAATATAAATATGTTGAATGGAACATTTGATATATGCCAAATGTTGACTACAGTGGCTTATGCAATGATTTGAAATCGGATGGATAATTGAGGAATTATTTACTTACTTTCTATTTATGGCGAGAAATTCGAACTTAGTTTTGTACAGATTGAGTCTCGAGTCTAAATTAAATTATATATAATTTGTGCTAGTACTCGCTACATATATTTGAATGGAAATATATCTCCACGAATTTAAAGCTTAATAATATAAAGTATATAGGACGGCTACTAACATATAAGATTCAGAATATATATTTTTTCGCGTGCTATGCGGTTGATCAATGTTGACTTATAGTAAAATTCACTAGAAATTATTTGTAATAGGAATTGAATATCTGTATAAATACAAATATGCTGAATGGAGTATTTAATGGATAAAGATGTTGAAGACATTGTTCTGTGCAATGATATTGTTTGAAATTGGATGGATAAAATGGAAATTGTTTATTTACTTCTTATGGCGGGAGGTCCGAGTTTAATTTTGTATAGACTAAATCTCGAGGTCAAACTAAATATAATTTATTTTATCTATTTTATTACTTGTCACACATATATGAGTGAGAAATTATGTCTCCATGGAAATAAAAGCTTAATAATAAAATAAAGGATGGTTACTAACATATAAGATCTAAACTATGTATCTTCTGCTAATTTGTATATAATCTCTATGCTGAAGTATATAGTGATATATGAATGATTATAATGAAAACTGTAGTGTTAAGGAGTAAAGTACACTCAAACACTACTTGTCATAAGAATTGGATGTCTATATAAATGTATATATGCTGATAGTTAGAGCTGAACTTTGATTTGATATCAAAACGGAATATAATATTAATCGGAGGCGACTGATTTTGCTTAATTCTGTTGAGTCGGATTGAATAATGGAATACAGAATTTGGAATCTATTGGAGCTTGCTGCTACTACTATTACTATTGTTATTATTGAAGTTATAAATTAAACCTGGATACGTCATAGTATGGTTTATGGCTCAAATTGAAATAAGTGCAGCAATTTAATCTGCAATCTGAAGTATAATTTTATAATTTAACTTTCGACTAGTCCATGCTGCGGAATGTGCTGTTATGCGTGATTCTACAGTCAAAAACGATAAATTTGATAATAACATAATAGCTATTGAAATCTCATGCTTAGGTTTTGATTTTAATCCTGATTTACGATAGTGCAGGCTGAATGGATTGTAATTAATCTGATGACTGTTGATTCAGTGGCCTCTTGAAATTGATGAATCTATCTTTGCTCGTGGTTGATATGAGACGCCTGATTTTGGTTCTTCTCTCAGACTGGAATTTGGGCTTCACAACCGGAAATCTGGGATTCATAAAAGGGACACATATTTAGTTATATTATGAATAAATATGTTTGAATTACTTAGTATATATGGAATATTTATTCTTAAGATTAAATATCTGAACAACTGTACAAATATACATTGAAATATTTATAATTATAAAGGGACTGACCGCATGAGCGACAGCTTATCTTGACTTACAGTGCATTTATCGCTTATTTACGGGCTTAGATACTGCAGATATGCACAGCAATGCACATGAACTGTATACTCGCCGAGATCTGAATGAGTGATATTTGTTGATTTATGAATGACTGGATGAGACGTATAACTGGAGATGGGGACTGGTCCTCCTGTCATGATTCTGTCATGATTTTGTTGGAGAACCAGTGTGGAGACGCTATGATCCCAGAATGAGCCCTGAATGCATGTTTGATTGCTGACTGTATGTGGGCGCGATTATAACATCCTTGGTCGCGTTATGATTGACGGATCACTGCATCAGTCTCTTGGGATATGGTCTCAGCCTGAAATCGGGGGTCGTTAGTATTGCAACGGTCTGTAGGCGGTGTACGATATCCTACATGATAATGCCTTATACACCTGGTTTTCAGAAGTTACAGGCTTATCATTGGATCGATTTGATAGGACTTCATGTGTTGTGAGAATTCCATGTACTGTCTGATTGACACTTTTAAGTGACTTGAATTTTATAAGGTTCTTAGCTATAATATTATGCGGAATATTTTGCCAAAACACAACACATTAACGTCTTCTTCTTCTTCTTCTTCTTAATATTTAAATGGCCAATATGATCAGGGGTAGATCAATATATTCGGGCCAACAACAGGTTATATTAGAGTATAAATTTCAGTGAGTTCGTTCTCTTGGGGAAGGAGAGAAGGAAGGAATTTGTTTGGGAGGTGGTAGGGAAGGAAAAATAGGAAAGCGCAGGCCAGGGTCGAGTCGGGAACGAACCCGAGATCTCTGGGATGTGAGTCAGGCGCGCTACTCCCTGAGCCACCAGAGGCCCTAAAATACACATTAACGTAGTGTAGTACGATCTGACATTTAGACTGCCGTGGAAAAACCTTGTATAGATGGTTATGGTATGGACGTTTATGAATGATCTTCTCCGATTGGTCGATCTGCGTGGTCGGCCAAGATGGCGGAGATACTTGGTTGATTGCTTTGATTGGCCGTGTAATGCGAGCAACCGAGATGGCGGCTGCGCCTTAACGGCATTGCCGGGTGTTTCTGATTGGTTGACGCAATGCGGCAACTAAAAATGGCGGCACCTATCCCTATCACTGTCACCGATTGATGACATAATGCAGATCGCCTTATGCATAATCTGTTATCCTTTATAGCTGGAACCTACAGCGTTGATATCTGGAAATAGAGAAAGGAAATGGAATATGAATCTGTCGAATGACTATTTGATTATTTATCTAATAGTAAATAGTTGTTAAAATTGAGTATTTCGAACGAATGATTGTTTTGAATATTTTGGGGAAGTATTAACAGTAGAACGTGCTACTTGGAAAGGAATAGTCTAAAATTTGATACTATGTTATGTTACACCTTGAAGTGTCTAATCGATTATTTAAATATACACCGGGATATTTATGTGTGGGCCTGAGGCTGATCTAGCATACCGCTTATAAGTAAAGATAAAGGAAAATAAATACTTAATATATAATATAATTGAATGTACGGCTCGTATGACTAAAATCAAAACGTCGGTTTAAACTGGCAGTACCGAGCCAAGCGCGGTATAAAGAGCGCAAACACTGTTTTATTAATTACTAAATATACATTAATAATATACACTAAAAATATACATTATTCGCGGACGTTTCGGCCCTTTTTTGGGGCCATCTTCAGCGCGGAAACAAAATTGAAACGGTCTTACATAACTAAACGCAACTACGACATTCGGTGATGCATCCCGTGGATCTCTTACGCAACCGGCGACATCCCATCATTAAGAGAATCCATGTCCTTCCAAAGATAATTCCTCAACTTTCTTGGGTGGTAGGTAGCCATGGCATCTCTGCATCCATTGAGCGAGATTCCAACATCGCTCTGGAGTCGTATGTACTGTGTTAGAGTGGCGTAAGGTGCGAGGTCTGAATAGCTCAGTGGTAAGAGCAGTTGCCCGGAAAGCGAAAGACTCGGGTTCGATTCCCGATTCAGCCACTTGTACCTCGCATATTTTTTCAGACCCGCAAATGTTGTTTTCTAACAATTATTTGTCGGGCTGAGGAAGTGTGTAAACGCCCTACACAGACACGACAGTGCCGCTGCCACGGAAGAGATGGATGCTTGGTTCGTGCCTCCTCCCGCCTTAAATCCCCCCCTCGCTTCACTCTGCGGTGTACATCTGCGCCAGCGTAAGTGCTGGTAATCTGTCCACTAGTTCCACCATGTGGTGACGGTGGTAGATCGTATTATTAATTGGGAGCAGAAGAGGGGGCTGCTTAGGCGTAGTGGTTTAGGATGGACTACTCGAGGAGGCTTCCATTCATACTGGTGATGAGTCAAGACTCATCGCTGAGCGGCTACGGGGGCCAATTTTCAATCGTTTAATATGATTGGACCGCACTGGAGACGTGCTAGGGATGTCGTCTCTCCGTGGCAATCGGCACTGCATCCATTGAGCGAGATTCCAACATCGCTCTGGAGTCGTATGTACTGTGTTAGAGTGGCGTAAGGTGCGAGGTCTGAATAGCTCAGTGGTAAGAGCAGTTGCCCGGAAAGCGAAAGACTCGGGTTCGATTCCCGATTCAGCCACTTGTACCTCGCATATTTTTTCAGACCCGCAAATGTTGTTTTCTAACAATTATTTGTCGGGCTGAGGAAGTGTGTAAACGTCCTACACAGACACGACAGTGCCGCTGCCATGGAAGAGATGGATGCTTGGTTCGTGCTTCCTCCCGCCTTAAATCCCCCCCTCGCTTCTCTTAATGATGGGATGTCGCCGGTTGCGTAAGAGATCCACGGGATGCATCACCGAATGTCGTAGTTGCGTTTAGTTATGTAAGACCGTTTCAATTTTGTTTCCGCGCTGAAGATGGCCCCAAAAAAGGGCCGAAACGTCCGCGAATAATGTATATTTTTAGTGTATATTATTAATGTATATTTAGTAATTAATAAAACAGTGTTTGCGCTCTTTATACCGCGCTTGGCTCGGTACTGCCAGTTTAAACCGACGTTTTGATTTTAGTCATACGAGCCGTACATTCAATTATATTATATATTTATTATACGCAGGCTGAGAAAATGCGTTTTTATTCTTTTTTTCATTATATTAGTTCCTTATTTGGACATAATTCTGTACTACTGTTTAAATCTTGGATTAAGTATAGAAAGATTTTTATTAAAAGTAGATTAAAAACCGAGTTTTTACGGAAATGCATCAGGCTTGGTATTGTTCCCTCGCATATGGCGACTTTCTTGTCGAACTTTGATACCAGACTTTTTTGCCGGAGATCTATCAACTCTTTCAAACACTGCAAACGCCGTTTCATTAAAAAATTATTACAAATTGAGCTATCTGACACATATTCTTGTATTAGAGCCGCACATATACATATTTATAAACTTTCTCACTCTTTATATCGTTACATTCCGATGTCGGTTTGCAACTCTTTTTTTATTAGACAACAGGGACCGCTGTACTCTTTCTTTACTAAGCAGCACAACATACTTAACAAGAAATTCAGTCGCTTAGTTTGGGAACAACAAAAAAACGAATACATTGACATCAAACCGGTTCAGTACTTTTACCGCTCCCATAGTCACCCACAGTCTACACACGGAGAATTTCGGTTTTCATTTAAACCATTCGATAAGAGTACTAACATACATCATCGAGACTCTGAGATTATAATTGACCCACAGACTTTTAAAGAGAAAACACAACAGTCGTTAAATATCAATGACAAGTGGTTTGTCAATCTGTCTTCCACGACTGTTCCTAATGAAGTCCAAACCCTGTTACAGCTAGGTGATAATTTTAATCTTCCCATTTCTAACAAAGCTAAATTGACCACTGAATTAATAAAAAACATTGAAAGCAATCTTATCAAACTGCCTTCAGCAACTCAAATGGCTATTAGAAATCGTTCCATCAATATTATTAACAACCTACCGAGTTACTCTTTTCCAAAAAACGATTTTAATACGCGTATCAATAACTTAATTAGTATTACAAAAAAATTTTTTAATCATAACCGCAATGTAATTGTCACTCGCGCTGATAAGGGAAATGTCACTGTTGCCCTTGACAAAGACGAATACTTCAGTAAGATCGAAGAATTATTAAAAGATAATAATACTTATAACATCGTTAAAAAAGATCCGATTAGAAAATTAACTTCACGCTTACAAGACTTACTTAAGAGATGGAGGGATGCGGACTTCATATCACCTTCTACCTATAGATTCCTTAACTGCACAGATGGTGTTTTACCGAGAGCTTATGGACTCCCCAAGATCCACAAACTGAACTGCCCTTTCCGAATAATTGTCTCTTCCCTTAACAGTCCTTTTTACAACCTTGCTTCCTTTATTCACCGCATATTGTTCAAAAGCCTCCCTATCGCACACAGTCACATCAATAATAGTTTTGAATTAGTAAAAAAACTCCCTGATATAAATGTTAACGACGAATTTCTTCTCATTTCCTTAGATGTCATTTCCCTATTCACTAATATTCCTACTGATATGGCGATTGATAGTATTTCTACTAGATGGAATCATATATCTGACAATTGCAACGTTTCACATTTTGAATTTATTACCGCCGTTAGAATGATATTCGACTCTACTTTTTTCACTTTTAATGGAGTAATCTACCAACAAACATTCGGTACGCCCATGGGTTCGCCATTGTCTCCGATTATCGCGGACATAGTCCTTCAGGATCTTGAAACCAGAGCTCTCGATACCTTGAAATTTACTCCCCCTTTTTTTATTAGATATGTAGATGACATCGCTTTGGCGGCCCCCCCACCCTTCTCAATCACACCTTACACATTTTTAACTCCTTCCATCCACGTCTACAATTTACGATGGAAGTGGGGGAAGGGAACAGACTTAACTTCTTGGACGTTACCATGATTCTCAATGACAATTATTTGACGTTCGATTGGTACCATAAATCTACATTCTCTGGAAGATATTTACATTTCATGTCGAATCACCCCCATTGCCAGAAGAAGGGTACTGTGATTGGTTTAATCGACAGAGTGTTTCGACTTTCACACCACATGTTCCACCAGAAAAACTTTGAGTTGATGGTTAAAATCTTGTTGGATAATGAATATCCTCTCAAGTTTATTTTTGATACATGCCATGAACGCCTCGGAACACTTTTTCGAAACACCAACGCCAATTATGACAACGAAAAACATGAAGAAGAACACGAGAGAGTTTCATATTTTACAATTCCTTATGTTCCTTTGATTTCTGAACAATTTAAAAACATAACCAAGGACTTGAATGTGAAACTCTCCTACCGCAGTCTTAATAAAATGAAGAAGTTTATTAAAGTGCATAAAGATTCCTGCCCACAAACCGCTCGCAGCAATGTCGTCTATAAGATCAATTGCAATAACTGCGATGCATCCTACGTAGGACAGACAAAGAGGCAATTACACACGAGAATAGCTGAACATAAAAACCATATTCGTAGAAGCACGACCAGTCACTCTGTCATTACCGATCACAGGATGTCTTTCGATCATGATTTTGAATGGGACAGTGTGGAGGTATTGGACAACGAACCACATTTACATAAGCGACTGATTTCTGAGATAATACATATAAAGAGACAGAAAGAGAGTTTAAATCTGCAGACTGATACGGAATGTCTTTCGGAGACGTATATGATTGCGCTCAACAAGCTTCCAAAAATCTGATGCATTACGCGTTATCCTATTGCGCATGTTTATAACATGATTTACTTTTTTATATTTTTCTATTTTATACTTAAGACGATCAGTAAGATGATCTTATTGCACATATTTACATTTACAATTTTATTTCTTTCTTTTCACATGTATTACTTTTTTACTTTTTTTTACATTTTATTTTTTTCTATTTATATTTTTATAATTAAGATGATCATTTTACTGTTTTGACATCTTTTGAAGTAGCTTATCATCCGATATGTTTACTGTATTCTGCGATTTTTAGTTTATTTGACAACCTTTTTACCAACAATAGGTTTTTTTGACCTGGTATTCTGCGATTTTTAGTTTATTTGACAACCTTTTTATCAACAATAGCTTTTTTCGACTTGTATATCAGATCTGTTTTATTTATTATATTGACACAAACAAGATTATTTATTTAATTTATTTTCGTAATGTTATTGTTACCGTTGCTAAACTTCGCTACTTGTCAACAATTTAATCGTATTATTCTCGACTTTATTATTATTTTTGTTACTTTTTACCGTTTGCGTCAATCTTTCCACTTTGTCACGGGATCATGTTATTTATTGGCGTGTTTGCGATTTTGTGTATTGTTTATTAACATCTTGTTGACAACCTGGCTAAACCAGTTTTATGTCATATTTACCGTGTGTCATTGTTCCTCCGAGAGTTGGAAAGTGTAGTTCTCCGATTACATCTACGATTGGTCGGTGTCAGCCTGTGCATTTGTAAGCATCACAACTGCTTTAAATACTTCGTTCGGTCATCCGCCTTATACCGACCAACTTACTTATAGATCAAATAAAATAAGTACTGCCATGGCTACCTACCACCCAAGAAAGTTGAGGAATTATCTTTGGAAGGACATGGATTCTCTTAATGATGGGATGTCGCCGGTTGCGTAAGAGATCCACGGGATGCATCACCGAATGTCGTAGTTGCGTTTAGTTATGTAAGACCGTTTCAATTTTGTTTCCGCGCTGAAGATGGCCCCAAAAAAGGGCCGAAACGTCCGCGAATAATGTATATTTTTAGTGTATATTATTAATGTATATTTAGTAATTAATAAAACAGTGTTTGCGCTCTTTATACCGCGCTTGGCTCGGTACTGCCAGTTTAAACCGACGTTTTGATAAATACTTAAATACAGCGAGATAATAAATCTAAAGAAAATAGAGCTACGTCACGCTGCTTTAATGTTGATACCTGGAAATGGAGATAATAGACTTGATTACGAAACTACTGAATGAATGTTCAAATGTTTGACGGTTATTAAATATTAAGGCTCCTGAGTAGTCGCCGCGGCCATATTGGAATGATGACGTCAGAAGCGAGAAATGACACGCTGAGAATTCTTGCGTGCCATTTTTAAATAAAAAGATATTTTAAAGAAACAAGACTACAGATCGCTTTAGTATACTCGTAAAATTGTCCGAAAACTAAGCTTTTCCTTTGATAATTAATAAATAACCGTAAAATGAGTGTCAAAGTAAGCCTAGTCATACGGGAAAACATGTAGTTTGACAGCTGTCGAAAGAAGTGGAAAATGTTCTTTTTACATAATACTTTTCTTGCTAAGCTTAGTTTTCGGACAATTTTATAAGTTTCACGAATACGTTACACTTCACAAAACTAGCATAAAGCGAATAATAACGAAATGGCACGCAAGAATAATTTGGGCTGTCAAAACGTCACTTTTCACGCCTCATAGTTCATCGATTTGCAACGTGAGGCGTTGCATAAAAATTCTGACATGTGGGTAACATGCTGGTAACTTGTAGCTAACATATAACATATATATAGTATATATCTTTTATATATCTTTTATATAGTGTACTACTCTATTAGAAGAATACTTGAGCAAAGGAAGGGCGCAATGCTCAGCCATTTCCAAGAAAATTTGATTTAAATAATATGGCTTTTTTTATATCCAGCTCCGTTATATCGATTAGCGAGAAGACGGCGTAGCTCGGGCATTAAACCAGGTGGCTATCACGCATCAGACCCGGGTTCAATTCTTGTCCCTGGCACTTTTTTTCTAACTTTTTTTTATACAATCTAGCAACGAATATTTATTCATGTAAAATAAAGTTAATTTAACCAACTTTTTTTTTTTTTAAATTTGTACTTTCAAAAGGCAATTTTCTTTTAATTTACTCACAAAACTGGGCATAATTTTAATTCAACTTAAAATCTTATTATTTTATACATCTATCCGATATAAAACGAAGCAAATAAAACGCCACTATTTGAACATAGTTATAATTTAATACAAAATTACAACAAGTAATTACAAGTATCATCCGAATAGTTGTAACCGATCTATAGAGAGTGTTGATGATAGTGATAACAAGGATGAATAAAAGTTTTGACACATTTGTTTGTAATTTTGTATTAAATAATAACTATGTTCAAATAGTGGCGTTTTATTTGCTTCATTTTATATCGAATAGAATGCATAAAATAATAAGGTTGTAAGTTTAACAAAAGTTTCGTGAGTAAATTAAAAGAAAATTGCCTTCCGAAAGGGCAAATTAAAAAAAAATGTTAGTTAAATTAATTTTATTTTACATGAATAAATATTTGTTGCTAGATTGTATAAAAAAAGAATGAGAAAAAGAGTGGCAGGGACAAGAATTGAACCCGGGTTGGATGCGTGATAGTCACGCGCTTAATGCCCGAGCTACACCGCTTTTTCGATAATTGATATAACGGAGCCAGATATAAGGAAAGCCATATTGTTTAAATCATTTTCTTGGAAATGGTTGAGCATTGCATCCTATCCCTTTGCTCAAATATTCTTCTAATAGAGTATTACACTATAAAAACCTTTTTCAGTTCGGTGACCCCAAGATCGTGCCCTCCCCTGTTAGTCTCAGGAACGTGCGCATCATAAATATAATAGCACAATACTCTAGTAGTAAAAGTTCTCATTAAAATTTTCTATTCAATATTTTATTTTGTATTAATAATAAAAATAATAATTATTATATTATTAATTACTTATATGTTCTATAACAATTTAAAATATTTATGTTTTATGGTTACTAGAGTATTGTGCTATCACATTTGTGATACGCACGTTCCTGAGACTAAGCGATGCGCTCCTTAGTTACGATTTACGATGCGGCGATGCGTTGCTAAGGAGCGAGGGGTAAGAGGGGAGCAGTAAGCAGTAGGCGTGAGCTAAAAAATCCAGCCGAAAGCTACAAATAAATCCCAGTTCACTTATATGGTAAGTCGTTGGACAGGGTTCTTATTCCTACCGCAACATCTTTATTCTCATGTCGCTACCGTCAACTCAGAGTTTCACGGCGACTACTCAGGAGCCTTAAATATCCTAAATATCTTATGAAATTATTAACAGTGAAATATGATACTTGGAAAGAAGTGATCTAATACTGTGATTACCATATTATGCTACACGTTATGACGTTTGAACGATTATTCAGGAATACACCGAAATATTTATAGCTGTAAAGATATGTGGGCTGCGATCAGTTATTGGGAACTGTCCACTACTAGATATAACAAATATAGCTGAAAATTCACAATAATGTACTCTGAGCAAAGAAATTCGTCTAGGAATAGACTGGCTGTTAAGAGTGAGCTAACAATGACATAATAGCCTACTAATTCTACTAATTCTACTAATTCTACAGTCAAAAGCGATAAATTTGAATAATAACATAATAGCTATTGAAATCTCACGCTTAGGTTTTGATTTTAATCCTGATTTTGAACTAGAATTTAATTTAACTTAACTTAATCTATTAATGTATCGGTGAAGGAGTAACGTTAAGGGAATGGACGGGCATGCGTAACTGACTCGTCTGTCTTGAGTATGCGCACGCGATAGTACAGGTAGAACAGATTATAATTAATCTGATGACTGTTGACCCAATGCCTTTGAAATTGATGAATCTGTCTTTGCTCGTGGTTGATGTGGGATGCCGGATTTTGATTCTGTTCTCTCGGACTGGAGCTTGGGTTTTATAACCGGAAAATCTGAGACTCACAAGGGACATATATTTAATGACATTGTGAATAAATATGTTGAATTACTTATTACATATAGGATACTTAATTTTAAAATCAATATGAAACTACTGATACACAGCATGTTACTTAGAGAGGAAATCTCTCTCTGCTCCCAGTTGATGAAACATCTGATTTTGCTTCCTCGGATTGGATTCAGGTTCACCTACGAACAGAGATCCGGAATTAGCGGAGGAGACATTTGTCTGGTGGCATTTGTGAGCTCTATTGGGACAATTGTGAAATTACCCTATTGCATACGGAGCGTCTATATTGAAACATTAGTCAAATTGTCTCCCTCGGGTTGAGTCGAGATTTAGTCTCACATGTTAGTCTGTATGAGACGGATATAAATCGCGTTTACTGAGATACTGATCTAAATATAAAGTGACAATGATAATAATTAACCTGCGTGATATTATGACTGGAATCTACAAAGTTGATACTTGAAAAATAGAGATAGAAATTCTGATTATGTATTTATTGAATAACCAGTAAATGGTTGATTGGTTATTATTAATTATTAAATATTAAACATCTCATGGAATTATTAAATAAACCATGCTACTTGGAAGGAAATAGTTGGCATGCTAAAATTAATATTGATTACTACATAATAAAATTATATTACATTAACCTTGTCAAGATAGATTGAAGCTGTCGTTGACATGTAGTGGCTGCATGTGTATCCATACTTGCTACAAAACACGCTCCACTGCTGTCACTGTCGTCTCACCGGAGTAATGTGAATAAGCACGACCCAGTGTGGAGATTAGAACGACCAAGACGATAGGTTATGTTTCCGGCTGACGGTGTCACTGTCTTGGCCTTTTTTTTTTTTTTTGGTAACGGAGGGGAAATGCCTTTACGCATACCCCGCCTCGATGGGGTTCGAGGCGGGGTTATGTGGGGCTCACCCCTGACCTAAACAAACGGCCAGGGGACTACCCACTAAAACCCCTCCGGGTGGTCTAAGCCCGGGCGTTAAAGAAGGCCTCTCCGGAAACTGGCAGCTGCACTACTTCGGAGAGGCCTTCCGCCTGCGAGCCTGTCGCAGAGGGGGGAGCGTTGTTCTCCCCCCCCCCGAGTCCCCGTTGTCCTAGGGACTCCCACTCACGTTGGGGAGAGGGGGGCCACCACCCCTCTCTCCCACTTCCCGCCGTTGATGGTGCGGGGATGAAGCGGCCGGTCCCGGGTACCCCACCCGGGTCCCCGGCCGCCGGGCCCGCGTTGAGTGCGGGCCCTGCGCGTTTGCAGGGGGAGCTGACATGGACCGGAGCCAATAGGTCCCCGGCCCGCTCCCCCCGCCCGCGCCATCCCGTTGCTGGGGAGGGTCTCGTGAGTAGCGGGGTACATATGCACCATCGCCCGTCGACCTCCCCCGTTGGAGCCTCCTGGCGCGGCTTGGTCCCGCCGCGCGTCTACGGCCGGAGGACCCAGGGGGTTGGCGGGTCCTGCCCGAAGGCGCTCCCCGCGTCCCCCCCCGTCCCCGGTCGCTCCGTCCTGTTGAGGGACTCCCCGGCGTCCGCCAGGGAGTCTCTCCCTCTCTCTTTCAGCCTCCTCCTTCCGCGACATGACCGTTTTGCAGAAGGAGACCGCCTTCCAGGACCCCTCACCCTCGAGCATCGTCGCAATGACGCTCGAGAGCGAGAGGTCAATATTACCCCCCAGCTGTTGTACGAGGACACGGCGCTCGTCCGCCCATGCTGGGCAGAACTCTAGTGTATGTTGCGCCGTGTCCTCGTCCTCCCCGCAGTGGTGGCAACGTGCGTCCACCTCGCGACCGATACGGCACAGGTAAGAGCCAAAACATCCATGGCCCGTAAATACCTGTGCCATACGGTATGACACCTCGCCGCTCGCCCTCTCCGCCCATTTGATTAGGCGGGGGCAAACGGCCTCGACGACGCGTGCCCCCGAGTTATCTCGGGGGTTGGAGAGATCCTCCAACCATCCCTCCAGCATGCGCCGCCGAGCCTGGAGCCTCACGGCAGCCCTGACCCGCGGGATCAGGACAACGCCTAACCCACCGAGCTCCTTTGTACGCCTATACACCTCGGCGTACATCATGGCGTAGAGCTCGATGGGCGGCAATCCCGCAAGTATTGAGGCCGCCGTGTGCGACACCGTCCGGTAACCGCGGATCACCCTGATGGCCACCCGCCGGAATATGCGGCGCAGCAGCACCTTGCCGCGCCGGCTCACCATCAGGGCGTCCGCCCATACCGGTGACCGTAGAGGGCCACTGCGCGGACGGTTGTCGCATATAGACGACGCACCTTCCCGTCCGGACCCCCTAGATTAGGCAGGACGCGGCTCAAGGAATGAGCCACCGCCTCCGCCCTGGGGGCCAGACGTCGGAAGTGGTCGTTAAAGCTCCAGGTATCATCCAGATGGAGACCCAGATACTTTAGCTGGGTCCCCACCCGGATGGAGGTGTCATCCACCATGACATAGGCCGAGTCCGGGGGGCTCCGTGCTCTCCCCCGGTGAAGGAAGAGCGCCTCGGACTTTTGAGGCGCTACTTCCAGGCCCATGCCACGGATCGCGCGAGTGACGCACGCCACCGCCACGTTGGCAGCTCTCGCTGCTTCCCCCAGCTATCACCCCCGGCCAGCACAATGGTGTCGTCCGCGTAGCAGACGACATTACACTGACCCCTGTGGAACCCCGCAGTACATACCCCTTCTGCGTAGGAGTACACGGTGATCCGTGTACTCCAATTGCCTGTCCCGGAAATAACTTTCAAGGATCCCCACCAGGTAGGGGGGGAGGCCGAAATTAATAGCGGCCTCCCTCACCCTATTCCAGGGCAGGGTGTTAAATGCGTTGCGGATGTCCAAGGACACCGCAACAACAACCCTGCCCTCCTCCATTATGGACTCCGCGAGGGACCTGACGCGAAAGATCGCGTCCACTGTCGACCTTCCCTCGCGGAATCCAAACTGATCCTGGTGGAGATCCGTACCTTCCCGGGACAGGTGCCGGACAAGGCGGTCCACTAGCAAGCGCTCCAGCAGCTTGCCCGCCTCGTCCAGCAGGCATATAGGCCTGTACGCAGAAGGGGAGTTCCCCGGCTTGCCCCCCTTTGGGATAAGGACTAGTCTGGCCTCACCCATGCTGGAGGGAAATACCCCTCTCTGAGGCAGCTGTTGAACAGCTGCCTCAGGCGCTCGGACAGGTGGGCCAAGGCCATCACCCAGACCCGGCCGGGAATACCGTCAAGGCCCGGGGCTTTATTGCCCCGAAGCCTCAGACGCCGTATTATCCCGGCCATTTCATCCCCCGTCACCTCCAGGTCCTCGGTCCATTGAGCGGCGGGGATCTCTCGGCCGCCGCTCGAGAAAGGGGGACCCTCTAACGGGAAGAGGGCCCCCAGGACCTCGTCGAGGACCTGGGGCTCGAGGGATTCCGTCACAGGGGGCGCCCACGCTCTCAGCTTGTTCAATACAAACTTATAAGGGCGCCCCCATGGGTCCGAGTTTAGGGAGTGGAGCAATTCATCCCACCCCCTGGCCTTGGCCCTTCTGATCGCTGCGCTGAGGGTGTTCCGTGCGACTCGGAACCCCTCATACGCGGTCGCCGTCCTCTCGGCGTCATTACGACGTCGAGCCCGGGTGAAGCGGCGTCTGGCCGCGATGGAGATCCGCCTAAGTTCGGCGATCTCCTCGCACCACCAGTACGCCGCCCTCCGCGGGCGGGGGTTGGTCCGGGGCATCGCGAAATCGCACGCATCGCGAAGCGCGCCCCGGAACCACTCAACTTCTTCTTGTATCCCCCGCCCTTCACCCCTGGGGCACGGCCAATCGGCCGCGAGGACAGCTGCGATCAACCTGTCCGAATCCATCTTTTTTAGGGCCCATCTCCGTGGCCGGGCGTCTCCCCGGCCTTGGGAGCGGCTGAGCACCCCGAGGCGGGCGGCATTTAAGACCACCTCGATATAGAGGTGGTCGGAGAGCGTCTCGCACTCCGCCACCCGCCAGCTGGTAATCGAGCGTGCGGCGGAGGGGGTGGCCCAGGTCAAATCCAGGACCGACTCCCTCCGCCACCGCACTAGGGTGCTCCTCGACCCCGTGTTTATAAGACACAGGCCGAGTGCCGCCGCCCAGTCCTGCAGGGCCTCGCCCCTGGCGTTCGTGGTCCGGGAACCCCAACGCGTTGATTTCGCGTTGAAGTCCCCGGCCACAATAATAGGACGGGGCAATTGTCGGCGAAGACATGCCGACACCCCGTCCAAGAACGCCTCATACTGGGCGAGGCCCACGTTTGGGGAGATATAGCACCCCAGCACAGAGATAGGCCCCCAGCGCACCACCACGACTCCCTGCCCCGCCTCTACCGGCGTGCAGCAAGGGAGCCGTGGGCCGCTCCTCCACATGATCGCAACGGTGCCCGTCCGGTCCCCAGCCCAGCATGGGCTGGTTTCCGGGACCCGGTACGGCTCCGCTGCGATCCCCAAACCACAACCACGCTCCGCCAGGGTGTGCAGGAAGAGGTCCTGTGCCCGGCGGGCGTGGTTGAGGTTAGCCTGCAGGACCTTGAGGGTCGCTATTTATCGCGGCCCTCAAGGTCGGCCATTTTTACCTCCGACAGTGTTGTCGGAGGCGTTATGACCGTCACCGCGGCTCTGGGAGGCCTTTTCTCCTTTGGGGCCTCATCCGAGGCCCCTTTATCGCCTGCCCCGCGCTTGCGGGAGTCAGGCTCTGCCTCCATAATCTCGGCCAGCTTTACTGGCCGAGATCCTTCGGCGGAGGGAAGCGTAGTGGCTCGCCTCCCCTGCGCCGGTCTTTTCTTGGGGGGAGTGCATTTCGCACTCCCCACGCGGTGATCGGAGGGGCGGCCGAGTCCGGCGCATACCGGACATCTCGCCCGCCCCGTGCAGTCACGGGCCAAATGCCCCGCCTCTCCGCACCTGTAGCAGCAGCCCCGCCGATCAATGGGGCTGCTGCAGTGCTGCTGGACGTGGCCCCTCTCAAGGCAGCGATAACACTGCAAGGGGCGCTTGTCCAGCAGCTCCACCATTGCGCGGGACCATCCAATCTGGATGGCCCGCGCCGTCGAGATTCTATTGGCTGCCGCCAGGGGGCACTGCACCCAAACGGTGCCCATGCCTCGGGCCGGGAACTTTATGTCCCCGACCCGGATATCCCCCGGCTGGCAGCCACCCCTCGTCGCCACGGCCGACGCTACGTCGTCGGCCCGCAGCGACCTATCGAGGCCCCTCAGCCGGACCTCCGCCTTTCGGACGGGGCGAGCGATCTTCACGCCCTCGTCCCCGGCGAAGACCCGGCGAAGGTCCCCGGAGAGGGCGTCGGCTCTCTGGGCGGACGTGGGGCCGTTCTTCTCCCCCGAGCCGGGGAGCTCCACCACCATAGCGCCCGTAGCCGCCTCCCTAACCCGGAGGGAGTCGATCCCGAGCTTCCCGAGATCGATCTCTCTCCTAGCCCTCTCCAGGGTTGCCTCGTAGCCCCCGTCCGCGCAGGTAATAGTTACCGCCGCGGTACGGGGGGGTCTCCTTTTTGTGGCCCCCTTTTTGGGGGCCGCTGTCCGCCCTGCTGCTGTTGTTGCCCTCCCCCACTCTTCGGAGCAGGGGCGGGGGCACGGGCGGCGGATCCTTCTTGCCCTCTGGGCCGGGCCAGACGATCGGCCTCAGCCCTTTGGGCTCTTCTCTCCCTCCTCCCCACAGCCCGGGACCAGGGTTCCTCCTGGTCCCAGGCACGCGGGAGAGGTGGGAGGGGCCCCTGCGCACGCGGCGGCCGCCGGGTCTCGCCGGGGGGTGGCATCTGCCGGCCCCCAGCGCCCGTACGCGGACCCCGCTGTGGAGGGGGTGGGGGGGAGGGGGCCTCGCGCCACTCTCCCCGCCCTTATCTCCCTTTCCCTTCTTCTTTTTCTTTTTCCTCCTCCTTCCCTGCCCCGGGGCCTGAGCGCCGGGGGGAGAGGAGGAAAATCCCGGGCCGGCGGTCGATAGGCCGCCGCAAGGGGCCCACCAGGCCCACCACGGCCCAGTGCCGCCCGCATATGGACGAGGGCGCCAATCTGTTCTGTGTACCAGTCGTACCACAGCCTGGCGCCCTCGTCGTCAATTCCCGGGGGTTAATTTGCCGGGAGGGGGGCCGATGTTCCCCTCAAAGGGGGCCTCATGGCCACACCCTCCCGCAAAACCCCCCGACCTCCTTTTAACGTTGGGGCCTTCGGTCCCACGTCACCCCGTAGATCCCCCCGGACCAACGTTGGGGACGAGAGTCCCTTACCCCCCTCCCCACGCGGAGACGTTGGGGGCCGAAGCCCCGTGGCCCCGCCATGGGTCTTTGGGGACGGAGGTCCCCCATCCTTGGCGGGCTTCACCACCCTAATGGGTGGATCCACCACCTCAACCGCTCTAACCCGAGGGACTCCCCGCGTCCTTTTGCGCACGACGAGTCGCGCCAAGCTCCTCCCTCAACTTGAGGACCTCTTTCAGGAGGTCCTCATTTTGCAGCCAGGGCCTTTAAATCCCTACGCAGGAGGGCCAGCTCACACGGCTCCTCCATGTGTTGGGCCCTCTCACTGAGGGTTGCTGCCGCCACCCTCACGACGGCGGCGGCCTCCCTCAGTTTTCGCTGCAAGGAGCCCTTGAGGTTCCCGGAGCGTGCAGCGATTTTGTCTATCGCTGCAGCCTCCTCAAGGCTCCTTGCAGCCACGTCCCGTGTGGGTGCGAGGCCCAGTTCTTCTGCGCACTGGGCCTCGTACACCCTCAGCTCCTTACTAGGGAGAGGGGGGGAGTGTCTTCGGATAGGGCCCTTCTGGCCCTATCCTCCCTATCCTTCTCCTTTTGGAGAGCCGCCTCCTTTTCTCGCCTCTCACGCAAGCCAACGTGCTCCCCTGTGGTGGGAGGCCTTCCTCTACCCCTCCGCACAGGGAGCCCGTCCGGGCCCAATCCCGCAAGGGACTCTTGCGAGCCCTCGCTTCCGCTGGCGCTAGCGTATGGAGTCCCCTGCGACGATGCAACAGGGGACCCGCCAGTGGCCCCATCTCGTGGTGCTCTTTCCGCACCTGAGCTCCTCGGGCGAGATAGGCTCTCTGCCCGAGGTTTACTCTCGTCCCTGGCGTAAGGGTGCTTGCGCGCCCCGGAGGCGGACCTAGCCCTCAGCCTCGCTTTCGCGGAAGCCGGGCCAGGCCGGTCCACCCGAGTGACCACCACCCTCACCTCTTTCTCCTCAACGATAGCTAATTCGCCCGCAGCGCTCGTTGGCAACGCCGCGGGTAGCCCGTCGTTCGATGACGACGGGAGGGGAGCCGGGGCTGGACCCCCCTCACGCCGGCCGCTGTGGGTTCCGAGTCCCACTGCGGCGGTAAGTTTCTTACTCTTGGTTGTGTCCATCATGGTGCATCAAGAAAGAGTGTTTTAATTTCGGTGTTTTCCTTCACCTAGGCCAGTTGGCTTCACCACGCCTGACGAGCCTGACCTACCCGAGATTTTTTAGCGAGGTTACCTTCCTCTCCAGCTCGCTCGGCCAACCTCGTAAGAGACATGCATACACCCCTTCCCTCCTACCCACAAAAAACCCCAAACCCTCCCCACCCAAACCCACCATACCCCACACCCACACATCCCCCACATCCCCATATACCCCCCAAAAAACCCCGAAAAAACCCCCCACATACCCCCCACATCCCCATACCACTCCACAAGTATCATCCAAAATAAAGAAACATAAAACACACTCATACATTGGCCGAGTCGACTGGTGCACTCTTAGACCCCTTCCAAAAATGGAAGGGGAGCCCCTCCACCACGACAAGGTGGTGCACCATCGGAGGGGTCACTGTCTTGGCCTCTTGAGATATAATATATATAACCTGAACAATGAGAGGTCGTTAGTATTGAAGCAAACCATGGGTGTTGTTAAGACATCCTGTGGTGGCGTTTTCTAAGGATCTAGTAGTCTGATGCTTGAGGTTTTCACGAGATCCACTTGAGGGAATTATACACTGACGGTGATAGCTTCTTGTGAGGTTCGATTGACATTAATGGCTGGTTTGATCTCTTGAGGCCCTCGGCGGTGGCATGGCACAGGGCATTCTGGTTGTTCTGATTATTCTGCTGAGATAATGCTTAGGTGTTGAGACAACTCGCGTAACTCTTCTTCTTCTTCTTCTATTTATTGGCAAGGAACAGAGTACATCACTGTTCATGCTGCCAGAGAGCCATCTCAACTTAGTTTATGAGGATGAAAACACTGCGCATGCGCGCCAAAGCAAGGCTCCAATTCGTCGAGTCAAATTGAAATGTCATTCAAGCGCAGGAAGGAAACAATAGGAGCGACAATTTTATAGGACGGAAATTTTAAAAGCTCAAAGATGTCATAGGGGGGAGGTACTCCAAGGCCTCGCTCGACGGCAGAGAGGAGCGAGCCACGCTGTGCGGAGAGCAGCGGACAGGACCAAAGGACATGGTCAATATCCTGTTGGGGAGCCCCGCAGTCGCATGCGGGGAGTCCACAATGTTGCACCTAAGAAGACTATAGTTTAGATTATAATGATTAGAACGAATTCGTGCGACAGTCACCACCCCAACGCGATCAAGAGACTGGTTGCAAAACCATGCATTAGGCGAAAAAGATGGATACAGTCCAAAGTACCGGGAGCCCCTCCGACCCGCCTGGGAAGCAAGAAAGTCCCCTGTAGTCTTAATATATCTATCTCGAGCAAGTGAGTAGAAGTCCGTATGGGGAGGGACTCCGAAGGCTCACCCTCCCTCACAGCCCGCCCAGCAAGGAGATCCGCCGTCTCGTTGCCCAGGATACCCACATGCGCGGGGATCCATGTTAAAATAACATCAATGCCCTGGAGAGAGGCCGACCTCAGCTTATTTTTGAGAACAAGGACGAGGTAGCTGTAATCCCTGTCGATTCTGCAGGAAGGGATGACATCTATCACACTGCGGGAGTCCGAGAATATCGTCACCTTGTTAACAGCATTTTCAAGGATGTATTCCATCGCGTGAATGATGGCCATGCATTCACCTGAAAATACAGAGGAGCTACAGTCAGCCTTAAACATTTTTTGAATGTGGAGAGACGGCGAAAAGACTCCAATGCCAACACAATCCCCAGGGTCCTTTTTGGAAGCATCCGTGAAGATTAGGTGTCTGCCATCAATGAGATGGGGCAAGGACGACTGAAAAGTAAGCTGAGGAAACGGCGCCCGGCGAAACCCCTCCACCACAAGGGGAGGGATAACCTCGGAGGTTGGAATGAAAGATAAGGTTTCATAAGAGAAAATATGCATAGGAACCCTAGAAAAAGAGGCGATTCTGCGCTTGTAATCTTTATTCAGGCAAAAGGCTCTATATAGAAGGAATCTGTTGAACAATTATATTTGTTATTGTTAAAAAGGGCGGCCTGAAGGTCATAGAGCTTTTCAATAAGAAGATTGTCCCTAAGTGCAAGAGATCGAAAAATGAATTTCGATGTCAAAAAAGTAAAACGATGTCCAATTGGACTAATGCCCGACTCCGCATAGACCACATTAGTAGGGGTAGTCTGTCGCAGGCCCATACAGTATCGGAGGGCCCTACGCTGAGTCCTCTCCAAGAGTTCCACTAGACCAGAATTATGCAAGGGAAATATAAAAGAGCCATATTCAATGGAGCCCCGAACGAGGGCTTTAAAAACGCAGAGCATGTTCCTGGGGTCCGCTCCCCACCACACCCCCTCAGCGACTTCAAGATGTTGGAAAGTTTCCCGCACCTGTTCACCAGATAAAGGGCATGAGTTTTGCCGCTGAGAGCGGGATCAAGATAGATACCAAGGAACTTATGCGATTGGACCGAACCAATAGCAATGCCGTTCAGCTCGATTGAAAAACTCAAGGGATTAACTATTTTTTTGGTAAATACCATAAGGGCCGACTTAGACGGGAGACAGACAAACCCCTAGCAAACAAAAACCGCGACAGGCCATCAACAGATCTTTCCAAGGATTTGAGGGCGATCTTGGGATCAGAGGATCCGGTATAGAGCGCAGTGTCGTCCGCGAATTGAACGATCCGACAGTCGCGAGGGAGATTCTGTTTACAGCCAGAGACGTACAAGTTAAATAAAAGAGGGCTCAATATGGAGCCCTGTGGAACTCCCTTATCCGAAACAAAGTGAGGAGAAATCTCGCCGTTGAAGACAAATTGGATATTTCTATAATTAACTAGTTGACATATGAACCAGCAAATTTTCGGGGGGAGTCCCATGTCAACGAGATCCCTGACCAAAATATTAGGGACGACATTATCAAACGCCCCCTGGACATCCAGAAACAGACACGCCGTTGATCGTCCCGAGACAAACCCACCATGAACATCAGTCGTCAGACACCCAAGTTGTCAGAACACGACCTCCCCCTACGGAATCCGAACTGAAAAGGGGGGAGAATCCCCGAGGATTCCACCCACCAGTCCAAACGAGTCAGAATAAGCTTCTCCAGAACCTTCAAAAGGCAAGAGGTGAGAGAAATAGGCCGATATTTTCCCGTGGTGGATTTTGGGATAAGAAAGACCAGGGAGTGATGCCACGAGGCCGGGAAGAGACCATCCTCCAGAAGCTCATTGTAGATGTCAAGAAGAATCTGCAAATACTCCATCGGAAGAGCCGAAATCATGTTGTAATCAATTTGGTCGAGACCCGGAGAGGAGCGTATTTTTGCATTTCGAATCACCGACAGAAGTTCCCCGAGGGTGAAGGGACTGTCAAACATCCTGCAGGAGTAACCAGGAAGAAAGTCACCAAGAGAAGAGTAGACCCTATGAAGAGCGGATGGAGGACATAAGGAGTTGATGGAGAGTTGAATTTCCTCTAAAATGCGGCAGTTAGAACGAGGGGAAGGAGTAGCAATGCCCAAGTGACGATTCTTAATTCGCTTGATAACCTTCCAGATGTAGGTGACAGGGGTGTTAGGATTAACGTTTTGACAAAAGTCTCTCCATCCTTTTCTTTTTTCAGTTTTTAAGATGTGTCTAGAAATAGCTTCCTGTTTTTTAAAAGCAAGAAAATTAGAATATGAGGGAGACCTCTTGAAAGTAGAGAGAAGCTCACGTCTAAGGTCAACCGCCGCCTGGCAAGAGTCATTCCACCAGGGGGCCGGTAAAGTGGTTCGTTTCTTGTGGTGACGAGAGGGTTCCTCAGAGGGACCTCTTCCCGCTTTCCGAGGCAGACAGCTCCTCAAGTGGCGGGTAAAAATCTCATATCTATTTTCTGCGTTTAACGCAGGGTTGCTTAAGGATTCATTAAGGACGCACAAGCCATCACTCAAGCTCTCGGCGAATTGCTCCCTCCCAGCCGCAGTCAGTTTAATTCTATGGGAGAAAAATTTCCTCTTTATAACGTGGCAGTTAAATCTGATTTCTGTCGGAAAATGGTCGCTAAGATGTGTATCGTCAAGCACACTCCACTCGCACAAGTCGATGACAGAGGAGGACACAAAGGCAAGGTCTATCGCCGATCTTGCCTGATTCGGCCGAGTCAAAAAAGTGGGGGACCCATTATTTATGCAAGTAAAGGACGCGGACAGGGCCGAAGAGAGAAGAACATTGCCCTCCCTATCAGACCGACCACATCCCCACTCCCGGTGATGGGCATTAAAGTCTCCCAAAAGAATAGTATAGGGAAAAGAGTTACAGAAGGCAAAGAGTGAGTCGTACTCACGATCAGAGAGGGACACATGCGGGTGCCTATATATGGAGACGACAGTCAGATCAAGTTTATCGAAATGAATGGTGACCGCCATGCACTCCAAACCCCCGCCAAACCGGACACCGATCTCCACAAGACTATACGGAACAGACCTGCGAACGGCCAGGAGCAAACCTCCGCTATTTCGCGATAAAGAGTCCGTCCGGAATACATTAAAATTAGAAATGTTTAAGTAGGAGTCGGGGCTGAGCCAGGTCTCGGACAGAGCTAAAACATCAAACTCCTGGAACAGGGTGTAGGAAGGATCAATCTTATTCATCAGAGAGTGACAATTCCATTGAAGGATTCTAAGAGGATGATGCTGAGAAAGACGACCTCGTGCCGAACTAGACATCTGAGGGCACGGGATTAGAGGCTGGGCCTCGCGAACTCAATGATTGGAGGAGTGAGCTAAGAAACTCGGCAACGGAGTCATACAGTCCCAACAGCTTAAGGATAGGAGCAAATTTTTCCATTAGGACATTAAAAAGGCTAAAGAGCTGGTCACACAATTCTGGATTGAGATTAGGATTGAAATTAGAGGGATGAGAGGGTGGGGGATACGGGGCAGAAAAACGAGGACGGTGAAAATCCACCTTCTCATCCGTGGAGGAAGGAAGCCTTCCATGGGGGGATATGAGGAGGGAGTTGTGATTAGGGGGAGAGCTAAATATTCGATGAGATTTATTTTTTGGAAGGAGCGAGGGTTGGAAGAGGCGCTGCCGTTGTTATTATTATAGTCCTTAGTGGAACATTTATGATTTGGATGGGATAGAGACGGAGCTGAGAAAAGAGAAGGGGGAGGAGGGGGAGGAAGAAGAGAAGGAGGCGCCGCGGAAGCATTTCCTTTAGATGGAACTTTTGAGTGCAGGACGCTCGAGAATGATGACGGAAAGGAGGAGGAGGGCAACGATGAAGAGGAAGGGCGCGGGTGAGAGGACGAGGGAGGGGAAGGAGGATTGTACAAAGATGGAAATTCGCCGATATTAAATGAAGGGCCAGGAGTCTTGCTTGCTGAGCAGCCCCGAATGCGACCTCTAGCCTCCGCGAGAGGAATATTGTCGTACGCCGCAAGTTCTCTAATCCTTCTCTGAATATTGTATTCCGGACAGCTCAAACTAGTGGTTCTGTGAGGACCCTTGCAGTTTATACAGAAGGGCGGCCCATCCTTTTTAGGGCATGATGTAGGGTCCTCATGCGCCCTCTCCCCGCAATGCTGACAACGGGGATGTCCCTTGCATTGGGCCTTCAAGTGCCCATAACGAAGGCATGTGAAGCAGAGCGAAGTTTTTGTTACGAAAGGCTCGACAGAATGCCTAACCATAAACAAATATATATGTCCAGGGAGCGATTGGCCCTTGAAAGTAATTAAAACGGTCTTACAAGGTATCAATGTAGACTCCTGACCATCAGAGGAGGAGGACTGCGAAACGTCCGTGCTCCTCCGCCTTCTGTTGAGCCTCTTTACGGAGATGACCACAACACCACTGTCAATGCCCCTGCGAATCTCCTCGTCGGGCAAATCGAGAGGGACATTACGAATAATGCCCTTCCTTGTTGTTCTGAAAAGAGGAATATAAGCATTGTATCTTTTTGTTTTAAGGATGGGATTAGAAATCAGGCTGTTTGCCGCCTCTCGAGACTTAAATTGTATACTTATCTTAGAAAAACCAATCTTTTTAATCTCTAGAATGTCTTTTTTCGAAATAGAATAAAGAAGGCGACCAACCGCGATAGGGTCGATTGAAGACGTGGAATTTTTCGCAGATTGGATAATAACATCGAAGGGACCCTGCGAGGTTCTATCATATTTATTTGTATTCGAAAGAGACGAAAGGTCATACTCACTTCCATTAGCGAAAGAGTCACAAACATGTTTACCTGAGCTCGAGTCATCCGCCCCCCCCCCCCCCCGTCCCGTCGCCGCCACTTACCAGAGAAGGCAAATTCCTTTCCATTTTCTTGCACTTATTAGGAATATTAGATTTGATGGACTTATAATTTAAAATATCACAGGCTTCCTTGGGCGGAAAGGCTCCCCCCGTCAAAACATGAGAGTCGGACTGAGAATTAGAATTAGATGCAACATTGTTAGCGGATTCGGATTCAGTCTCCATAACATCGTCAGATTCGGGAGGGAAGGGGGGCAGGGAAGACGCAATAGAGTCAAGTCTGTCCTCGTCATTAGCAGATTGCACGTCATTAATTACTAAAGAAGCAGTTGCTAAAAGCTTTGGTTTAAACGAAGTACCCTCCTTAGGGTCCTGGGTCGGCATAATAGCAGGAAGAATCGCCTGGCCGGAAAACCGGCCGGCGGCAATGGCGAGTTACCACGCACCACAAAAGCGCAAAAGCACGCAAATAATAAAAAGATAAAGCAAAAGATGATAGTTCACAGTCAGATTCGAGCAGCACAACATGCAGCACTATAAATGTTACTAAAAAGTTGAGATGGGCTCCGAAAACTGTTCTCGCACTAACTCAGTTCAAGGCTCAGCAGGCAGCACGTGTTCACCGTAGCACCGACTTGGCTCTTCTTCTTCTTCTTAATATTTAAATGGCCAATATGATCAGGGGTAGATCAATATATTCGGGCCAACAACAGGTTATATTAGAGTATAAATTTCAGTGAGTACGTTCTCTTGGGAAGGAGAGAAGGAAGGAATTTGTTTGGGAGGTGGTAGGGAAGGAAAAAGAGGAAAGCGCAGGCCAGGGTCGAGTCGGGAATCGAACCCGAGATCTCTGGGATGTGAGTCAGGCGCGCTACTCCCTGAGCCACCAAAGCCCCCCCCCCCCCCGACTTGGCTCGAATCCTCGCGTAACTCAGAACGCCTTGGAAAAACTACAGGTAGACGGATACGGCATGGTGAGCATCTATGGGTTGCTGTTTCCTGATTGGCTGGTCGATGCGGCCAACCAAGATGGCGGCGGCACTTTTGATTGGCCGTGTAATGTGAACAACCAAGATGGCGGCGACGCTTTAGCGGCATAGTCGGGTGTTTCTGATTGGTTGATGCAATACGAGTAACTAAGATGGCGGCACCTATCGCTGTCACTGATTGATGAAATGATACAGATCGCCTTATGTATAATTTTTCTCTTAAGGCAGGAATGAATGGACTTCTTAATATTAAATGAGAAGCGCTATCCTGCCGCCATGAGATGATCGGTCTGTCATTTCTATGGCTGGAATTCATAATGTTGATATTTGGAAATAGAGACAGGAAATGGATTATGAATCTGCTAAATGACCATTTAACTATTTATTTATTTGGTGGTTGGTAGCTATTAAATATTAAGTATTTTAAATGAATTTTCTAAATATCTTAGGGAAGTATTAACAGTAGAATATGCTACTTGGAAAGGAATAGTCTAAATTTTGATTACTATATTATGCTACACATCATAGTGTCTAAATAATTTCAAATAAGGATGTGCGGGTCTGAGGCTGGTCTAGCATATCGCTTATAAGTTAAAGGAAAATAAGCACTTAAATATAGCGAGATAATAAACCTAAAGAAAATAGAGTATGCCACGTTGTTTTAACTTATATTAGCTGTAAATCTATACATGTAGGCTAATGGATCGAACGAGGACTCTATTACCGTTGTCATCGCTATTAAAATCATAAATTGATGGTATGATGCAGGCTGCCTTATGTATGATTCTTCTTTTGGGGCGAGAACGGATATTGATCATAACTGAGAAGCGTTATCCTGCTGCTGCGGGATGACCGGTCTATCACTTTCTATAACCGGAATTTATAGCTTTGATATCTGGAAATAGAGACAGAAAATGGATTGTGAATCTGCTGAATGGTTGTTTAACGGTTGTCAAGTATTAAATATATTAAGGATCTTACGGAATTATTAACAGTAAAAAATGCTAAAAAGTGGAAAAAGTAGTTTAGTGTCGCGACTGCTATACTATGCTACACGTTATAATATTTAGATGATTATTCAAGTATACTCATAATTGTAAAGATTCGGTCTTAAAGTTTGCTTAGTATACCTCTTATAAGCAAAGATAAGAGGAAATAAATACTTAAATATAATGAGATAATAAATCTAGAGTTGCGTTATGACATTTAACTTATGTTAGCTGTAAATCCATATATGCAGGCTAATGGATTGAATGAGAGATTCTATTACTATGTCGTTGTTGACAATACTGAGATGCGCTATCCTGCTGCTATGAGATAATTGATCTGTCACTTCCTATAGCCGGAATTTATAACGTTGAAATCTGGAAATTGAGATAGGAAATAAATTGTGAATCTGCTGAATGACTATTTGATTATTGTTTAGTGAGTGATGGCTATTAAATGTTAAGTATTTCGAACGAATATTCTGAATTTCTTAGGGAAGTACTAATGGTAGATTATGCTACTTTGAAAAGAGACTAATATTCCGATTACTATATTATACTACACGTTAAAGTGTCTAAACAACTATTCAAGTGTACATCGAAATATTTAATTGTAAAGGATGTGCAGACTTGAGGTTGGTCTAGCATACCGCTTATAAGTGAGATGAAAGGAAATAAATACTTAAATTTAACGAGATAATAAATCTAAAGATAATAGAGTTACATTACGTTGTTTTAACTTATACTAGCTGTAAATCCATACATGCAGGCTTATGGATCGAATGAGAGATTCTATTATTATTGTCGTTGTTATTAAACCATAAACTGATGATATGACGCAGACCGCCTTATATATAATTCTCCTCTTGGGGCAGGGATGGATATCGATCATAATTGAGAAGCGCTATCCTGCTGCTGTGAGATGGTCGGTCTGTTGCTCCCTATAGCCGAAATTTATAACGTTGATACCTGGAAATGGAGATAGGAGATTCTGATCATAAATCTGCTGAATAATTGTTTAACGGCTATTAAACAATAAGTACTTTAAATATCTTATGGAACTATTAATAGTAGAATAGGCTACTTGGAAAGAAGTAATCTAATATTGTGACTGCTATATTATGCTACAAGTCATAATGTTTAAACAATTATTCGAGTACACACCGAAATATTTATAACTATAAAGATATGAGGGCTCAATGTACATACATACTATATAGCAGACTACGTAGAAATGTCTGAGGTGCCTGAACATTGAGAGGGTTCACACGTGCACCTGGAAGCGATCACCATACCACTAGCGACTGAGTTTTGCACTGGAGGGCTCCGGGAGATGGCATGGGCACATGGAAACTTAATCGGAACACTGGGGGCAGAACTGCTATCTGTAAATAAATAAAAGGTTAAAGACTAAAAGATCTGAATCGAAAGATAATAATGGAATTAGTTTAAACATAAATATGTATAGATGGAGGTTCATAGCGGTCTGGCGTTAGAACCTGGCCCGCTGGCCTCATAACCTTGGCACACGATATAAATATATTATTTATATTGCTAATATGTTGGAATGTGCTGAGCACGCTGTGTCTGGCCGAGCGGTCTTCCCGAGCCTTCTTGTGCATCGATTGCCCTTGATTATAAAATAGGATATGTTACCTTCTGGATGTGTACACAAAGATTTCACAGTTGTATATTAGCATTGAGCAAGTAGCTTGGATACCTGGCGTGCGGCGTAAGGAAGTGGAATAGCCACCATACCTTCTAATTAAGAAGTCTGAATTGCACTCCTTTATTATATACTCAAATTGAGGTAGACGTAGGCAGATAAGGAGTGAGATATATAATAGCGTAGCGTTTTGTGACACAGTAACACTGGAATATATACACATACAGTTAATATAAATAATTACTAGGGCGTGAGACTTGTTTTGAGCATATAGGAACATTTGAAATGAAATACTGTAAATAAAACAAGGACAAAACTAACCTTAAATCCTTAGTATTAATACGCTTCGCTGAAGATACATCGAGGGATGCTGTTGTGTTGCTGATCTCAATGTACGTACAAGATTTGATTATTTACTGCTCGGAATTAACTCTAAAGTGACCCTGATAAATCCTAAAACGGCAACATCTGAAACAAAAGTTAACTGTCACATGTAAACTGTAGGTTATAACCGGACTTCCCAAGCTAAGCGGGGTCGTGGTAATATTTCGAAAAGATCGCTTCACATCTATGTGCTTTGAATAAGCGATTATGATCGCAACAGTATTCGTGTTGGGGGGCTTAATTAATGAACTTCTTCTTCTTCTTCTTCTTTCAATTTATTGGCCTCTTGTGATCAAGGGTGGATCAACAAATTCTGGCCATCAACAGGTTATACAGTGAGTATAAGTGAGTATAAGTTTCTGGGAGAAATTATTTATAGGATAATGTGAAACCTCTTTCTGAGGCATATGGGGAAGTGAAAGGATAGAGTTTTATATGATAATTTGTGGAAAAACCTCTTTTGAGGCATGTGGGAAGGACGGGACCTCGAGCGGAATCGAACCTGGAATTTCTCGATTACCAGGCCGCGACTCTACGCCCGGCGCCACGCGTCGCCCATTAATGAACTTGAACGCCTGAAGACCACGATCGATCTTTGTATACCACGGGCTGAAACTTAATAGAGGGGAAGGTGACCATAGTTGCGGACCCACACTAGAAATTCACTAGAAATTCACTAGAAATTCACTGGCTGTTGAGAAAGCTTATAATTTGAAATAGAAATGTATAGATCGGAAACCTACTCGGCGTACCCGGGGTCTCGGGGGAACAAGTAGAGCTGCTCCCACGGATTTTGGGATTTCCCCCAGAATCTGGAGAGGTTGTAAAAATCTCCTAAAATGGTTAGATCGGTCCCCACGGGTCCACAGGGTGTGGAGGGAGTGGCTTGAACTTCTGAACTGTTGAACTCCCCGGAATGCTCGGGAGGTCTGGTGACTTTTGGTCTGGTGACTTTTAGTGACTTAAGAATTTAGAAATATTGCTTGAAGCCGGTAGATGTCCCACTGGGACAACTCGGACATTAATTTAGATATTAATTTAGATAAAAAGCGATCAACTATAAATTAATTAAGCCTGCGCATCATCTGCGAAAGTTGGTTGACAACTTGGAAACCGACTACGACTAGACATAACAAATATAATGGAAGCGACACATAAATATAAATTGTTACTAAGCCAGAGGAACTCGGAATCCTCAGATCTCGGCGTGAGGGGGGTCTCAATTCCTGGCCTCTCCACGTCGTTATCGTGCGAAGGGATATCTAGGGGAAAAGAAATTGACGGATCGGATAGTAGGGCTCCAAAGATGATGTCAGGGTGCTACGATGCTGCGACTGAATACAACAGGATTCTCGAAATTATGTTAAGCTTAATTAAGGAATCTCCACAGTCGCTTAAGGACAAAATTCACAGTGCATTTGAAATGATCCTTGAAAGTATGAGCGATCTATCGACGATCGTGGTCGATCTGGATTGTGATAGAAGACGCATCCTGGACAAAGTCGAAAGCCAGGAAGAGCATATACAAGATCTTCGCTGTGAGTTGAGCCTCTTAAGGTCCCGGATGTCAGGAGAGAGATTTGCGGAAGAGCTACAAATAAACCAAGAAACTCACGAAGAACTTCTCGATGATCGTAAAGGACTCTGTACAATCCCAATAAAAATAGACGTGGACCCGATAAGGAACTTGGCAACATCAGAGGCACCTTGGAGTGAGGAAGATCTTTCGTTGCTTGATTTGCCCAACGATCCGGACGAATCCCCTAAGTTGGATCAAAATATGACGACTTTGGCTATTTCCCTGGATCTTATTGACGATATGCTGGATAAAGGTTTCGAATCATTAGTACGGGCAGGACGGGCTTGCAGGCGTGGCGAAGCCGGCCGTCCTAGGGGAAGGACACCCCGAATAATAAACCGAAACCAAATGACTATGAATATGGACAGAAATATGGAAAAAAAGTTACTGCCGCAGGGGAATCGGACCCCCAGCGACAGGCGAGCGAGCCTTACAGTCCCTGAGGCTGCCCGTCTTTATCACGCGAAGGGCTCTCTCCACTGTTGCCGACGAGCGGGGAAGAAAATTTGGGTAACCTCGGGACCCATTCGGAATCAGACAGGGATCCATTAGACCTGACTTTTGTTGGGTGTTCTACTTCTGTTGAATTGGATGACCCCGAGAATCCGAATCCTGTTGATGCGGGCATTGAAGCCCCTGTTCTTACAGATGCAAAGGCAAACGTTAAAAGGAAGGCCAAAACCTCACCAGAGATTAATTCTTTTAGCGACGGAGAAGGAGGTCATGGTGGTGAAACTCCGAATAGGTCGACAATATCTCTTAGGAAGTTAAAATCAAGAAAGAAGAGGCCTCATACACGTGCTGCGGGAAGGTCGCCATCTCTTGAGGTGCCACCTGCTGAGAAAATGTCAACGGAGTCTGAAAAAGGAACAGATTCAGACTCCAATAAAGCTCGGAAAACACATAAAAATCTTGGTTCTAAAAACTCGATTAACGAGTCAAGCGTGGTCCTATCATCCGATGACGAGGAAGTTGGCAAAGATTTTGCCCCCCAAAAACTGAGAATTATGGGGGCTAACAGCGTAGGAGCTATGGGCCTGGATTATCTGGCCAACATCGAATCTATGCGGTCCAGGAGTCGCAACCTCCAAGGAGGTATTAGTGGAAAAATGCGTAAAGACATCGAAAAAACCAAGGATGTCATTAACACACTCATTTATAAATCAGAGGCTGCGGGTGACCCTTCGTACCTGAGGCTTAGAAATAAGGAATTAGTGGATCAAATTGATAAGCGAATTGATAAATTAAACGAGGTTCTCAGGAACAGGGAAACGGAGGGATTGAGAAGCATGGTCAACGATTTGAAAAAAGAAGTTACAGCTTTGAGGGACAAACTCGACGAAGTGGAAGAAGATCGTAGGAAGGCTAGAGAAAGCTACAGGATTGCTCAGCGGAAACTCAAGAAAAGTGGCATTGACCCTAGTGAAGATCTGGAAGGAAAAGTTAAAATGATAGATAAAGGAACGTTAACTGAGGAGGAGTTAAACTTACCTGAATCAAATACTGCATACGATGAAAGCTCATTAGTGGAGAATCCTAGTGCGAAAATTCTGGAATCCGGCAATGTCCTGGAACCTGAAAAGAAAAGAGAGATTTTATTAATAAACAAACAAATGAAAGACTTAGTAAGAAGGAAGGCAGAACTGAAGAAAGGTGTTAGAATGGATGAGAGCGAAACAGGTGGAGTCTCTGGTCGGGCCAAAGAGAAATATCTCCCTCAGCGGATGCCGAGAAATCGACCAAGGATAATCTCCGACATCAGACTGGCTCCCCCGAGCATCCCTAGAAGCGAATTCACTAGGAAAATCACTAGAGACGAAGAACAGAAGGATAGGGATATTCCCAGAGTCAGTTTAGGAAATGAAGAATGGAAAACAGTCACCAACCAAAAGAAGCTTAAGGAGACAAGGAGAATTCAAAATGGAGACAGTTTACCCCCGAACTATAAAGCGGGCAATGAGAGAAGCTCTAATAATGTTAGGGATAATCGCAGACCCCCTAAAAACGCGGCAGTCCTGATTACCAGCCGCGACGCGCAACTTACTTATGCCAACGTTCTTAAAAAGGCAAGGGAAGGCATCTCCCTGAACAACCTGGATATTAAGGCCACCAAGATTAGACGCGCGGCAAACGGCGGCTTACTGATAGAGGTACTGGATTAGGATGGCGTTGATAAGGCCAATGCTCTAGTAGATAAGCTCAGAGACATTTTGCATGATCAGGCAAGAGTAGTAAGACCAACCATTAAAGGTGAAATCCGGTTGATCGGTCTTGATGACTCTGTATCCATCGATGAGGTCATATGCGTAATTGCGCAAAATGGGAAGTGTAGTGAGGATGAGGTTAAAGCAGGGCCTATTCGACCTATGAACAACGGTCTGTTCTCCTCCTGGGCTCAATACCCACTAAGCGCCGCCATAAAATTGGCCAACATGAGGAATGTCAAGATTGGCTGGACGGTGGCTAGAGTGGATCTGTTAGAAAGCAGACCCGTTCAATGCTTCAAATGTTGGAGGTTTGGCCACGTGAGACTCGCTTGTCCAACAAAGGAGGACTATAGCGGCTTATGTTTTAAATGCGGTGAAGCGGGACATCTGGCTCGACAGTGCAATCGACCACTTTCCTGTAAACTCTGTGCGTCAGAAAATAAAAACCCCTGCCATAGACTAGGGTCGAACCTGTGTAATGCGGATTATAAAATTAATAAAGTGAGAACAAATTTTAGGACGACTACTTCTGCCGAACAGTCTGCACTGAAAGCGGGCCCTTCGTCAGGAACATGCGGGTAAAAGTGCTTCAGGCTAATATTAACAGGAGTAAGCCTTCCCTAGACCTCCTAATTAACCAATCTAGGGAATTAGGCGCTGGAATTCTATTAGTTTCGGAACCAAACTTCATACCGACAGCTGACAACTGGTTCGTTAGCGAGGATGGAAGCGCCGCTATTTTTACAGATCCCAATTACACCAGGATGAAGACCTTTTTAGCCAAAAAAGGCCCGCAGTTTATGGGGGTACATTGTGGTATCTTATCGTATCCATTTATATTTCCCCTAGATTGGGCCCTAGGGAGTTCAATAGTATCCTTGATGATGTCTCGACATTTCTAGCGTACCGTACTGAAAAAATCATTATAGGCGGCGATTTCAATGCCAAGGCGAGTCTCTGGAATGCCGGATCCACAGACAGTAAAGGTCTTGCTCTAACTACTTGGGCCGCTGAAAGAGACCTCAGGATCCTCAATACTGGTAACGCGCCGACATGCGTACGTCCTCAAGGAAGTTCAATAATTGATCTTACGTGGAGTTCCTCGGACATTTTCCAGTTAGTAAATGACTGGCGGGTTAGGGAAGATATGAAATCCCTTTCCGACCATCTCTATATCGAGTTTAATATCCATACAATTAAACCGGAAATATCACCAAATAGATCGGTGCAACGCAAATGGAATAACAAGAAATTAGACGAGACCTCTTTACTGCCGTATTGATATGGAGAGGTGGAGGGCCTAAGCCTGAAGAACAAGGTGACATCAATAAAATGGTCAATTGGTTAGATCGCATCATGGAGGAAGCTTGCGATGCAGCTTCTCTAAGAGTAGGTCCTAAAAAGCCTCGTCAAAAGGCGTACTGGTGGCAGGACTCCGTGAATCAGCTACGCACGGATTGCTTGCATGCCAGACGTCTTTGGCAAAAAGCGAGGAAGAAGAAGCGTCTACCCGAGGCCACTGCGGAATTAGGATTAATATATAAGCGGAAGCGGAAAGAACTGCGCGCGGAAATCAATAAACTTAAGTCGCTTGCGTGGCAAGAACTCCTGGATACAATCAACGGTGATCCATGGGGTTTGCCCTATAAAATTGTATTCAAGAAACTCAGGACTTCGTCCCCGGGAGTTACGGAACTGTTAGAACCAGATATCTTAGACAGGTTACTAGATACTTTATTCCCTAGGAACACTGAGGTTGTAACGTACAGGGATTGGTCGGAACTTGTATGGTCTGATGATTACGCTATCACTCCAGGAGAAGTGTACAGGGCTATAAAGAAAATAACATCCCCTGTTTCTAAGGCCCCGGGCCCGGATGGTTTTCGTCTTGGGCTTTGGGAAATGGTAACCGAAGAGATACTGGACTGGATAGGGTTTATCTTTAATCTCTGTATGGAAAAAGGTGAATTCCCAATTCAATGGAAAGTTGCCAATCTTGTGCTGATACCTAAGGGGGGAATTTCGGAATTGAATCCTACTGCAATCCCTAAAGTAAGACCTATTTGTTTGATAGACGAAATTTCGAAAGCTTTTGAGAGGATACTAGTGAAAAGAATTTTCTCTTGGCAAAAAGAACATCCTGAATCTGATCTCTCACCAAATCAATTCGGTTTTCGTAAGGGTCGCTCCACATGTGATGCGCTTCGACGGCTTAGAAATATCACTAGTAACATCGTAGGACTAGGAGGCTTCGCTATCGTAGTATCCCTAGATATTCAGAATGCCTTCAACAGTATCCCCTGGAGGGTAATAAGACGCGAGTTGGAAGACGCGAAAAGGTTTTCCATTGTACATTAGAAGGATTATAGACTCTTATCTCTCCAACAGGATTATTCAATATGTCGGATCGGATGGAAGGCATTATAGAAAAACCATGGAGGCAGGTGTTCCGCAGGGGTCGGTCCTCGGGCCAATATTGTGGAATATTTCATTCGACGGTGTGTTGGACCTTGCTGAGGAAGAGGAATTGTGCGAGATTCTTTGTTACGCGGATGACACTCTTGTTGTTGTTAGTGGTTATGACATAGAACACACCCGACTTAGAGCCGGGGTGTTCGTTACACGCGTTGTCAACTATATTCAGAGCTTAGGATTAAAAGCGGCCTCAAATAAAACAGAAGCTACTCTATTTCACCCAAGAGGTATCCGAGAACTCCCGATGGACACACTAATTGGCGATACACCTATCTCTTTCCAACCCGCCATAAACTACCTCGGTATTATGGTGGATAATAAATGGAATTTTAATAGTCACGTTAAATACATAATAGAAAAAACAAGTAAAGCTGTAAGGGCCTTAAATCGCTTAATGCCCAATTTACGGGGCCCGAATGAAAAATGCAGGAGACTATACGCGGGTGTCATTATGTCAATCGTTCTTTATGGCGCGCCGGTATGGGGCGACGTCCTATTAGTAAATAGAATGTCCAGATTATTGTTCCTCATCGAGCGACTGGTAGCACAACGGGTGATATCTGCATACCGCACAGTGTCGTACAATGCGGCATTACTGTTAACTCGCCTCCCGCCTATACGTTTTATGGCTTCGGCTCGAAAAAACACATATGATAGGATCGCGCGACATAAGGAAGATGAAACCTTAACCAAGGATATCGTTAAACAAATTAAGGAAGAAGAACAATATAGGATGCTCGAGGATTGGCGGGAACTTCTGGAAAAGCCAAACACACCAGGTGAGTTTACGAAGATGGCGATTGTCCCGAGGATGGATGACTGGCGCGTTCATACGGCGGCATGACTTTTCATCTCTCGCAAGTTTTTACTGGACACGGCTGTTTTGGTAAATATTTATTCCGTATTGGCAAGAGACCTGACATTAGCTGTGACCTTTGTGGCGAAGATCCGGATGATGTTTATCACACGCTAAGAAACTGCCCTGCTTGGGATCCTGAAAGGATTAGCCTGAGGAAAACCTTAAAACTAGCTAGGGACTTTACCCTGGGGGATGTGATCGAGGCTGTATGTTCACGGAGGCAAATTGGAACGGCTTTTCCGCATACGTGGAAAAAACTATGAGAGAGAGGGAAGACGAAGAGAGACGCCGAGAGAGAGTGGCCTCCCTTCGACCCCTATCGGGGGAGGAAGGCTCCGATTGGTAACATGTCGATCGACGCATGCGCACGGGTGGTTATCATTCATGTCATCATTGGTGGCTGGGATAATTGCCCTGTCCGAGTGTCCTTTTGTGGTTATATGTCTTTAACATGTTATGGTGATTGTGTTTTCCTCCGCTATCGGATTTAGGTTCGTACGCGAAGAATCCGAACATTGTAATAATAATAATGTCGCTAAATGCTTATCGTGATTCCTTTGAAAGGAGAGAAGGGCGGGGGGGGCGGGGGGTTTTAACTTAATTTAAATTAATAATGTAATTTGATTAATTAATTAGATTTAATTTGGTTTAATTTGGTTTAATCTAATGTAATTTTAAACTTATAGCACCCAGGGTGGGCTTGGGTTCCGAGCTCCTGTATTGTGCTTAAGCTCATTTTCTGGTGTGTTTTCTGGGGTTTTCGCAAGTTATGTATACATACACAAATGCAGACATACACAGATATATATACACACATACACATACACACACAACTATTACACTTAAAATGGAGGGTGGTTGGGACGGGCAGGAGCCAGGGGGGAGGGATGGGGGGGGGTAGCCGGATGGCAGAGGAATACTGGATGATTACGGAGGAGGAGTTAGGACTGTTGAAGTGTCAAAAGTTCAGATGCATAGTAGGTCTTCGACATTTCGACTTTTGGTCCAGCGGTATCTCGCGTTAAAGGGGGAGTTTTTTAGTGGGTGAGAGTCCCACACTACCCCGCCATACCGGTAGGTGGCGGGGTGTGCATAATGCATTTTTTTTTTATTAATAATTTTTAATAATATTTCGTAATAATGTTTAACAATATATTTAATAATACTGAACAATATTATTACCTGATATTATATTTGTTCTCCTTCTTTTTTCTTCTTCTTCCTCTCTCTCTCTCTCCTCTCTCTCTCTCTCTCTCTCTCTCTCTCTCTCTCTCTCTCTATTGCTTATTCTTTATCTTCTTTAATTTAAAATAAATTATCCTTTTTTTGCCTTCGCTCTTTCTTTCTCTTCTTCTCTCTCTCTCTCTTAAAATTAAATAAATTAAATAATATTAATAGTTTTTAATAATATTTCTTAATAATGTTTAACAATATGCTTAATAATACTGAACAATATTAATACCTGATATTATATTTATTCTCCTTCTTATTTCCTTTTGTGTGTCTCTCTCTCTCCTTCTCTTTTGCTTATACATCTTCTTCTTTAATTCTAACTCTCCCTCTCACTCTCTCTCTCTCTCTCTTTCTCTGTCTTTTGCTTATTCTTCCTCTTCTTTAATTTTAATTAAAACTTCTTTCTTTCTCTTCCTTCTCTCTCTGTCTCTCTCTCTTTTATTCATCTTTTCTTCTTCCTCTTTCTCTCTCTCTCTCTCTCTCTCTCTCTCTTTTATTCGTCTTTCCTTCTTCCTTTTATTGTCAAACTGTCAAAAGACATAAACTGTCAAACTGTCAAACGACACGAGTGAAGCAAGCGTAAATACAACAAGCTCGCCGCGCAACTCGACAACCAATCAGACACGCGGAAAAGCGGCAACAATACCTGCGATACATTTCGACTCCGAACACGCACTTCTCGGTACACACGGATTTTTTTTATATAGGACTAGCACGCAGCGCGCGCTACGCGCGCGCCTTCCTTATCCATTGCCAGTACACATTAAAGCGCGCGCTTCGCGCGCGCCATTTATACTTTTTCATTTAAACATTTTTAATGATATATACACAAAATCATATACGTCACAAAATAAACCAATATAACTGCCTAATATCATAAATATTATTACCTAATATCAAATTCTTCCTCCTTTTTTCCTCTGATCTCTCTTTCTCTCTCTCTTTCCCACCTCCGTCTCTCACTCTCCCTCAACAGCTCTCTCCCCCTCCTCACTCCCTCTCACAGAACTCTTCTCTCTCTCTCTCTCTCTCTCTCTCTCTTGCTTATTCTTCCTTTTCTTTAATTTTAACTATCTCTCTTTCTCTCTATCTCTCCCTCTCCCTCTCTGTCTTTTGTTTATTTTTCCTCTTCTTTAATTTTAAATAAACTATCCTTTCTTTGCCTTCGCTTTTTCTTTCTCTTTTTCTCTCTCTCTCTTAAAATTAAATAAATTAGATTATTTTAATAATTTTTAATAATATTTCTTAATAATATATATCAATATACTTAATAATACTGATCAATATTATTACATGATATTATATTTATACTCCTTTTTTTCCTTCTGTCCCTTTCTCTCTCTCTCTCTCTCTTTTGCTTATATTTTCTCTTCTTTAACTTTGACTCTCTTTCTCTCTCTTTCTCATTTGCTTATTCTTTCACTTCTTTAATTTATAATAAACTATCCTTTTTTTGCCTTCGTTTTTTATTTCTCTCTTTCTCTCTTCCGTCTTGGGCCTGGAAGTAGGAGCCGTAATGTATGCCTAGAGGGTAGTGCCCCTCGAATCAAATGCACTCCTCGTAGTCTAAGTTGTGCGTAACCGTGGCGAGGGACGCTGGCCGGGGCGAGGTTAATATCTCGGTCATGAACGGTACCTCTGGGGCACATGTCCGAACCCCAGAGTATTCTAGGGCTTACCCGGGTAAGGAGGCTCTGCCCGGGTGGACATCCTTTCCTACCACACTCGTGGGATTCAAGATGGAGAATTTTAACAAACAAACAAACACTACTAATAAGCAATTGATGTTGGAGGAGGACGAATGTATGGGGGTGGATACAGGAGACGATCGAAACTCAAGCCCTAGGGTTATGATTCCGGTTGTTACTCTGGAAAGGATGGACTCGTCAACACCAGCGAGATCCACAACGAGCGGACAGGACAATCAGTCCTTTGCATCGACCAAGTCGTACGATTGAGAAAGATCGATCACGACTGTGTACGAGGAAGATGAGTTCGGCCGGGAAATTAAAAAGGCCAGGAAACGGGGTCGCCCTGTCACCACCGGCGACTATGAGAGGAAGAAGAGGAGAGATGCCATTAGGCAAGAAGAACAGAGAAGGGAGAACGAGAGGCTCGAGGAACAGAAGATCCTCGACGACTCTTATGTCCCTCCAGAGACGAAGGCCAGTCTAAACATACCAAGCGTGGAGGACATAATGGAGGAACTCCGTGATGCTCCGACACCGGACATATCCGCAAGGGCCTTAGAACACCTACAAAGGGTCCACAGAGTCGCTGCTGTCTCAAAGAACCTTAAGGGTACCTTTGTGAATCAGCTCATGACAGCGGTCAACGTGGGGAAGGCCTGTGCCACAACGCTGGCTAAGAGCACAGAACATTGGCGCACCGGAGGTAGAAAAATCGGAGGCTGAGGAACTTCGTAAGCAGCTGAGGGCTATACGAATGGAGAATCTCCGACTACAAAAAGAGGCGGAACAGGCGAGAGAAAACTTACGGATGGCACTCAAATGCCAAAACGTAAGCTCTCTCAGCAACATAAATAAGACGGTAAACATCACACCCGCACAGGAGGAAATGGAGACAGACTTCCCTGTAAGTCAAATAGAAAGTGAAAACACCACAATAACGAGTGTCACACTACCTCCAAAAGAAGAGTGGCCTGAAGCAATTAGGCCACCTATCAAGGGTATCTCCAAGGTACTGGAAGACCGTGAAGATGCCCCGTTAGGTTTGCCGGCAATAGATCGCATTATTAGTAAACGATTGGATAGCCTCTTTAATAAATGGAGCAACAGAATGGAACAAGCCCTTGGTAAATTCACGGGGCAAGTCCCTCAGCCAAAAGGCCAAGGGGCAAACCCTCCTCCAACAAAGGGCAAGACAATCGGGAAGAGAAAGTATCAGGGAAAGGAACCACAGCTCCTCACGTTCCCACCCCTGCCGCTGTTGAGAAACAACAGCAGGGAGGTACTGAGAAGAGCGGCACCAGGCTAAAATCGGCCCACCCTGTTCCCACCTCAGTGTCTATAGGGAAACAGACTCCAAGAGGTACTAAGGAGAGAGCCGACACCTCAAGGGCGCCTAATGTGGTCCCAGAAGGGTAGAGAGGAACATCCTCCGCCCCCCAAGTAAAACACACAGATGCACCACAAGAAACATGGGCCACTGTGGTTAAGAAAGGGGGGAAGAAGAAAGGGAGACAAACTACGGTAACCTCCAACAAGCCCGGCTCTGCCAAATCTGCCGCTGGCATAGCAGCGACAGATAAAACAAAGTCGGAACAGAAGAGAATGGAGGCCAGCGTAAAGATACGGAAACTGCCGAAAACCGCGGCAGTCACGGTTACCTTCCCACCAGGGCAGTACGAAGAAGTCATACTTGAAGCGCGGAATAAAATCAAACTATCCGACTTCAAGATAGAGGGCCTCCGCACAAAAAGAGCGGTCACGGGCGCGCTCATATACGAGATTGCTGGCGAGGATGGAAGAGCGAAGGCGGACGCATTCGCAAATAAGAGCAAATAGAGAGGGAGTAAAGATCGCAAGGCCAACAAAAATGGGCGACATAAGACTACGGGACTTAGATGACTCAGTCAACGTAGAGGATATTCTCCAGGCCATAATGGGATTGGGAAAATATCAGAGCACGGATATCAGCGTGGGCCCAATCAGAAAATCGGGTAACGGGCTTGGTACGGCGTGGGCAAGATGCCCGTTAGAAGCAGCAAACGCTGCGATAAAAAAAGGCACGCTGCAAGTAGGCTGGGCGCTATAGAGGGTTGAGATCCTGGAAGCAAGGCCCCTCCAATGTTTCCGGTGTCTCGAGGGAGGACACGTTAGAGCGACCTGCAACAATAGCATCGATCGTAGCGGGAGATGCTACAGGTGTGGAAAGCATGGCCACGAAGCCAAGACTTGCATGGCGAAGCCTAAATGCTCTGTATGCGCAGACCAGGGAAGGCCGGATGATCACCGTACGGGAAGCAAAAGTTGCTTACCGGCAAGGAAGAAGATAGGGTCGATTGACAGAGCTCCAGCAGCGCCAAAAACGAAGGTCGACCCTAATATTCTTGCAACCGCTGGCCCCTCTGGGATCAGAGTAGTAAACAACGAGAAGGTGGTGGACAGCCAGCTTCCCCTTGCATTAAGGAGGAATAGGAGAACGGATATTCAAATATCCCAAAAAACGGCTGAAGGCGAAGCCCAGCCGATGGAGGTGGTGCCGGAGGAAGCGCCGTTAAATAACAATAATGACAACTAAGATCCTCCAGGCAAACCTCAACCACGCTCGTCAGGCGCAGGATTTATTTCTGCATAGCCTGATGGAGCGTGGTTGTGGAATAGGCATTGCTGCAGAACCCTATACAGTCCCGGAAAACCATCCGTGCTGGGCGGCTGACCTAGGGAAATCTATAGCAATCACGTGGATGGGAAACAAAAATTCCCCGCCAGGCTCCAGAATGGAAAGTGGAGATGGCTACGTAGCGGTGCAGTGGGGGCGTATATCGGTTATTGGAGTATACATCTCCCCAAACATTAATCTCGCCACCTTTGAGGAAAGGCTTGAGAGTATCGGGGAGTGCATTGGTAGATGCCTCCCGCGACCAACCATAATAGCGGGGGATTTCAATGCCAAATCGGCTCTATGAGGCTCCTCGATAAATAACCGAAGAGGCGAAATATTAGAAGATTGGGCGGCAGCACTTAACTTATGCATACTAAACACAGGCATAAGGAGCACCTGCATAAGACCGCAGGGGGAATCCATCGTCGACTTGACGTGGGCAACTCCCGCTGCGGTACATTTAGTAAGTGGATGGGAGGTGCTACAAGAGGAGACGGCATCTGACCATCTTTATATTGAGATGACCGTTGCAGCTATTTCCCCGGAGGTGCTAAGGCGCCGCCGAGAGGCGGAGACACGCCCAAGGAGGTGGGTCCTTCGTAAGATGGACGAGGACCTTCTCAAGGCCGCCATACTGTCAAATACGTGGCAAGAAGAGGACAGAGAGGAAAGTGACATCGACCAGCAACCTCATGGTTAGAAGACGTGCTGACAGACATATGCGACGTCGCAATGCCTCGTGCAAAGCCCTCTCCCCGACGCGCCGCTTATTGGTGGTCGGAAGAAATTGCGTCGCTACGCAGGACATCTGTAAGGGCCAGAAGGGTCTACACAAGAGCCCGCCGACGAAGAAGTGCCTCTGATGAGGAAATAGAGGAAAGATACAGGGAGTATCGAGCCGCTAGGGATGCCTTAGTAAAAGGCCAAGGCATGGAATGAGCTCCTCCAAACTCTGGACGAAGATCCGTGGGGACGTCCATATCGCATAGTTCTTAATAAACTAAGGCACTGGACGCCCCCCACGACAGAGGCGATGGACCCCCAATTCCTGGACAACGTCCTCACCACGCTATTTCCGACCAGGGATCCTGGAGATAATCCAGTCCCTGTAATGGGGCAAGTGGAGTGGAACGAAGATTTGGAGGTGTCCCCGGAGGAGCTCAGAACAGCCGTAAAGAGACTGGGAGCACGTAAAGCCCCAGGCCCAGACGGCATTCCGGGCAAGGTCATCGCCCTGGCCTCTGGAGAAATTGGAGGACGAATAAGCCGGATTTTCACCGACTGCCTCAAATGCGGACGCTTCCCGGCAAGTTGGAAGGAGGCAAAAATTGTTCTCCTACCAAAACCGGGTAAACCGGCGGACTCCCCCTCATCGTACCGGCCCATATGTCTGCTGAATGAGACGGGGAAGATGTTGGAAAGGATTGTTGCGGAACGTCTCGTCCAGCACCTGTCCGGGGAGGGCTCCAATCTCAGCGATGGACAATATGGCTTTCGGCGGGCGCGCTCAACGGTGGATGCCATCCTACGTGTTCGGGCAATGTCGGAGACCATCATAACGGACGGGGGAGTTACGATGGCGGTATTTCTGGACATTGCCAACGCCTTCAACTCACTCCCGTAGGAAAGGGTCGGAAGGGCACCCCATTACCACCGAGTTCCTCCATATTTGATCGCTGTGATTGGGGATTATTTCCGGGACAGGAAAATCACATATGTAGACCGGGAGGCTGTAACGCAAAAAAGGGAAATGCCGTGCGGGATCCCGCAAGGCTCAGTACTGGGCCCACTGTTGTGGAATCTCGCCTTCGATGTTATGTTGAGAACAGCACTTCCCCCTGGCTGTAGTGTAGTCTGTTATGCAGATGATACACTAATATTAGCCGGGGGAAACAACTGGGAGGAAGCAGCTGCTGCTGCCAACGTGGCTACGGCTTGCGCCATATGAACCATCACGGGATGGGGCTCCGGGTGGCGCCCCACAAAACTGAAGCGGTGTTCATGCATGACGGCTCTTGTGGGGCCCCACCCGTGGCTCATATTATCGTGGAGGGAACCCGAGTTCTGGTGGGGGACCAAATAAAATACTTGGGCCTCCACATCGACGGCACTTGGAGCTTTACCGAGCATTTTGCCCGTATGGCCCCTAAAGTCAACGGTATTGCAGCAGCCCTCAGAAGACTGCTACCAAATATCGGAGGGCCTAGCGGACACACCCGCCGTTTATACACAGCCACAGTGCATGCGGTGGCATTGTACGGGGCCCCTGTGTGGGCTGAGAGTGCGATGGCTATCCGTCGCAACAAACAACTCATGCGTCAGGTACAGCGACGTATGGCCATTGCAGTTGCACGGGCCTATAGAACGGTGGCATATGAGGCGGTGCTGATCTTGGCAGGAATTCCCCCCTTTGAGCTTCTGGCTCAGATGTACGCTGAAGTTTACCAGCGTACAAGAGGGCTTAGAGAGGGGGGAACCATCATCATTGACAGGATCAGAGTATTGCTAAGGAAACAAGCCCGGCAAGCCCTCATTATTAAATGGCAAAGACGCCTTTACGACGAGAATCTTGCAGGGCAGAGAGTGGTCGGAGCCATAAGGCCCCTCCTAAGTGAATGGCTGGAGGTGCAGAAAATGAGGGGGACCTTCCACACGACGCAGGTGCTCTCGGGGCACGGATCAGTGATGCCAGAATTGAGACGCGAGCAACATGCAACCGAGGTGGAGGGGATAACACACACAAGCGCAAACAGCGTACGTGTGAGCTCGGCGCTTCGGCTAGCTTCGGATAACAGAAGAGGACAGATGTACTGTTTTCTGTCTCTCTCCTTCCTACCGAGCCGGCAACGATACGGGCGACGGGCGACGAGCGACGGGCGACGGGCGATGTTGTTCGTTTCTCGATTCTTGATGCATGACAGCGTTAAATGTTCTTTTTACAGCCTATTAATGTGTTATATATTAAATGTTTTCTTTCAACCTTCTTCTTTAATATGTTTTAAATTAAATGATTTTTTACGCTTTTGATAATATATATTTATATCAGAATTATAAGAGAGAATGCATTACTATATTAAGACAATACACTGCTTAAATTTTTTTTTTAATTTATGTCTACTGCATATAAAAGTATTCGAGTAAAATACTCGAAGATTGAACATTATATTAAACATTTCATATTCTACATACCGAGAAAAAAAATAATTTGATAGTAAAAAATTTTATTTTATTCGAGAAAACTATTTATTCGGTGAATTTTAATAACGTTTTTGTTTATTGTTAAATCTTTAAGTTTCTTAAGTATAATATATTTATTTAGTAAATATAATAAATATTAAATATATTTTTCTTATCAAAAACAATATCTAGATTATTAAAAAATATTATTTAAATGAAAAGAAATTATACAAAGGTAAAAAATGAATATTGTTAGAACAAATCAAATAATTTTTGTTAATAATATACTGAAAGAATAAAAATATATATATTATGCCAGCACTTTTATATATTTAAATAAAAAAATATGTGTTAATTAAAGCAGTATTGTTTTAATGTAATAATGTATTTTCTTATAACTCTGGTATAAATATATAGTATCAAAAGGTTGTAAATATATTTTTAAATTGGAGAAATAATATTTGCAATTGTAAATATATTTACAAAGCATTGGGGTTTAACTTAATAAAATAAATAATAAATTTTGGAAATAGTTACAAATTTCATTTATACAACTCGACATATATAATTTATATGAGAATTAAACTCCTACTTTTTGTGCTTCATACAAACAGTTTACAAATATTTATCGTGCTGAATTCAATCAGTTTAATATTCTGAATCTTGTGTTGGGCTTATATCAGATATAATCAGAAATTAAACTGATTGAACACTACTACGCTTTAAATCTTATATTACTAGCCAAACCTTGCAGGCTTTATATTCATTTGTAAAAATGCGAGAAAGTACATCATCTAACGAAGAAATTAGTAAATCGCTCACATATTTAAATGAAATGAATTGATTTTTAATAACAAAAAATCTAATTGTCTAAAATACATATTTGATTAAATATTATATATTGATTAGTATTATGTATTTAGGATGGCTTTACATAATGAATGGTGCTTTTCCACACCACTCATGGGGTATCACCAATGGCGCGTTCGGTTTTTTAAAGTGGACCTTCGCCTGGAGCCCTATTATACCACTGTATGTTATATATTATATTGTATCTTTTATTTACAAGTGTGATGTCTTTTATAGAGAAGATATTTTTTACACACTTGTTTTTTTAAAAATGTGATGTCTTTTACAGACAAGATATTTTTTACACACTTGTTTTTTACAAGTGTGATGTCTTTTAAAGACAAGATACTTTTTATTTTATTTTCAACATTATTATTACATATCATTAACCGATGACGGACCAGCAATGTCATCAATGTCAGCAGCATATAATGTAAGACTGTTCATTTTCTTAGGACAAGTAGAATATAATTTTTCCGATGACATGAGAGATAAATGCTTTTCATTAATCTCCATGTCTAGAACAGTTTGTTTTCTCGTTTTTAGTGCTGATTTTAATACACAAATAGCATTTATACACGCGGGCGAAAGTTTATTTCGTTTTTTTGTTTTTATATCAGATAGAAAAGAAAACATTCTTTCTGGGTCAGCATTTGAATTTGGAAGTGATCTTATAGCATTCAAAAGAGATTTCAGGTTGGGATATTTACGTTTTAAAATTTTTTTCCACATCTCATCAAAGTTTAATTTAGAAAAAAGTTCTTTTTCTGCTATTGTAAAATCGAGATGTAAAGCATGCCACTCTTTTTTTAATGCATTTTCGTCAAAACCACCGAGGGTTTGAGCGATAAAAGAAACATCATTAAATGATGTTTCTCTATCGATGCTACATAATGCAGCGTTTAATTGAAAAACCTTTAATTTATATAAAAATTTATCTTTAATGGGCAGTCTTTTACTAATCTCCTCGGCAGCAGTCACGTAAAATTGCAGACAATTATCTCGAACATTTCCAATTATGTCTGCGTGTCCTTCTTTCATTAAACTCTCGAGATATTCTTCACATTCAAATCCTACATTTATATTATTTAAAGATTTTTGGTTTTCTTTTTCAGAAAATTTAAAATCATCATTACATACATATTTTAGAAGCTCTGGTTTCAAAAAGTGTTTACAAACTGTTATTAAAAGCTCTACAGATTTTGGCTGCAATAAATGAATTCTTGTTTCCAGAGCTTGGAAAAATGCATTGAAAGAATTAAAAAAATTCAAAATATGTTTTAAAAATAGCAAATATGCTTTTACATCAAGATTTTGCATTATAGATAATAAATTTTCTCCTGACTTTGATTTTTCACTTACGACCATTTCGGTCAAAAAAAGCTTGGTAGTATCCCACAACTCAAGATGTCTTTCAACACATGAATGGCGAGAGAGCCACCGTGTATCAGACAACTTTAAAATTTTATGATTTGTTTCCTGAAAACATTCTCTAAAATCTTGATAAATAGCAGCACGCTTGGGACTACTGTTAATATAATTCGCCATCTTTTTTAAAAATTCTTCACAATATTCCGGTATTTTTGCACATGCAGCATGTGCAGCCAATGCAGCGGAATGGCATGGACATGAAAATGTTAATAAATTTTTACAAACTTCTTCTAACTTTTTTTTGAACGATAGATGTTTTCCTACCATGACAGATGCATTGTCGCATGATAGGGCAACGATATTTAAAAATGGGATGTTTAATTTCCACATTTCACATTTGAATGCATTAAATAATTTTTCCGCGCTGCTATTTCTCGCATCAATATTAATTAATTTAACTAATTGCGTGCGAATATCTAATGTTTCAGAATCAACATATCGAACAAGAAACGTCATCCATTTTTCATTACTAATATCAGACGTTTCGTCAATAAAAATTGTAAATTTCGTATTTTGAATGCTGTTAACCACACGGGCCGTCTTAACCGGACACAATACATCTGAAATTATACTTTTACATTTTGTTCGACCCATGCTCATACTTTTCAATACATTAGGATCTTTTCCTACTTCTTGGAAAAAACTAAGAATTTCTTTTGCCGTTTGATGCGAAATATTCTTATCAGCAATTAACGCGGCATATCGAATTTCTGCTGATTTCTTTCGCTCTTCAAATGAAAAAGTGATTCGTCCGTCATGTTGATACTTTCGTCCGTATTCTTTGTTTCTGTTTTATTATTTTTACATATTTCTATGTGTGCTATTGATTCTGCGTGACGATAAATTTGTGATAAACCACCAACCATAGATTTATCACAAAATGAGCAAAAAAACGAATTTTTGTCATGTGACACTTCGCGTAGCCATGGCTTAAATAATTCGATCTCTAGCCATTGTTGTTTAAATTTCTGTTTTTCTGTTAATTTTTTATTTAAACTCTTATTGTCAGCATTTAATAATAATGATGTACTTTCTTTCATATTATTTTTGTGGCACGCAGAATCCGCATGTCTTAAAACATATGTGTTGCACGAAATATTTTTATTACATATGCAATGATAAAAACTATCATCAGAAGTTACTTTACGTATCCAAGATTTAATTCTATCATCACTAAGCCAAGCTTCTGAAAAGCTTCGCTTAGATTTCTTTTTTAATTCATCACACATTTTTATATACAGCAAAAGATAGGCAGAAACAAAGAATTAAAGAAGAATGAGTAAAATAAAAGATAAACAATAAACAATAGGGACTCACAATCAGAATTGATTCAGCTTCTTAGATATCAAGATTTCACAAGACACGTATCAAAAAATACGTTGACTCGCAAGTACAAGAGTGCAAGGCAACAAGATTATCTCATAGAAGCGCCGTGAAACAACAGACAGCATATGAAACAAATGCACGGCGTACGAGACAAATGAAAAAGTGCCGAGTGCTTTTAGTGCTTTTTTCAAATCAACACTAAAAACGAGAAAACAAACTGTTCTAGACATGGGGATTAATGAAAAGCATTTATCTCTCATGTCATCGGAAAAATTATATTCTACTTGTCCTAAGAAAATGAACAGTCTTACATTATATGCTGCTGACATTGATGATATTGCTGGTCCGTCATCGGTTAATGATATGTAATAATAATGCTGAAAATAAAATAAAAAGTATCTTGTCTTTAAAAGACATCACACTTGTAAAAAACAAGTGTGTAAAAAATATCTTGTCTGTAAAAGACATCACATTTTTAAAAAACAAGTGTGTAAAAAATATCTTGTCTATAAAAGACATCACACTTGTAAATAAAAGATACAATATAATATATAACATACAGTGGTATAATAGGGCTCCAGGCGAAGGTCCACTTTAAAAAACCGAACGCGCCATTGGTGATACCCCATGGGTGGTGTGGAAAAGCACCATTCATTATGTAAAGCCATCCTAAATACATAATACTAATCAATATATAATATTTAATCAAATATGTATTTTAGACAATTAGATTTTTTGTTATTAAAAATCAATTCATTTCACTTAAATATGTGAGCGATTTACTAATTTCTTCGTTAGATGATGTACTTTCTCGCATTTTTACAAATGAATATAAAGCCTGCAAGGTTTGGCTAGTAATATAAGATTTAAAGCGTAGTAGTGTTCAATCAGTTTAATTTCTGATTATATCTGATATAAGCCCAACACAAGATTCAGAATATTAAACTGATTGAATTCAGCACGATAAATATTTGTAAACTGTTTGTTTGAAGCACAAAAAGTAGGAGTTTAATTCTCATATAAATTATATATGTCGAGTTGTATAAATGAAATTTGTAACTATTTCCAAAATTTATTATTTATTTTATTAAGTTAAACCCCAATGCTTTGTAAATATATTTACAATTGCAAATATTATTTCTCCAATTTAAAAATATATTTACAACCTTTTGATACTATATATTTATACCAGAGTTATAAGAAAATACATTATTACATTAAAACAATACTGCTTTAATTAATACATATTTTTTTATTTAAATATATAAAAGTGCTGGCATAATATATATATTTTTATTCTTTCAGTATATTATTAACAAAAATTATTTGATTTGTTCTAACCATATTCATTTTTTACCTTTGTATAATTTCTTTTCATTTAAATAATATTTTTTAATAATCTAGATATTGTTTTTGATAAGAAAAATATATTTAATATTTATTATATTTACTAAATAAATATATTATACTTAAGAAACTTAAAGATTTAACAATAAACAAAAACGTTATTAAAATTCACCGAATAAATAGTTTTCTCGAATAAAATAAAATTTTTTACTATCAAATTATTTTTTTTCTCGGTATGTAGAATATGAAATGTTTAATATAATGTTCAATCTTCGAGTATTTTACTCGAATACTTTTATATGCAGTAGACATAAATTAAAAAAAAAATTTAAGCAGAGTATTGTCTTAATATAATAATGCATTCTCTCTTATAACTCTGATATAAATATATATTATCAAAAGCGTAAAAAATCATTTAATTTAAAACATATTAAAGAAGAAGGTTGAAAGAAAACATTTAATATATAACACATTAATAGGCTATAAAAAGAACATTTAACGCTGTCATGCATCAAGAATCGAGAAACGAACAACATCGCCCGTCGCCCGTCGCTCGTCGCCCGTCGCCCGTATCGTTGCCGGCTTGGTAGGAAGGAGAGAGACAGAAAACAGTACATCTGTCCTCTTCTGTTATCCGAAGCTAGCCGAAGCGCCGAACTCACATGTACGCTGTTTGCGCTTGTGTGTGTTATCCCCTCCACCTCGGTTGCATGTTGCTCGCGTCTCAATTCTGGCATCACTGATCCGTGCCCCGAGAGCACCTGCGTCGTGTGGAAGGTCCCCCTCATTTTCTGCACCTCCAGCCATTCGGATATGAAAGGAGGAAGGCCCAGGGTGATGGGGGGTCGTGCTCATCATTGTCGTGGAGTTTTTTGATATGACTGCAGGTGTGAGTGCGACCCGACATCTTCCCATAGGCAAAAAGAGGGAGATACGGGAGGGTGAGATATAATATTTTTCTACGGGGTGAAAAACTCTCCCCCTCACTTGTCGTCGAGGTGCAGGGCCCCCGGAGAAGGAATATCCCCTGAAACATAGGGTGACCTAATCTGAGGGCTGGGATTGGGGGGGCATGTGCAGGCGTTGGCACATGTACCCCTAACAATTCCCACAAACACCAAGTGGGAATGGCGTGGTGGAAGGTGTCCCCATCACGCCATAAGAGGAAAGGCAAGCCCCTATAACATCAGGGGCATGCTCTATATTGCATAGAGCATAGAGAGGTTAAAGTGGCGCGGGGGCGCTCGGAAGAATGCAGACTGTGATTCCCAAGTGCCCCCAGACAAGAGCGCCCGAGATGGACACCCGGGGGGGTTTTAGTGGGTATTCCCTGCGGAAATAATCGTAGGGCGAGTCCCACATAACCCCGCGGAGCAACGCTCGCTCCATGGGGTATGCGTAAAAGCATTTCCCCCCCGTAAAAAAAAAAAGAAAAAAAAAGGTTAGGTTAGGTTGTAACCGGACTAAACACACGAGACGGAGAAATCTACAGTTAATGCAGGTTTTCCTACCTTATTTAAACGATCGCCAGTTCGTTTTACCTCCAACGAACAAGGTATGCCCTTGGACGACGTCCCGTCAGGTCTGCCGTCGGACAGGTTGCACAGCGTCAGGATTACGCTGGTTTGAACGCCACTGCTTATCCGCTTGGCTGCTTAGGAATTCTCCTTAATTCCCTTGTCCTTTTATGTTTCAGGTCGCCGCTGGATTCTCCGGATCAACGCCCAAGGATGTCTGGACTACCCGTTGTATGGAATTCTCTCGACGCCTCAAGGATACGTCGGAACGACGTAATTTGTGCAACTTTGTGCTGTTGGACAAATTATCTGCTTCTTTATTAATCCCTTCTTATTTCTGTTTCAGGTCGCCGCTGGATTCGTCGGATCAACGCCCAAGGATGTCTGGACTACCCGCTGTACGCTGCTGGATCGACACTCGTTCACAGGTAAGGATTTTTTTTAGGTTTGTGGTGAATAAATCACTTACACACTACTTTTAATATATATAAAAGTATAAATATATTTAAAGGAGAATATATAATTCTTCGTATAAAATGTTCGCTTACTCGCGAATTTCACACTTCGGAGATGTTTCACGTTTTAAAATAAAACTGCCTTTTATTATAATTACTGTCGCGAATCTCTATCACGCACGAGATTTTTAATTACGCGACTATCACCCGCGAGACGTATTCTATTTCGAACGCTCGGTTTTTTCGGGAAAGGCTTTCCTTTTCTCGGATCTTCTCGTATCTCGACGAAAGGCCCCGAATCTCTCTCTGCACGGCGTTTTATAGTTAACCCCTCTTCGGGTTCTCCCGCTCTCGGGCTTCCCTCCTTTTCGGAGAACGATGCGCGCGCATGCGCATTCAATAATGTACAGCAAGTGCTGTACATCGGGTGTACAAATCAAAAAAGCTGCTCGGATTTGTTTTTCCTTAAAATTATGTCTTATACTATGCTACATGACTAACTTATATCTATTTTTTAAATATAGTATCTGTTATATAAAAAAGGTGCAGGTGTGCTGCACTTCGAGTGTAGCACTTCGGGTGCTGCACTTTTGTACTCTCTTATCACAGTGAGTTGAGCTTTTTCAAAGAAATATCTATAAAACGGTTCATGCATACAAATAAATCTTAAAAAAACTTAAAACTAATCAGTCTATTTACACTGTCTTTAAAGTTTTTCAGGTTCGGAGTGTCTACCTTCTCACCGATTTCCTTGTCACTCTTTTCTTACGTGCCGGCTCCCAATCACTGTCCGAATCTGACTTTCGGAATTCGGGACGGATTTTTGTCACCTTTCCTCTTGATACCGTAAGAATCGGTGATTTCGCCTCCTGGCCCGCCTTTGAGGATGAAGGTCTATCCTCCGGCCTCAATTCCCCCTCCAAGCGGTTTTGCCGAGAGCTTAGAGCTCGGCGAAGCTCCTTCTTCATAGGTAAGTTGTTGGTGGTTTTCGATGTTTCTATTATCTGTATTTCTTGCGTTTGTTTTCCAGAAAACTTGTTATCCGGAGGTCTGATCTGGATATTGTCTATAATTTTCGGTTTGTCATTATTTACTGGAACGTTGACATCCCGGTTTTCCTTGTCTTCATCTTGTGCGGGGTTTGTTGAGTGTTCCCCTGATCCGTCATCTGACGTGGCGATGTCTTCTTCCTCGCCATACTTCACCGTTCTCGTTACCTCGTTCCCGTCGATCGTGATGTTGAGGTTAATCTTTTTTGTCGTCGTTATATTTTCTTTTATCTTTTTGACCGATATTATGGTCGTCGCCTCGTACTCGGGATTTCCCTCTTCATCCGGTAATATAATTTCGTCATAGAATGTACGATTCATTTTCTCACTTTGCAATTTGACAAAGATGGCCTGTGTTATGTCGGATGTTCTCTGTTTTTCTTTCCTGAGAAGCTCTTCAGCTTCTTTCCTCGTTGGCCTCGTCTCTTTTGCTTGCTTTTCACATAACCTCGTAAGCATGTTCAGTCTGTCATTTCGCTCTCTATGTACCGCTTCAATGGTCACATCCGTCAGATAATCGTACACGAGCTCGTCCTCTGCTTCCTGTCTTTTCTTGCGCTCGTCTTCGGGCTCCATTTCTTCTTGTACTATTCGACTTGCTTTATTACGGTCTGTCTTTGAAGGTTCGATCACTCGACTGTGTCGGCCATCTTGGATCGTCGCCTTAGGGTCGCTCTTTATGTCCGCGCGCTCCCTTGCGTCGTGCGCTGCACTAGTAACTTGTCCAGCCAGCTGATTGGCCGTTTCCAAATCTTCCTGGGTCGCTAGGAATTTTTTTACATTTAGCCTATTTTTCTTAATTTCTACATATTTGTTACATAAATTGTTAAATTTCTCGTTGTTAGGCTTACTACTATTATAATTTTTTCCTTCCTTATATGAATTCTTAATTCTATTATTATTACAAAGTTCGGTTTTGTTATATAAATGGCTTAATTTAGTAAATATTACATAATTATTTTTGTTTTCGCTTAATTCAGATCGCGTATTCATTATTAAGATATTTTCGTTACTACTTCGAGGTTTTTTGGGATTTTCTTTATTCGTAACCTCGTTTTCGCTGTTATTATCTAAAGTTTCTTTTTCGTTCTTTTCTCCTTTAGAATTTTTTTGCTCGCTAGCATTTGGTTTTCTTGAATTTACTTTTTCTAAAAATTCGCTTTCTAAAGTCTGTTTTCCGCTATTATCTTTCCATTTGTTAGATAATTCTTCAGTGGCTAATTGTTTAAAATTTTCGTATGATTTATTTAAATTGTAATGAATTTCCAAAACTTTCATTTAAATTTACTCTAGTCGAATCATTGATTTTATTTATCCAACCTTTTAAATTTTTAAACAAATTGTCTAAAATATTTGAGTTTGACTCTAAATTATCAAAATTTCCGTTTATTCTTTCATTATTAGTCGAATTCATTATTATCGTATCCCTTGAAGAATCATTTGGTTCTCTTATATCCGTTTCTTTAGATTCTAAATATTTCTTTGCATTTTTGCATTCATTATTTGCTAATTCGTTAATTACAGTTTTTCCTCGAGATTTTATCGCAATTGTCTCGCTCGAGGAATTAGCATCTTTTTCCGCATGAGTATTCTTAAATTCTAATAGTTTTTCTTTATTTACAGTTTTTAAATTCAAATATCGCATATAATTTTTCTTATCTTCTATATTTGCTCGCACGCTTTTTCTTGTTTCGCACTTATTGTCTCTATTAATGTCTGCTTCTCGAATGTCGTTTTCATTCGGTTTTAACGGCGTACTGCAATCTTTTGGGTTAAAGTATTTTATTCTTTCGCATATTGTACTCGCACTCGCGTCATCTCTCGCACTTTTTCGCACACTTTTACTATCGTCTTTCTTTTCTAAACTATCGCTTGTTACATTTCTCTTTTATTCATCGCTATGCTTCTCGCAACGTTCTTCGTAATTTCGCTCGCACTATCAGTGTCTTTCACAATTATCGTTTCGCGCACTTTTGAATTTTCAAAACGCTTATTTTTGAAATGTTCAATTATTTGAACATCGGGTTCGCATGTTTCTCCCGCACTGCCACATTCTTCGTGTCGCCTCTTCTTTAGGGTTGTGGGTTGTGCTTTAGCCTCTTCTTCACGCAGCTTCCGCTTCCTGGATTCCATAGATAGATGCTCGCTCCATCTGGTTAATGGAGATTCCATTTGCTTCTCCCTTTCTTTAATTTTGCTGCCTATTTCTCGGCACGTGAATTTACCCAATAGTATGCAGGGTTTATCCACGTCCAAGATCATTGCTTCCACGTTGGCTGTTATTTGGAAAATAACTATATCCACTTTAACAGCTTTAAAACTCACCTTCTTTTCTCTTTTTAGGTAAGCTGGAATATTTTTCGATTCCGTAAGGCGGTCTAATTTATGCACGCTGGTATCAATGCTTTCAACCAACGTGCTTGAAATTACATTAAATTCACCTCTGTAGTCGAAGTGAATTCTTACTTCTTGACCCTCGGCTATTCCTGCGAAGGATGGTATGGATTTCTCCCCAGAAATCAGATTAATCAATCTCGAAATGTGTCTCCTCCCCTTTTCGCTGATTAATGATCTCTTTCTTTTTTTCAGGCTTCTTCCGTTCTCGGCTTCGCTCGTCTCTGGATCATCAGGATTTTCCCGCGTTGGATTATGACTGGTAAGTATTACTTCACTCTCTCGTTCTTTTCCGTTTTCCGATTTCTTTCGCATGTCGGTTATAAATTCTTGGATCTCTCCGATGTCAATTTTTTTAATATCCTTCGAGATTTTTAACATGTTTACCTCGATTCTTTTGTTTAGATTTGTCTCTCTGTGTGGTTTTAGCTGTCTGGAATTGAACGTTCCCAAAACGTTTCCTGCCAAATCTTCTACCACATAAGCGTTTCTGCGTACCTCGCTATGTATTCTGTATGGTCCGTCGTACACAAGATGAATCTTTCGCGTCAATCTGCGATTAGCATCACTTCGTCGATGGAGTTTAATCCACACTTTGTCTCCTGCTTGGTACCTCTTCGCTTCTCCGTGTTTATCGGCTTGAATTTTTCGCTGCTTGGCTCTCCTCTGCAACGTCATCGTTGCGGTTTTTATTTTTTCAGCTAATATTTCAGCTTCGTTTCGTCCTTTCTCGAAGAATGGTTCCAGTCTCGGATCAACGAACAGCCGTTCGTTCTGTTCCGGATGAAGCTCGTTCGGGCTGTATCCGGTACTGCGATAAGATGTCGAGTTGATAGTTTTCTCGGCTCGCTTCACGATTCGGTCCCATCCAGTTTGCCGGTCGTGTGCGTAGACGCGTATGATGCGTCCCAGCTCCCTCATTACCCTCTCCACCGGATTGGATTGAGGGTTGTACGGCGACGTTTTCCTAATAGAAAAACCCATATCCGCTGCAAATCTCTGCCATCTCGCCGTAATAAACTGTCCCCCGTTATCGGACAGAATCTCTCTCGGAATACCGACTCTACCAAAATGTTCCGTTTGTAATGTATCAATTATCGACTCTAATTTCTGGTTTTTCAGCGGATACAATTTCGTTAATTTCGAAAATTGATCCATCGTTACCAAAATATATTTATTTCCGCGCGGTGTCTGTGGCAAAGGTCCGAACAGATCGATCGAAATTACTTCTCCGGGTTTTTCCGGCAACACGTAATATTCTGTTCCCCGCGTCGGTCTTATGAAATATTTCGTCGCTTGGCAAACGCTACAGGACGCTACAACGTCCCTTACTACGCGTTCTAAATTCTGTACCGCGAAAAATCTTTCCATAAATTCGGTGACTTTATCCGTTCCGAAATGCAATAGATAATCGTGTACCCTATTCGTGAGTTGCCATTTAACAGACTCTGGCACAACGATTCTCTCTCCTTTCGGTGTTTTTACGCGAATAAGTCCCTCTCTAGTTAAAAATTCGCTCGATGCTTCCGCGATTATTTCTCGTAAAATTTCGTCGTCGCGCTGCGCTTTTTCGAGCATATCCGCCCACGACGCTGTTTCTATTTCATCGTTCGGCTGTTTAATCGCCGCGATGTGTTTAATTTTACCTTCCTTCTTCGCGTATCCGTTTTTAACGTTGTTACGCGACAACGTGTCCGCAATTTTATTCTGTGCCCCTGGCACATGGCAAATCTCCAACTCAAACTCATTCAGCCATTCAGAATGCCATCCATCTGGCGATCCTTGCGCTATCATCCGCGCACGCGGTTATGAATTTTAACGCTTTATGATCGGTATGAATTTTAATCTGACGTCCCAAGAGTGTTGTATGCCACTTGCGTAATGCCCAGACTATCGCTAGACATTCGATTTCCGTCACGGTGTAATTTAACTCCGCACCTTTAAGGCTACGGCTCGCGTAAGCCACCGTAAATTTTATTTCGGCTTCCTTTTCATCGTACTGATATAAACGCGCCCCCAAACCGTATTTCGACGCGTCAACGTATAAACCGAACTTTAGTCCCGGTCTAATTATAAATAAGCATTTCGCTTCGTTAAACGCTTGCTTTATCTCTTCGAACGAATCTTGCAATACGTCGTTCCATACAAATTTCACATTCTTTTTCAATAAACCTTCCAAAGGTTTCGTCATTCTCGCTAAACCCCTTATAAATCGACGATCCCAATTCACAAGCCCGAGAAAAGCTTGTATCGCTTTCTTGTTCCTCGGTCTTTCGAAATTTTGAATCGCGAGTTTAGTGTCGTCGTTCATATCGGCTTTAATTTGGTCGAATGTATGACCCAGAAAACGAATTTCGGTTTTCAGAAATTCGCACTTTTCTTTATTTAATCGGAAACCGACTTTTCTTAATTTACCAAGAACATAGCTTATGTGAAACAAATGTTCTTCTAAGCTATTCGACGCGATCAGAATATCGTCTAAATACACGATCGTAAACGGATCACACTCGTCTCCGATCGCTTTCTGCATCGCCCGTGTGAACGACGCTCCCGCAGTTTTTAACCCGAAAGGTAGTCTACGGAACACGTATGTCTGGTTATCGAATTTAAAACCCGTAAACTCTCTGCTTTCTTTTTCTAACGGAATTTGCCAAAATGCCATGGCCACGTCCAACGTCGAGTAATATTTCTTATCCCCTACCCGTCGGAAAACTTCGTCGATCGTTGGAGGTTGATCGTGGTCATTGGTCATTCGTTTATTTATTTCTCGCGCGTCTAAACACAATCTTATTTGTTCCGTCTTTTTAATCACAACGACTATCGGATTGACGTATTGCGTATTTGCGCGTTCAATAATTCCGTCCCTTTCGAGTGTTTGCAAATGTTCTTTCACTTTAACTCGGTGTATTTCCGGCACGGGATATGTTTTGGCTTTAAACGGTTTTTCGGTATTGACCGTTATCTTGTGTGCGTAATGCTTCACGCATCCTATTTCGTTTTTGAAAAGCTCGCCATGCTTTGTTAGTATTTTTCCCAACTGTCTCTCCGCGTCTTGTATCGAAATCGCGTTAAGAACTATCTTATTTCTCGAACTACATTCCGGAAAATCTATTATAAATTTCCTCCCGCAGTTTATCATAGCATTACGTTCCGACAAAAAGTCCATGCCGAGTATCATCTCGTACGATAGATTTTTTACGATATAAAACTCGTGCGAAAATTCCCTCCCATTTATCAGGAAACTTGTTTGAATTCGGTTCGCGATTAATTGCGCGCGGTCCGAAAAAGCTCCCACGAGTGAGAATTGTTTTATCGGAATTATTCGCATCGCAGTCTTTCCGTTCGTCAGTGTGTCGTAAACGTCTTTCGTAATCAACGAAATCTGTGATCCCGTATCTATCAATGCCCTAATCGGCAATTAATTAATTAATTAATTAATTAATAATTAATTTATTAATTAAAATTAATACCTAACGTACGGGGAACCCTGCTTATTCGCAGTTTTTTGGTCCTCCTCCGTTACCTCGTCGACATCGCGTAATAGTTCTTTCGTCCTAATTATCGCGATTTTATTGTCGTCTTTCCCTACTGTTCTATCTTCTTTAACTACGTTATTATTAATAATCGTAGTGTCTGTACACGGTGTCGGTATGTCTTCCTCGACTACCGGTTCGCTATCTTTTTCCTCCTCGTTCCTAATCACCGCTATCTTCTTACGCGACGTTAAATTGTCAGTTATAGACAATGATTTTTCAAACGCCCGTTTCGCCGCATCGATATTATACGGATTAATATCCTTTTTATTTATTTGTCCCTCGTTATTGGACAATTCTTTAGATATCGCGGTATTATTATCTCTTTCCCCGTTATAATATCTTTTATAATCCCGGTACTGCTTCACCGGTTTGAACCTGTTGGCTCTTGCGTCATCTCGTGCGTCGTACGACTTCGACGCTCGTCTCGCGTTATCGCGATTGTAATCCGATCCGTCTACGTCGCGCGCCTTTGTCGGGTAGCTCGCGCTCGAACTCGCGCCACCGCGATTGTAATCCGATCCGTATCGGTATCTCGACTGCGTATTCGACTTTCTTTCAACGGTTTCTCGCTGCGTATTACTTTTAACGCTGAAATTTTGTCTTTTCGCGTTATTGTTTAAAGTATACGTTTTCTTTTCACGTTTTTGCTCGTACTCGATTTCGTCGAGCAACGTGATAAATTCTTCGACATTTTTTACGGTCATCGGCCGAATTTCACGCGCTATATTTGAGCCAAAATGCCTTTTAACGCACCTAATTATCTCATGCTCGGACATCGGTGGTTCTAAGTACTTTGCTTGTTTTGCCAAATTTAACGCGTACTCGCTCATCGACATGCTACTGTCGTATCTGTAAAATCCCGCGTATATTTCTTCGCGGAATCGCGCTGTTCCTCGCCCCAAAAATACTCTTTAAACGCGTAAATCGCCTCGTTTATATTTTCCGGTTCTCTTATCTCGAACCAATTCGATGCTGTGCCCCTCAGGCAACTACCGAAATAATATAACTGCTCTACGTATCCTACTTCCTCGTACGCGGCAATTCTTTCAAATTTTTTAATAAATTTGATCGGGTTTTGCGGATCATTCCTCCCCGAATATTTTATCTCCTCGAATGGATTTTTAAGCCAACCACCCTTTGGCAATCTCGCATTTGAGACTAAATTCTCTCCTACTCTAATTTCAGCACGTACGAAATTTTCCCTAGCGTCGGACAATTTCTCATGACATTTCTCGCTATCATGAAGTCTATCGTGGCTAAGAGTTGCCGTATCGCGCGCTTCCGACTCCCTAACATTCTCATATCTCTCTTTAAGAGATTTAAAATTTTGTTTCCCGGCATTTTCCCTAGTATCGGACAATGTTACATGACATTTCTCGCTATCATGAAGTCTGTCGTCGCTCGGAATTACCGGATTACGCGCCTCTAACGCTTTCACTTTCTCGCATATTTCGCGCAGAGATTCTAAATCTTTATCGTCTACTTTATTTTCGGCTTGAAAATCGCTTTCGCGTTCCCTTTTCAAGTCTTCCAGACGTTTACGGAATTTCTCATTTTGCAATCTGAGAATTTCTAATTCCGCTTCGCGCCTCCCTAATTCTTCTTCCACGCTCAATTTTACATGTGAACGCGTATTAGTTTTATCTCTGGATTTCACCGGAGATCTAATTATTCTCGGCTTTTTATTTTCGGGCTCGCTCGCGTTACCCGTCGCCGAATCGTTCTCGCATTTGTCCGACATTCTTACGCGAATGTTTAATTTTATAAAACGGCACTACCGGTTTTCTACGTTATCGCGTTACTTCGTCGTTCGGAAACGTCGTTTTCGGATCACTACGCGCTATTAAACGTAACTATCCGCGTTTCACGAATATTCAACTCGCAACGTTTAAATCAGCAACGTCCTGTCACGGTCGCCAAATTGTTATTTTTAACAACAGCTTTTTATTTTTACTTAGAGGTCTGATCTTTTAAAACAGATTACCGGTTATCGCTCTCACGGACAAGTAGTTTCAATCGGACTTCGTATTCTTACTTGCAAGTTCATTGAGACACCGGTATATTTTCCGGATTCGCGACAATATTACTGTGACCGGACTAAACACACGAGATGGAGAAATCTACAGTTAATGCAGGTTTTCCTACCTTATTTAAACGGTCGCCAGTTCGTTTTACCTCCAACGAACAAGGTATGCCCTTGGACGACGTCCCGTCAGGTCTGCCGTCGGACAGGTTGCACAGCGTCAGGATTACGCTGGTTTGAACGCCACTGCTTATCCGCTTGGCTGCTTAGGAATTCTCCTTAATTCCCTTGTCCTTTTATGTTTCAGGTCGCCGCTGGATTCTCCGGATCAACGCCCAAGGATGTCTGGACTACCCGTTGTATGGAATTCTCTCGACGCCTCAAGGATACGTCGGAACGACGTAATTTGTGCAACTTTGTGCTGTTGGACAAATTATCTGCTTCTTTATTAATCCCTTCTTATTTCTGTTTCAGGTCGCCGCTGGATTCGTCGGATCAACGCCCAAGGATGTCTGGACTACCCGCTGTACACTGCTGGATCGACACTCGTTCACAGGTAAGGATTTTTTTTAGGTTTGTGGTGAATAAATCACTTACACACTACTTTTAATATATATAAAAGTATAAATATATTTAAAGGAGAATATATAATACTTCGTATAAAATGTTCGCTTACTCGCGAATCTCCACACTTCGGAGATGTTTCACGTTTTAAAATAAAACTGCCTTTTATTATAATTACTGTCGCGAATCTCTATCACGCACGAGATTTTTAATTACGCGACTATCACCCGCGAGACGTATTCTATTTCGAACGCTCGGTTTTTTCGGGAAAGGCTTTCCTTTTCTCGGATCTTCTCGTATCTCGACGAAAGGCCCCGATTCTCTCTCTGCACGGCCTTTTATAGTTATCCCCTCTTCGGGTTCTCCCGCTCTTGGGCTTCCCTCCTTTTCGGAGAACGCCTCCTAGATGCGCGCGCATGCGCATTCAATAATGTACAGCAAGTGCTGTACATCGGGTGTACAAATCAAAAAAGTTGCTCGGATTTGTTTTTCCTTAAAATTATGCCTTATACTATGCTACATGACTAACTTATATCTATTTTTTAAATATAGTATCTGTTATATAAAAAAGGTGCAGGTGTACTGCACTTCGAGTGTAGCACTTCGGGTGCTGCACTTTTGTACTCTCTTATCACAGTGAGTTGAGCTTTTTCAAAGAAATATCTATAAAACGGTTCATGCATACAAATAAATCTTAAAAAAAACTTAAAACTAATCAGTCTATTTACACTGTCTTTAAAGTTTTTCAGGTACGGAGTGTCTACCTTCTCACCGATTTCCTTGTCACTCTTTTCTTACGTGCCGGCTCCCAATCACTGTCCGAATCTGACTTTCGGAATTCGGGACGGACTTTTGTCACCTTTCCTCTTGATACCGTAAGAATCGGTGATTTCGCCTCCTGGCCCGTCTTTGAGGATGAAGGTCTATCCTCCGGCCTCAAGGTTAGGTTCCCTTTCGATGGCTGGCCACCTTGTCGTGGTGAAAGGGCTCGCCGTGAAGCTTCCTGCGCGAGCAGGGAGTGGAAGGGTGCTAAGAGCCAGCCTAGGAGAAGGAAAACTCCGAAACAAACCCGGTGTGTCGACACCGTTAGCGGGAGTGTACGCGCTCACGCATCGGCCGGGGAGTTCACCCTTGTAAACAAACCGGAGGCCGTCCCGTGAGGCAGACTTGGTCTGTCAACGGCAACCTAAGGGCTGGGTGGGTTTTGGGTATTTTTGTGGGGTGGGTATTTCTCCCTGGCATACGGGGAAGGCCTCCTGTGATCTCTCAGGGCCATGACGGTGGATCATACCGTCTTGGGCCTGGGAAGTAGGAGCCGTAATGTATGCCTAGAGGGTAGTGCCCCTCGAATCAAATGCACTCCTCGTAGTCTAAGTTGTGCGTAACCGTGGCGAGGGACGCTGGCCGGGGCGAGGTTAATATCTCGGTCATGAACGGTACCTCTGGGGCACATGTCCGAACCCCAGAGTATTCTAGGGCTTACCCGGGTAAGGAGGTTCTGCCCGGGTGGACATCCTTTCCTACCACACTCGTGGGATTCAAGATGGAGACTTTTATCAACAAAAAACAAAACACTTTGATGGTGGAGGTGGATGTAAGCATGGGGAAGGACACGGGTGATGAACGGGATTCAAGCCCTAAGGTTAAAATTTCGGTTATCACGCTGGGAAGAGTGGACTCGTTAACACCAGCGAAATCCACAACGAGCGGACAGGACGATCGGTCCGTGGCATCGACAAAGTCGTATGATTCGGAGGGATGAAGCACGACTATGTACGAGGAGGATGAATTCGGCCGCGAAATAAAAAAGGCCAGAAAAAGGGGTCGCCCAGATACCACCGGCGATTATGAAAGGAAGAAGAGGCGAGATGCCTTAAGGCAGGAAGAACAGAGAAGGGAGACTGAGAAGCTAGAGGAACAGATCCTCGACGACTCCTACGTCCCTCCGGAGACGAAGGCCAGCCTCAACATTCCAAGCGTGGAGGATATAATGGAGGAACTTCACGATGCTCCTACGCCGGATATATCCGCAAGGGCCCTAGAGCATCTACAAAGGGTCCACAGAGTCGCTGCAGTTTCAAAGAACCTTAAGGGTACCTTTGTAAACCAACTCAAGACAGCGATCAATGTGGGGAAGGCCTGCGCCACAACTCTAGCTATAAGAGCGCAGAATATTGGTGCACCGGAGGCAGAAAAGTCGGAGGCTGAGGAACTCCGCAAGCAGCTCAGGGCGATTCGTATGGAGAACCTTCGGCTGCAAAAGGAGGCGGAACAGGCTAGGGAAAACTTACGGATGGCACTTGAGTGCCAGAACGTTAGTCATGCCAGCAAGACGGTTAACATCACAACTGTCCAGGAGGATATGGTGACAGACTTCCCTGTAAATCAAACAGAGTGTGAAGACTCAATGGCAACGAGTGTCACACTGCCTCCAAGGGAAGAATGGCCACAGGCAGTCAGGCCACCAATTAAAGGCATCCCCAAGGTCTTGGAAGACCGAGAAGATGCCCCAATTGGATTGCCGGTCATAGACCGCATCATTAGTAAGCGGCTGGACAGCCTCTTTAATAAATGGAGCGACAAGATGGAGCAAGCTCTTGGTAAATTCACTGGGCAAGTCCCTCAGCCAAAGGGCCAAGGGGCTAACCCTCCTTTAACAAAGAGCAAGATAACTGGAAAGGGGAAAGGTCCAGGGAAAGGGACCACAGCTCCCCATGTTCCCACCCCCGCCGCCGTCAAAAGACAGCAGCAAGGAGGTACTGAGGAGAGCGGCACCGGGCTAATATCAGCTCACCCTGTTCCCACCTCGGTGCCTGCAAGTAAGCAGACTCCAAGAGGTACTAAGGAGAGAGCCGACACCTCAAGGGCGCCTAATGTGGTCCCGAAAAGGAAAAATGGAACATCCTCCGTCCCCCTAACGACACACACAGCGGCACCACAAGAAACGTGGGCCACTGTGGTCAAAAAAGGGGGAAAGAAGAAAGGGAATCAATCCGTGTCAACCTCCAACAAGCCCGGTCTTACCATGGCAAAGCCGGACCAGAAGAGAGTGGAAGCCAGTACGAAAACAAGGAAACTGCCGAAAACCGCGGCAGTCACGGTTACCTGTCCACCAGGACATTATGAAGAGACGATACTTGAAGCACGGAGTAAAATCAAGCTATCGGACTTCAAGATAGAGGGCCTCCGTACAAAAAGGGCGGTCACCGGCGCGCTCATCTATGAGATCGCTGGTGAAGACGGGAGGGCGAAGGCAGACACCTTTGCAAATAAATTACAGGAGGTACTCGCAAACAGAGAGGGGGTGAAAGTCGCCAGGCCAATAAAAATGGGCGACATTAGGCTGCGAGATTTGGACGACTCTGTCAGTACAGAAGATGTTCTCCAGGCCATAATGGGCCTAGGAAAATTCCAGCGCACGGATATTAGCGTTGGCCCAATCAGGAAAACAGGCAACGGGCTTGGAACAGCATGGGCAAAATGCCCACTAGAAGCTGCTAATATTGCCATAGAGAAGGGCACACTCCAAGTAGGCTGGGCATTAGCGAAAATCGAGATCTTGGAAACAAGACCTCTCCAATGTTTCCGATGCCTGGAGGGAGGTCACGTGAGAGCGACATGCACCAGCAAGATCGATCGAAGCGGGAGATGTTACAGGTGCGGAGAGGTTGGCCATGAAGCCAAAACATGCATGGCAAAATTTAAATGCTCCGTCTGTGCGGATCATGGAAGACCGGATGATCACCGCACGGGAAGCAAAAGCTGCTTACCGGCGAGGAGGAAAGGAGGGGCAATAGACAAAGCTCCAGCAGCGCCGAGAACCAAAATTGACCACAACGTTCTTGCGACTGATGGCCCCTCCGGGGTCAGAGTCGTAAGCAACGTAAAAGTGATGGACAACCAACTTCCCCTTGCATTGAGGAGAAACAGGAGGACGGATATACAAACATCCCAAGGAGCGGCTGGTGGCGAGGCCCAGCCGATGGAGGTGGTGCCGGAGGGAGTGCTGTTAAGCACCCAAAGAAACCCCATGGGCGGAGGATAATATGGAGGGGGGCGATGGGTCCCTGGGCTCTAGTAGCACACTACAGTGTTGCGACGGAGACCCGTCGCTGCCCCACCATCGAAAAAACGGGGTGGATATTGAGGGGAGTGATGGGCCGATTTACATTCGTTACGTTATAATTGCGATGGTGAATGTGGCCCATCATCTCCCCCCTGACAGAGGGAGAAAGAAACGGGGGGGAGGTACGCATCGCCGCCATGATATTTTACTTTATGTTATAATTGTGGTGGTGAATGCGGTCCATCACCTCCTGAAAACAAAGGGACGAAAGTGAACATGAAGGGAGGAAGGCCTGGGAGATGGGGGGTCGCGTCACCGTTGTGATGTGTTATTCCGTGATATAATTGTGATGGTGAAAGCGGCCCGTCATCTCCCCTCTGACATGGGGAGAAAGAAACGGGGGGATAGGGCGCATCGCTGCCATGATATTTTATTATGATATAGTTGTGGTGGTGAATGCGGCCTATCACCCTCCAAAAGCAAAGGGAGGAAGCCGTACATGAAGGGAGGACCGCGCGAACATATATATTCTTATATATTCATATATAAGGAGTATATCGCTGCCAACTCGGATATGAAGGAAGGAAAGCCTGAGTGGTTATGACTGTCTAATTAAGACTAATCGACTTACCCCGACGGCCAAAGGAGGAAGGCCTGAGGGGATGGTGGTCGTTATGACTGTCTAATTAAGACTGATCGACTTACCCCGACGGCCAAAGGAGGAAGATATGGGAGGGTGAGACACAGCCACGTTAAACGTGGTGGAGAACTCACACCCTCCCTTATCGCTGAGGTGATGGGCCCCCGGAGAAAAGGAATATCCCCTGAAACATGGGGTGACCTAATCTGAGGGCCGGGGATTAGGGGGCATGAGCAGGCGTTGGTACACGCCTGCTCAGGATAATCCCCACAAACACCCTGCGGGAATGGCGTGGTGGAAGGTGTCCCCATCATGCCATAAAAGGAAGGCAAGCCCCTATAACACCAGGGGTATGCTCTGTAAAAGCTCAGAGCATAGAGAGGTTGAATAGGCGCGGGGGCGCTCGGAAGAATGCAGACTGCGATTCCCGAGCGCTCCCAGACAAGTGCGCCGAGATGGACACCCGGAGGGTTTTAGTGGGTATTCCCTGGTGTGTGTGAAGCTAGCATATCATTTCGTGGAAGATCATAAATAATTAAGAGTTCTGGCTTTATTTTCAATAGCTCTAGAGTTCTTGATAGTTTAAACAAATAGTTCTGGCGATTAAACCAAAGAAAATGCCTCAGGACAAACTGATATGCCAACTTCACGCAGCATATCACTTTGTCCTACGACGTTTTCCTTATCAATAATTGTTCAAATTTAAAAGATCTATAGTTCTATATGAGTTCTAAGAAGAGTTCTGCCTTCTAAAAGCAAAAAATATTCATTAAAATGAAATAAAACAATTTTTTACCCGTAAAACTCGTATTTTCGAGTATAGCGGTGATATGCTGGCCGTATTTCGAGAGTTCTGATTATTATAAAATAGTTCTCGTGTAGTTCTGGGCATGTACATTGCTTTTCCAAAGAGTTCTGATGAAGGAAACAATTAGAAAATTTTTTAAACAATTATTTTACCCAAAAAATTCGTATTTTCGAGTATAGGGGTGATATGCTGGCCGTATTTCGAGAGTTCTGATTATTATAAAATAGTTCTCGTGTAGTTCTGGGCATGTATATTGCTTTTCCAAAGAGTTCTGATGAAGGAAATAATTAGAACATTTTTTAAACAATTATTTTACCCGAAAAACTCGTATTTTCGAGTATAGGGGTGATATGCTGGCCGTATTTCGAGAGTTCTGATTATTATAAAATAGTTCTCGTGTAGTTCTGGGCATGTACATTGCTTTTCCAAAGAGTTCTGATGAAAGAAATAATTAGAAAATTTCTTAAACAATTATTTTAACCGAAAAACTCGTATTTTCGAGTATAGAGGTGATATGCTGGCCGTATTTCGAGAGTTCTGATTATTATAAAATAGTTATCGTGTAGTTCTGGGCATGTACATTGCTTTTCCAAAGAGTTCTGATGAAAGAAATAATTAGAAAATTTTTTAAACAATTATTTTACCCGAAAAACTCGTATTTTCGAGTATAGAGGTGATATGCTGGCCGTATTTCGAAAGTTCTGATTATTATAAAATAGTTCTCGTGTAGTTCTGGGCATGTTCATTGCTTTTCCAAAGAGTTCTGATGTAGGAAATAATTACAAAATTTTTTAAACTATTATTTTACCCGAAAAACTCGTAGGGACGTAGGAGTCGTCGAGGATCTCCTGTTCCTCTAGCTTCTCAGTCTCCCTTCTTTGTTCTTCCTGCCTTAAGGCATCTCGCCTCTTCTTCCTTTCATAATCGCCGGTGGTAACTGGGCGACCCCTTTTTCTGGCCTTTTTTATTTCGCGGCCGAATTCATCCTCCTCGTACATAGTCGTGCTTCATCCCTCCGAATCATACGAGTTTGTCGATGCCACGGACCGATCGTCCTGTCCGCTCGTTGTGGATCTCGCTGGTGTTGACGAGTCCATCCTTTCCAGAGTAACAACCGGAATCATAACCCTAGGGCTTGAGTTTCGATCGTCTCTTGTATCCACCCCCATACATTCGTCCTCCTCCAACATCAATTGCTTATTAGTAGTGTTTGTTTGTTTGTTAAAATTCTCCATCTTGAATCCCACGAGTGTGGTAGGAAAGGATGTCCACCCGGGCAGAGCCTCCTTACCCGGGTAAGCCTAGAATACGCTGGGGTTCGGACATGTGCCCCAGAGGTACCGTTCATGACCGAGATATTAACCTCGCCCCGGCCAGCGTCCCTCGCCACGGTTACGCACAACTTAGACTACGAGGAGTGCATTTGATTCGAGGGGCACTACCCTCTAGGCATACATTACGGCTCCTACTTCCCAGGCCCAAGACGGAAGAGAGAAAGAGAGAAATAAAAAACGAAGGCAAAAAAAGGATAGTTTATTATAAATTAAAGAAGTGAAAGAATAAGCAAATGAGAAAGAGAGAGAAAGAGAGTCAAAGTTAAAGAAGAGAAAATATAAGCAAAAGAGAGGGAGAGAGAGAGAAAGGGACAGAAGGAAAAAAAGGAGTATAAATATAATATCATGTAATAATATTGATCAGTATTATTAAGTATATTGATATATATTATTAAGAAATATTATTAAAAATTATTAAAATAATCTAATTTATTTAATTTTAAGAGAGAGAGAGAAAAAGAGAAAGAAAAAGCGAAGGCAAAGAAAGGATAGTTTATTTAAAATTAAAGAAGAGGAAAAATAAACAAAAGACAGAGAGGGAGAGGGAGAGATAGAGAGAAAGAGAGATAGTTAAAATTAAAGAAAAGGAAGAATAAGCAAGAGAGAGAGAGAGAGAGAGAGAGAAGAGTTCTGTGAGAGGGAGTGAGGAGGGGGAGAGAGCTGTTGAGGGAGAGTGAGAGACGGAGGTGGGAAAGAGAGAGAGAAAGAGAGATCAGAGGAAAAAAGAAGGAGGAAGAATTTGATATTAGGTAATAATATTTATGATATTAGGCAGTTATATTGGTTTATTTTGTGACGTATATGATTTTGTGTATATATCATTAAAAATGTTTAAATGAAAAAGTATAAATGGCGCGCGCGAAGCGCGCGCTTTAATGTGTACTGGCAATGGATAAGGAAGGCGCGCGCGTAGCGCGCGCTGCGTGCTAGTCCTATATAAAAAAAATCCGTGTGTACCGAGAAGTGCGTGTTCGGAGTCGAAATGTATCGCAGGTATTGTTGCCGCTTTTCCGCGTGTCTGATTGGTTGTCGAGTTGCGCGGCGAGCTTGTTGTATTTACGCTTGCTTCACTCGTGTCGTTTGACAGTTTGACAGTTTATGTCTTTTACAGTTTGACAATAAAAGGAAGAAGGAAAGACGAATAAAAGAGAGAGAGAGAGAGAGAGAGAGAGCGAAAGAGGAAGAAGAAAAGATGAATAAAAGAGAGAGAGACAGAGAGAGAAGGAAGAGAAAGAAAGAAGTTTTAATTAAAATTAAAGAAGAGGAAGAATAAGCAAAAGACAGAGAAAGAGAGAGAGAGAGAGTGAGAGGGAGAGTTAGAATTAAAGAAGAAGATGTATAAGCAAAAGAGAAGGAGAGAGAGAGACACACAAAAGGAAATAAGAAGGAGAATAAATATAATATCAGGTATTAATATTGTTCAGTATTATTAAGCATATTGTTAAACATTATTAAGAAATATTATTAAAAACTATTAATATTATTTAATTTATTTAATTTTAAGAGAGAGAGAGAGAAGAAGAGAAAGAAAAAGCGAAGGCAAAAAAAGGATAATTTATTTTAAATTAAAGAAGATAAAGAATAAGCAATAGAGAGAGAGAGAGAGAGAGAGAGAGAGAGAGAGAGAGAGAGAGGAAGAAAGAAGAAAAAAAGAAGGAGAACAAATATAATATCAGGTAATAATATTGTTCAGTATTATTAAATATATTGTTAAACATTATTACGAAATATTATTAAAAATTATTAATAAAAAAAAAATGCATTATGCACACCCCGCCACCTACCGGTATGGCGGGGTAGTGTGGGACTCTCACCACTAAAAAACTCCCCCTTTAACGCGAGATACCGCTGGACCAAAAGTCGAAATGTCGAGGACCTACTATGCATCTGAACTTTTGACACTTCAACAGTCCTAACTCCTCCTCCGTAATCATCCAGTATTCCTCCGCCATCCGGCTACCCCCCCCCCATCCCTCCCCCCTGGCTCCTGCCCGTCCCAACCACCCTCCATTTTAAGTGTAATAGTTGTGTGTGTATGTGTATGTGTGTATATATATCTGTGTATGTCTGCATTTGTGTATGTATACATAACTTGCGAAAACCCCAGAAAACACACCAGAAAATGAGCTTAAGCACAATACAGGAGCTCGGAACCCAAGCCCACCCTGGGTGCTATAAGTTTAAAATTACATTAGATTAAACCAAATTAAACCAAATTAAATCTAATTAATTAATCAAATTACATTATTAATTTAAATTAAGTTAAAACCCCCCGCCCCCCCCCGCCCTTCTCTCCTTTCAAAGGAATCACGATAAGCATTTAGCGACATTATTATTATTACAATGTTCGGATTCTTCGCGTACGAACCTAAATCCGATAGCGGAGGAAAACACAATCACCATAACATGTTAAAGACATATAACCACAAAAGGACACTCGGACAGGGCAATTATCCCAGCCACCAATGATGACATGAATGATAACCACCCGTGCGCATGCGTCGATCGACATGTTACCAATCGGAGCCTTCCTCCCCCGATAGGGGTCGAAGGGAGGCCACTCTCTCTCGGCGTCTCTCTTCGTCTTCCCTCTCTCTCATAGTTTTTTCCACGTATGCGGAAAAGGCGTTCCAATTTGCCTCCGTGGAACATACAGCCTCGATCACATCCCCCAGGGTAAAGTCCCTAGCTAGTTTTAAGGTTTTCCTCAGGCTAATCCTTTCAGGATCCCAAGCAGGGCAGTCTCTTAGCGTGTGATAAACATCATCCGGATCTTCGCCACAAAGGTCACAGCTAATGTCAGGTCTCTTGCCAATACGGAATAAATATTTACCAAAACAGCCGTGTCCAGTAAAAACTTGCGAGAGATGAAAAGTCATGCCGCCGTATGAACGCGCCAGTCATCCATCCTCGGGACAATCGCCATCTTCGTAAACTCACCTGGTGTGTTTGGCTTTTCCAGAAGTTCCCGCCAATCCTCGAGCATCCTATATTGTTCTTCTTCCTTAATTTGTTTAACGATATCCTTGGTTAAGGTTTCATCTTCCTTATGTCGCGCGATCCTATCATATGTGTTTTTTCGAGCCGAAGCCATAAAACGTATAGGCGGGAGGCGAGTTAACAGTAATGCCGCATTGTACGACACTGTGCGGTATGCAGATATCACCCGTTGTGCTACCAGTCGCTCGATGAGGAACAATAATCTGGACATTCTATTTACTAATAGGACGTCGCCCCATACCGGCGCGCCATAAAGAACGATTGACATAATGACACCCGCGTATAGTCTCCTGCATTTTTCATTCGGGCCCCGTAAATTGGGCATTAAGCGATTTAAGGCCCTTACAGCTTTACTTGTTTTTTCTATTATGTATTTAACGTGACTATTAAAATTCCATTTATTATCCACCATAATACCGAGGTAGTTTATGGCGGGTTGGAAAGAGATAGGTGTATCGCCAATTAGTGTGTCCATCGGGAGTTCTCGGATACCTCTTGGGTGAAATAGAGTAGCTTCTGTTTTATTTGAGGCCGCTTTTAATCCTAAGCTCTGAATATAGTTGACAACGCGTGTAACGAACACCCCGGCTCTAAGTCGGGTGTGTTCTATGTCATAACCACTAACAACAACAAGAGTGTCATCCGCGTAACAAAGAATCTCGCACAATTCCTCTTCCTCAGCAAGGTCCAACACACCGTCGAATGAAATATTCCACAATATTGGCCCGAGGACCGACCCCTGCGGAACACCTGCCTCCATGGTTTTTCTATAATGCCTTCCATCCGATCCGACATATTGAATAATCCTGTTGGAGAGATAAGAGTCTATAATCCTTCTAATGTACAATGGAAAACCTTTTCGCGTCTTCCAACTCGCGTCTTATTACCCTCCAGGGGATACTGTTGAAGGCATTCTGAATATCTAGGGATACTACGATAGCGAAGCCTCCTAGTCCTACGATGTTACTAGTGATATTTCTAAGCCGTCGAAGCGCATCACATGTGGAGCGACCCTTACGAAAACCGAATTGATTTGGTGAGAGATCAGATTCAGGATGTTCTTTTTGCCAAGAGAAAATTCTTTTCACTAGTATCCTCTCAAAAGCTTTCGAAATTTCGTCTATCAAACAAATAGGTCTTACTTTAGGGATTGCAGTAGGATTCAATTCCGAAATTCCCCCCTTAGGTATCAGCACAAGATTGGCAACTTTCCATTGAATTGGGAATTCACCTTTTTCCATACAGAGATTAAAGATAAACCCTATCCAGTCCAGTATCTCTTCGGTTACCATTTCCCAAAGCCCAAGACGAAAACCATCCGGGCCCGGGGCCTTAGAAACAGGGGATGTTATTTTCTTTATAGCCCTGTACACTTCTCCTGGAGTGATAGCGTAATCATCAGACCATACAAGTTCCGACCAATCCCTGTACGTTACAACCTCAGTGTTCCTAGGGAATAAAGTATCTAGTAACCTGTCTAAGATATCTGGTTCTAACAGTTCCGTAACTCCCGGGGACGAAGTCCTGAGTTTCTTGAATACAATTTTATAGGGCAAACCCCATGGATCACCGTTGATTGTATCCAGGAGTTCTTGCCACGCAAGCGACTTAAGTTTATTGATTTCCGCGCGCAGTTCTTTCCGCTTCCGCTTATATATTAATCCTAATTCCGCAGTGGCCTCGGGTAGACGCTTCTTCTTCCTCGCTTTTTGCCAAAGACGTCTGGCATGCAAGCAATCCGTGCGTAGCTGATTCACGGAGTCCTGCCACCAGTACGCCTTTTGACGAGGCTTTTTAGGACCTACTCTTAGAGAAGCTGCATCGCAAGCTTCCTCCATGATGCGATCTAACCAATTGACCATTTTATTGATGTCACCTTGTTCTTCAGGCTTAGGCCCTCCACCTCTCCATATCAATACGGCAGTAAAGAGGTCTCGTCTAATTTCTTGTTATTCCATTTGCGTTGCACCGATCTATTTGGTGATATTTCCGGTTTAATTGTATGGATATTAAACTCGATATAGAGATGGTCGGAAAGGGATTCCATATCTTCCCTAACCCGCCAGTCATTTACTAACTGGAAAATGTCCGAGGAACTCCACGTAAGATCAATTATTGAACTTCCTTGAGGACGTACGCATGTCGGCGCGTTACCAGTATTGAGGATCCTGAGGTCTCTTTCAGCGGCCCAAGTAGTTAGAGCAAGACCTTTACTGTCTGTGGATCCGGCATTCCAGAGACTCGCCTTGGCATTGAAATCGCCGCCTATAATGATTTTTTCAGTACGGTACGCTAGAAATGTCGAGACATCATCAAGGATACTATTGAACTCCCTAGGGCCCAATCTAGGGGAAATATAAATGGATACGATAAGATACCACAATGTACCCCCATAAACTGCGGGCCTTTTTTGGCTAAAAAGGTCTTCATCCTGGTGTAATTGGGATCTGTAAAAATAGCGGCGCTTCCATCCTCGCTAACGAACCAGTTGTCAGCTGTCGGTATGAAGTTTGGTTCCGAAACTAATAGAATTCCAGCGCCTAATTCCCTAGATTGGTTAATTAGGAGGTCTAGGGAAGGCTTACTCCTGTTAATATTAGCCTGAAGCACTTTTACCCGCATGTTCCTGACGAAGGGCCCGCTTTCAGTGCAGACTGTTCGGCAGAAGTAGTCGTCCTAAAATTTGTTCTCACTTTATTAATTTTATAATCCGCATTACACAGGTTCGACCCTAGTCTATGGCAGGGGTTTTTATTTTCTGACGCACAGAGTTTACAGGAAAGTGGTCGATTGCACTGTCGAGCCAGATGTCCCGCTTCACCGCATTTAAAACATAAGCCGCTATAGTCCTCCTTTGTTGGACAAGCGAGTCTCACGTGGCCAAACCTCCAACATTTGAAGCATTGAACGGGTCTGCTTTCTAACAGATCCACTCTAGCCACCGTCCAGCCAATCTTGACATTCCTCATGTTGGCCAATTTTATGGCGGCGCTTAGTGGGTATTGAGCCCAGGAGGAGAACAGACCGTTGTTCATAGGTCGAATAGGCCCTGCTTTAACCTCATCCTCACTACACTTCCCATTTTGCGCAATTACGCATATGACCTCATCGATGGATACAGAGTCATCAAGACCGATCAACCGGATTTCACCTTTAATGGTTGGTCTTACTACTCTTGCCTGATCATGCAAAATGTCTCTGAGCTTATCTACTAGAGCATTGGCCTTATCAACGCCATCCTAATCCAGTACCTCTATCAGTAAGCCGCCGTTTGCCGCGCGTCTAATCTTGGTGGCCTTAATATCCAGGTTGTTCAGGGAGATGCCTTCCCTTGCCTTTTTAAGAACGTTGGCATAAGTAAGTTGCGCGTCGCGGCTGGTAATCAGGACTGCCGCGTTTTTAGGGGGTCTGCGATTATCCCTAACATTATTAGAGCTTCTCTCATTGCCCGCTTTATAGTTCGGGGGTAAACTGTCTCCATTTTGAATTCTCCTTGTCTCCTTAAGCTTCTTTTGGTTGGTGACTGTTTTCCATTCTTCATTTCCTAAACTGACTCTGGGAATATCCCTATCCTTCTGTTCTTCGTCTCTAGTGATTTTCCTAGTGAATTCGCTTCTAGGGATGCTCGGGGGAGCCAGTCTGATGTCGGAGATTATCCTTGGTCGATTTCTCGGCATCCGCTGAGGGAGATATTTCTCTTTGGCCCGACCAGAGACTCCACCTGTTTCGCTCTCATCCATTCTAACACCTTTCTTCAGTTCTGCCTTCCTTCTTACTAAGTCTTTCATTTGTTTGTTTATTAATAAAATCTCTCTTTTCTTTTCAGGTTCCAGGACATTGCCGGATTCCAGAATTTTCGCACTAGGATTCTCCACTAATGAGCTTTCATCGTATGCAGTATTTGATTCAGGTAAGTTTAACTCCTCCTCAGTTAACGTTCCTTTATCTATCATTTTAACTTTTCCTTCCAGATCTTCACTAGGGTCAATGCCACTTTTCTTGAGTTTCCGCTGAGCAATCCTGTAGCTTTCTCTAGCCTTCCTACGATCTTCTTCCACTTCGTCGAGTTTGTCCCTCAAAGCTGTAACTTCTTTTTTCAAATCGTTGACCATGCTTCTCAATCCCTCCGTTTCCCTGTTCCTGAGAACCTCGTTTAATTTATCAATTCGCTTATCAATTTGATCCACTAATTCCTTATTTCTAAGCCTCAGGTACGAAGGGTCACCCGCAGCCTCTGATTTATAAATGAGTGTGTTAATGACATCCTTGGTTTTTTCGATGTCTTTACGCATTTTTCCACTAATACCTCCTTGGAGGTTGCGACTCCTGGACCGCATAGATTCGATGTTGGCCAGATAATCCAGGCCCATAGCTCCTACGCTGTTAGCCCCCATAATTCTCAGTTTTTGGGGGGCAAAATCTTTGCCAACTTCCTCGTCATCGGATGATAGGACCACGCTTGACTCGTTAATCGAGTTTTTAGAACCAAGATTTTTATGTGTTTTCCGAGCTTTATTGGAGTCTGAATCTGTTCCTTTTTCAGACTCCGTTGACATTTTCTCAGCAGGTGGCACCTCAAGAGATGGCGACCTTCCCGCAGCACGTGTGTGAGGCCTCTTCTTTCTTGATTTTAACTTCCTAAGAGATATTGTCGACCTATTCGGAGTTTCACCACCATGACCTCCTTCTCCGTCGCTAAAAGAATTAATCTCTGGTGAGGTTTTGGCCTTCCTTTTAACGTTTGCCTTTGCATCTGTAAGAACAGGGGCTTCAATGCCCGCATCAACAGGATTCGGATTCTCGGGGTCATCCAATTCAACAGAAGTAGAACACCCAACAAAAGTCAGGTCTAATGGATCCCTGTCTGATTCCGAATGGGTCCCGAGGTTACCCAAATTTTCTTCCCCGCTCGTCGGCAACAGTGGAGAGAGCCCTTCGCGTGATAAAGACGGGCAAGCCTCAGGGACTGTAAGGCTCGCTCGCCTGTCGCTGGGGGTCCGATTCCCCTGCGGCAGTAACTTTTTTTCCATATTTCTGTCCATATTCATAGTCATTTGGTTTCGGTTTATTATTCGGGGTGTCCTTCCCCTAGGACGGCCGGCTTCGCCACGCCTGCAAGCCCGTCCTGCCCGTACTAATGATTCGAAACCTTTATCCAGCATATCGTCAATAAGATCCAGGGAAATAGCCAAAGTCGTCATATTTTGATCCAACTTAGGGGATTCGTCCGGATCGTTGGGCAAATCAAGCAACGAAAGATCTTCCTCACTCCAAGGTGCCTCTGATGTTGCCAAGTTCCTTATCGGGTCCACGTCTATTTTTATTGGGATTGTACAGAGTCCTTTACGATCATCGAGAAGTTCTTCGTGAGTTTCTTGGTTTATTTGTAGCTCTTCCGCAAATCTCTCTCCTGACATCCGGGACCTTAAGAGGCTCAACTCACAGCGAAGATCTTGTATATGCTCTTCCTGGCTTTCGACTTTGTCCAGGATGCGTCTTCTATCACAATCCAGATCGACCACGATCGTCGATAGATCGCTCATACTTTCAAGGATCATTTCAAATGCACTGTGAATTTTGTCCTTAAGCGACTGTGGAGATTCCTTAATTAAGCTTAACATAATTTCGAGAATCCTGTTGTATTCAGTCGCAGCATCGTAGCACCCTGACATCATCTTTGGAGCCCTACTATCCGATCCGTCAATTTCTTTTCCCCTAGATATCCCTTCGCACGATAACGACGTGGAGAGGCCAGGAATTGAGACCCCCCTCACGCCGAGATCTGAGGATTCCGAGTTCCTCTGGCTTAGTAACAATTTATATTTATGTGTCGCTTCCATTATATTTGTTATGTCTAGTCGTAGTCGGTTTCCAAGTTGTCAACCAACTTTCGCAGATGATGCGCAGGCTTAATTAATTTATAGTTGATCGCTTTTTATCTAAATTAATATCTAAATTAATGTCCGAGTTGTCCCAGTGGGACATCTACCGGTTCCAAGCAATATTTCTAAATTCTTAAGTCACTAAAAGTCACCAGACCAAAAGTCACCAGACCTCCCGAGCATTCCGGGGAGTTCAACAGTTCAGAAGTTCAAGCCACTCCCTCCACACCCTGTGGACCCGTGGGGACCGATCTAACCATTTTAGGAGATTTTTACAACCTCTCCAGATTCTGGGGGAAATCCCAAAATCCGTGGGAGCAGCTCTACTTGTTCCCCCGAGACCCCGGGTACGCCGAGTAGGTTTCCGATCTATACATTTCTATTTCAAATTATAAGCTTTCTCAACAGCCAGTGAATTTCTAGTGAATTTCTAGTGAATTTCTAGTGTGGGTCCGCAACTATGGTCACCTTCCCCTCTATTAAGTTTCAGCCCGTGGTATACAAAGATCGATCGTGGTCTTCAGGCGTTCAAGTTCATTAATGGGCGACGCGTGGCGCCGGGCGTAGAGTCGCGGCCTGGTAATCGAGAAATTCCAGGTTCGATTCCGCTCGAGGTCCCGTCCTTCCCACATGCCTCAAAAGAGGTTTTTCCACAAATTATCATATAAAACTCTATCCTTTCACTTCCCCATATGCCTCAGAAAGAGGTTTCACATTATCCTATAAATAATTTCTCCCAGAAACTTATACTCACTTATACTCACTGTATAACCTGTTGATGGCCAGAATTTGTTGATCCACCCTTGATCACAAGAGGCCAATAAATTGAAAGAAGAAGAAGAAGAAGAAGTTCATTAATTAAGCCCCCCAACACGAATACTGTTGCGATCATAATCGCTTATTCAAAGCACATAGATGTGAAGCGATCTTTTCGAAATATTACCACGACCCCGCTTAGCTTGGGAAGTCCGGTTATAACCTACAGTTTACATGTGACAGTTAACTTTTGTTTCAGATGTTGCCGTTTTAGGATTTATCAGGGTCACTTTAGAGTTAATTCCGAGCAGTAAATAATCAAATCTTGTACGTACATTGAGATCAGCAACACAACAGCATCCCTCGATGTATCTTCAGCGAAGCGTATTAATACTAAGGATTTAAGGTTAGTTTTGTCCTTGTTTTATTTACAGTATTTCATTTCAAATGTTCCTATATGCTCAAAACAAGTCTCACGCCCTAGTAATTATTTATATTAACTGTATGTGTATATATTCCAGTGTTACTGTGTCACAAAACGCTACGCTATTATATATCTCACTCCTTATCTGCCTACGTCTACCTCAATTTGAGTATATAATAAAGGAGTGCAATTCAGACTTCTTAATTAGAAGGTATGGTGGCTATTCCACTTCCTTACGCCGCACGCCAGGTATCCAAGCTACTTGCTCAATGCTAATATACAACTGTGAAATCTTTGTGTACACATCCAGAAGGTAACATATCCTATTTTATAATCAAGGGCAATCGATGCACAAGAAGGCTCGGGAAGACCGCTCGGCCAGACACAGCGTGCTCAGCACATTCCAACATATTAGCAATATAAATAATATATTTATATCGTGTGCCAAGGTTATGAGGCCAGCGGGCCAGGTTCTAACGCCAGACCGCTATGAACCTCCATCTATACATATTTATGTTTAAACTAATTCCATTATTATCTTTCGATTCAGATCTTTTAGTCTTTAACCTTTTATTTATTTACAGATAGCAGTTCTGCCCCCAGTGTTCCGATTAAGTTTCCATGTGCCCATGCCATCTCCCGGAGCCCTCCAGTGCAAAACTCAGTCGCTAGTGGTATGGTGATCGCTTCCAGGTGCACGTGTGAACCCTCTCAATGTTCAGGTACCTCAGACATTTCTACGTAGTCTGCTATATAGTATGTATGTACATTGAGCCCTCATATCTTTATAGTTATAAATATTTCGGTGTGTACTCGAATAATTGTTTAAACATTATGACTTGTAGCATAATATAGCAGTCACAATATTAGATTACTTCTTTCCAAGTAGCCTATTCTACTATTAATAGTTCCATAAGATATTTAAAGTACTTATTGTTTAATAGCCGTTAAACAATTATTCAGCAGATTTATGATCAGAATCTCCTATCTCCATTTCCAGGTATCAACGTTATAAATTTCGGCTATAGGGAGCAACAGACCGACCATCTCACAGCAGCAGGATAGCGCTTCTCAATTATGATCGATATCCATCCCTGCCCCAAGAGGAGAATTATATATAAGGCGGTCTGCGTCATATCATCAGTTTATGGTTTAATAACAACGACAATAATAATAGAATCTCTCATTCGATCCATAAGCCTGCATGTATGGATTTACAGCTAGTATAAGTTAAAACAACGTAATGTAACTCTATTATCTTTAGATTTATTATCTCGTTAAATTTAAGTATTTATTTCCTTTCATCTCACTTATAAGCGGTATGCTAGACCAACCTCAAGTCTGCACATCCTTTACAATTAAATATTTCGATGTACACTTGAATAGTTGTTTAGACACTTTAACGTGTAGTATAATATAGTAATCGGAATATTAGTCTCTTTTCAAAGTAGCATAATCTACCATTAGTACTTCCCTAAGAAATTCAGAATATTCGTTCGAAATACTTAACATTTAATAGCCATCACTCACTAAACAATAATCAAATAGTCATTCAGCAGATTCACAATTTATTTCCTATCTCAATTTCCAGATTTCAACGTTATAAATTCCGGCTATAGGAAGTGACAGATCAATTATCTCATAGCAGCAGGATAGCGCATCTCAGTATTGTCAACAACGACATAGTAATAGAATCTCTCATTCAATCCATTAGCCTGCATATATGGATTTACAGCTAACATAAGTTAAATGTCATAACGCAACTCTAGATTTATTATCTCATTATATTTAAGTATTTATTTCCTCTTATCTTTGCTTATAAGAGGTATACTAAGCAAACTTTAAGCACGCGAATCTTTACAATTATGAGTATACTTGAATAATCATCTAAATATTATAACGTGTAGCATAGTATAGCAGTCGCGACACTAAACTACTTTTTCCACTTTTTAGCATTTTTTACTGTTAATAATTCCGTAAGATCTTTAATATATTTAATACTTGACAACCGTTAAACAACCATTCAGCAGATTCACAATCCATTTTCTGTCTCTATTTCCAGATATCAAAGCTATAAATTCCGGTTATAGAAAGTGATAGACCGGTCATCCCGCAGCAGCAGGATAACGCTTCTCAGTTATGATCAATATCCGTTCTCGCCCCAAAAGAAGAATCATACATAAGGCAGCCTGCATCATACCATCAATTTATGATTTTAATAGCGATGACAACGGTAATAGAGTCCTCGTTCGATCCATTAGCCTACATGTATAGATTTACAGCTAATATAAGTTAAAACAACGTGGCATACTCTATTTTCTTTAGGTTTATTATCTCGCTATATTTAAGTGCTTATTTTCCTTTAACTTATAAGCGATATGCTAGACCAGCCTCAGACCCGCACATCCTTATTTGAAATTATTTAGACACTATGATGTGTAGCATAATATAGTAATCAAAATTTAGACTATTCCTTTCCAAGTAGCATATTCTACTGTTAATACTTCCCTAAGATATTTAGAAAATTCATTTAAAATACTTAATATTTAATAGCTACCAACCACCAAATAAATAAATAGTTAAATGGTCATTCAGCAGATTCATAATCCATTTCCTGTCTCTATTTCCAAATATCAACATTATGAATTCCAGCCATAGAAATGACAGACCGATCATCTCATGGCGGCAGGATAGCGCTTCTCATTTAATATTAAGAAGTCCATTCCATTCCTGCCTTAAGAGAAAAATTATACATAAGGCGATCTGTATCATTTCATCAATCAGTGACAGCGATAGGTGCCGCCATCTTAGTTACTCGTATTGCATCAACCAATCAGAAACACCCGACTATGCCGCTAAAGCGTCGCCGCCATCTTGGTTGTTCACATTACACGGCCAATCAAAAGTGCCGCCGCCATCTTGGTTGGCCGCATCGACCAGCCAATCAGGAAACAGCAACCCATAGATGCTCACCATGCCGTATCCGTCTACCTGTAGTTTTTCCAAGGCGTTCTGAGTTACGCGAGGATTCGAGCCAAGTCGGGGGGGGGGGGGCTTTGGTGGCTCAGGGAGTAGCGCGCCTGACTCACATCCCAGAGATCTCGGGTTCGATTCCCGACTCGACCCTGGCCTGCGCTTTCCTCTTTTTCCTTCCCTACCACCTCCCAAACAAATTCCTTCCTTCTCTCCTTCCCCAAGAGAACGTACTCACTGAAATTTATACTCTAATATAACCTGTTGTTGGCCCGAATATATTGATCTACCCCTGATCATATTGGCCATTTAAATATTAAGAAGAAGAAGAAGAAGAGCCAAGTCGGTGCTACGGTGAACACGTGCTGCCTGCTGAGCCTTGAACTGAGTTAGTGCGAGAACAGTTTTCGGAGCCCATCTCAACTTTTTAGTAACATTTATAGTGCTGCATGTTGTGCTGCTCGAATCTGACTGTGAACTATCATCTTTTGCTTTATCTTTTTATTATTTGCGTGCTTTTGCGCTTTTGTGGTGCGTGGTAACTCGCCATTGCCGCCGGCCGGTTTTCCGGCCAGGCGATTCTTCCTGCTATTATGCCGACCCAGGACCCTAAGGAGGGTACTTCGTTTAAACCAAAGCTTTTAGCAACTGCTTCTTTAGTAATTAATGACGTGCAATCTGCTAATGACGAGGACAGACTTGACTCTATTGCGTCTTCCCTGCCCCCCTTCCCTCCCGAATCTGACGATGTTATGGAGACTGAATCCGAATCCGCTAACAATGTTGCATCTAATTCTAATTCTCAGTCCGACTCTCATGTTTTGACGGGGGGAGCCTTTCCGCCCAAGGAAGCCTGTGATATTTTAAATTATAAGTCCATCAAATCTAATATTCCTAATAAGTGCAAGAAAATGGAAAGGAATTTGCCTTCTCTGGTAAGTGGCGGCGACGGGACGGGGGGGGGGGGCGGATGACTCGAGCTCAGGTAAACATGTTTGTGACTCTTTCGCTAATGGAAGTGAGTATGACCTTTCGTCTCTTTCGAATACAAATAAATATGATAGAATCTCGCAGGGTCCCTTCGATGTTATTATCCAATCTGCGAAAAATTCCACGTCTTCAATCGACCCTATCGCGGTTGGTCGCCTTCTTTATTCTATTTCGAAAAAAGACATTCTAGAGATTAAAAAGATTGGTTTTTCTAAGATAAGTATACAATTTAAGTCTCGAGAGGCGGCAAACAGCCTGATTTCTAATCCCATCCTTAAAACAAAAAGATACAATGCTTATATTCCTCTTTTCAGAACAACAAGGAAGGGCATTATTCGTAATGTCCCTCTCGATTTGCCCGACGAGGAGATTCGCAGGGGCATTGACAGTGGTGTTGTGGTCATCTCCGTAAAGAGGCTCAACAGAAGGCGGAGGAGCACGGACGTTTCGCAGTCCTCCTCCTCTGATGGTCAGGAGTCTACATTGATACCTTGTAAGACCGTTTTAATTACTTTCAAGGGCCAATCGCTCCCTGGACATATATATTTGTTTATGGTTAGGCATTCTGTCGAGCCTTTCGTAACAAAAACTTCGCTCTGCTTCACATGCCTTCGTTATGGGCACTTGAAGGCCCAATGCAAGGGACATCCCCGTTGTCAGCATTGCGGGGAGAGGGCGCATGAGGACCCTACATCATGCCCTAAAAAGGATGGGCCGCCCTTCTGTATAAACTGCAAGGGTCCTCACAGAACCACTAGTTTGAGCTGTCCGGAATACAATATTCAGAGAAGGATTAGAGAACTTGCGGCGTACGACAATATTCCTCTCGCGGAGGCTAGAGGTCGCATTCGGGGCTGCTCAGCAAGCAAGACTCCTGGCCCTTCATTTAATATCGGCGAATTTCCATCTTTGTACAATCCTCCTTCCCCTCCCTCGTCCTCTCACCCGCGCCCTTCCTCTTCATCGTTGCCCTCCTCCTCCTTTCCGTCATCATTCTCGAGCGTCCTGCACTCAAAAGTTCCATCTAAAGGAAATGCTTCCGCGGCGCCTCCTTCTCTTCTTCCTCCCCCTCCTCCCCCTTCTCTTTTCTCAGCTCCGTCTCTATCCCATCCAAATCATAAATGTTCCACTAAGGACTATAATAATAACAACGGCAGCGCCTCTTCCAACCCTCGCTCCTTCCAAAAAATAAATCTCATCGAATATTTAGCTCTCCCCCTAATCACAACTCCCTCCTCATATCCCCCCATGGAAGGCTTCCTTCCTCCACGGATGAGAAGGTGGATTTTCACCGTCCTCGTTTTTCTGCCCCGTATCCCCCACCCTCTCATCCCTCTAATTTCAATCCTAATCTCAATCCAGAATTGTGTGACCAGCTCTTTAGCCTTTTTAATGTCCTAATGGAAAAATTTGCTCCTATCCTTAAGCTGTTGGGACTGTATGACTCCGTTGCCGAGTTTCTTAGCTCACTCCTCCAATCATTGAGTTCGCGAGGCCCAGCCTCTAATCCCGTGCCCTCAGATGTCTAGTTCGGCACGAGGTCGTCTTTCTCAGCATCATCCTCTTAGAATCCTTCAATGGAATTGTCACTCTCTGATGAATAAGATTGATCCTTCCTACACCCTGTTCCAGGAGTTTGATGTTTTAGCTCTGTCCGAGACCTGGCTCAGCCCCGACTCCTACTTAAACATTTCTAATTTTAATGTACCGGACGGACTCTTTATCGCGAAATAGCGGAGGTTTGCTCCTGGCCGTTCGCAGGTCTGTTCCGTATAGTCTTGTGGAGATCGGTGTCCGGTTTGGCGGGGGTTTGGAGTGCATGGCGGTCACCATTCATTTCGATAAACTTGATCTGACTGTCGTCTCCATATATAGGCACCCCCATGTGTCCCTCTCTGATCGTGAGTACGACTCACTCTTTGCCTTCTGTAACTCTTTTCCCTATACTATTCTTTTGGGAGACTTTAATGCCCATCACCGGGAGTGGGGATGTGGTCGGTCTGATAGGGAGGGCAATGTTCTTCTCTCTTCGGCCCTGTCCGCGTCCTTTACTTGCATAAATAATGGGTCCCCCACTTTTTTGACTCAGCCGAATCAGGCAAGATCGGCGATAGACCTTGCCTTTGTGTCCTCCTCTGTCATCGACTTGTGCGAGTGGAGTGTGCTTGACGATACACATCTTAGCGACCATTTTCCGACAGAAATCAGATTTAACTGCCACGTTATAAAGAGGAAATTTTTCTCCCATAGAATTAAACTGACTGCGGCTGGGAGGGAGCAATTCGCCGAGAGCTTGAGTGATGGCTTGTGCGTCCTTAATGAATCCTTAAGCAACCCTGCGTTAAACGCAGAAAATAGATATGAGATTTTTACCCGCCACTTGAGGAGCTGTCTGCCTCGGAAAGCGGGAAGAGGTCCCTCTGAGGAACCCTCTCGTCACCACAAGAAACGAACCACTTTACCGGCCCCCTGGTGGAATGACTCTTGCCAGGCGGCGGTTGACCTTAGACGTGAGCTTCTCTCTACTTTCAAGAGGTCTCCCTCATATTCTAATTTTCTTGCTTTTAAAAAACAGGAAGCTATTTCTAGACACATCTTAAAAACTGAAAAAAGAAAAGGATGGAGAGACTTTTGTCAAAACGTTAATCCTAACACCCCTGTCACCTACATCTGGAAGGTTATCAAGCGAATTAAGAATCGTCACTTGGGCATTGCTACTCCTTCCCCTAGTTCTAACTGCCGCATTTTAGAGGAAATTCAACTCTCCATCAACTCCTTATGTCCTCCATCCGCTCTTCATAGGGTCTACACTTCTCTTGGTGACTTTCTTCCTGGTTACTCCTGCAGGATGTTTGACAGTCCCTTCACCCTCGGGGAACTTCTGTCGGTGATTCGAAATGCAAAAATACGCTCCTCTCCGGGTCTCGACCAAATTGATTACAACATGATTTCGGCTCTTCCGATGGAGTATTTGCAGATTCTTCGTGACATCTACAATGAGCTTCTGGAGGATGGTCTCTTCCCGGCCTCGTGGCATCACTCCCTGGTCTTTCTTATCCCAAAATCCACCACGGGAAAATATCGGCCTATTTCTCTCACCTCTTGCCTTTTGAAGGTTCTGGAGAAGCTTATTCTGACTCGTTTGGACTGGTGGGTGGAATCCTCGGGGATTCTCCCCCCTTTTCAGTTCGGATTCCGTAGGGGGAGGTCGTGTTCTGACAACTTGGGTGTCCTGACGACTGATGTTCATGGTGGGTTTGTCTCGGGACGATCAACGGCGTGTCTGTTTCTGGATGTCCAGGGGGCGTTTAATAATGTCGTCCCTAATATTTTGGTCAGGGATCTCGTTGACATGGGACTCCCCCCGAAAATTTGCTGGTTCATATGTCAACTAGTTAATTATAGAAATATCCAATTTGTCTTCAACGGCGAGATTTCTCCTCACTTTGTTTCGGATAAGGGAGTTCCACAGGGCTCCATATTGAGCCCTCTTTTATTTAACTTGTACGTCTCTGGCTGTAAACAGAATCTCCCTCGCGACTGTTGGATCGTTCAATTCGCGGACGACACTGCGCTCTATACCGGATCCTCTGATCCCAAGATCGCCCTCAAATCCTTGGAAAGATCTGTTGATGGCCTGTCGCGGTTTTTGTTTGCTAGGGGTTTGTCTGTCTCCCCGTCTAAGTCGGCCCTTATGGTATTTACCAAAAAAATAGTTAATCCCTTGAGTTTTTCAATCGAGCTGAACGGCATTGCTATTGGTTCGGTCCAATCGCATAAGTTCCTTGGTATCTATCTTGATCCCGCTCTCAGCGGCAAAACTCATGCCCTTTATCTGGTGAACAGGTGCGGGAAACTTTCCAACATCTTGAAGTCGCTGAGGGGGTGTGGTGGGGAGCGGACCCCAGGAACATGCTCTGCGTTTTTGAAGCCCTCGTTCGGGGCTCCATTGAATATGGCTCTTTTATATTTCCCTTGCATAATTCTGGTCTAGTGGAACTCTTGGAGAGGACTCAGCGTAGGGCCCTCCGATACTGTATGGGCCTGCGACAGACTACCCCTACTAATGTGGTCTATGCGGAGTCGGGCATTAGTTCAATTGGACATCGTTTTACTTTTTTGACATCGAAATTCATTTTTCGATCTCTTGCACTTAGGGACAATCTTCTTATTGAAAAGCTCTATGACCTTCAGGCCGCCCTTTTTAACAATAACAAATATAATCTGTTCAACAGATTCCTTCTATATAGAGCCTTTTGCCTGAATAAAGATTACAAGCGCAGAATCGCCTCTTTTTCTAGGGTTCCTATGCATATTTTCTCTTATGAAACCTTATCTTTCATTCCAACCTCCGAGGTTATCCCTCCCCTTGTGGTGGAGGGGTTTCGCCGGGCGCCGTTTCCTCAGCTTACTTTTCAGTCGTCCTTGCCCCATCTCATTGATGGCAGACACCTAATCTTCACGGATGCTTCCAAAAAGGACCCTGGGGATTGTGTTGGCATTGGAGTCTTTTCGCCGTCTCTCCACATTCAAAAAATGTTTAAGGCTGACTGTAGCTCCTCTGTATTTTCAGGTGAATGCATGGCCATCATTCACGCGATGGAATACATCCTTGAAAATGCTGTTAACAAGGTGACGATATTCTCGGACTCCCGCAGTGTGATAGATGTCATCCCTTCCTGCAGAATCGACAGGGATTACAGCTACCTCGTCCTTGTTCTCAAAAATAAGCTGAGGTCGGCCTCTCTCCAGGGCATTGATGTTATTTTAACATGGATCCCCGCGCATGTGGGTATCCTGGGCAACGAGACGGCGGATCTCCTTGCTGGGCGGGCTGTGAGGGAGGGTGAGCCTTCGGAGTCCCTCCCCATACGGACTTCTACTCACTTGCTCGAGATAGATATATTAAGACTACAGGGGACTTTCTTGCTTCCCAGGCGGGTCGGAGGGGCTCCCGGTACTTTGGACTGTATCCATCTTTTTCGCCTAATGCATGGTTTTGCAACCAGTCTCTTGATCGCGTTGGGGTGGTGACTGTCGCACGAATTCGTTCTAATCATTATAATCTAAACTATAGTCTTCTTAGGTGCAACATTGTGGACTCCCCGCATGCGACTGCGGGGCTCCCCAACAGGATATTGACCATGTCCTTTGGTCCTGTCCGCTGCTCTCCGCACAGCGTGGCTCGCTCCTCTCTGCCGTCGAGCGAGGCCTTGGAGTACCTCCCCCCTATGACATCTTTGAGCTTTTAAAATTTCCGTCCTATAAAATTGTCGCTCCTATTGTTTCCTTCCTGCGCTTGAATGACATTTCAATTTGACTCGACGAATTGGAGCCTTGCTTTGGCGCGCATGCGCAGTGTTTTCATCCTCATAAACTAAGTTGAGATGGCTCTCTGGCAGCATGAACAGTGATGTACTCTGTTCCTTGCCAATAAATAGAAGAAGAAGAAGAAGAGTTACGCGAGTTGTCTCAACACCTAAGCATTATCTCAGCAGAATAATCAGAACAACCAGAATGCCCTGTGCCATGCCACCGCCGAGGGCCTCAAGAGATCAAACCAGCCATTAATGTCAATCGAACCTCACAAGAAGCTATCACCGTCAGTGTATAATTCCCTCAAGTGGATCTCGTGAAAACCTCAAGCATCAGACTACTAGATACTTAGAAAACGCCACCACAGGATGTCTTAACAACACCCATGGTTTGCTTCAATACTAACGACCTCTCATTTTTCAGGTTATATATATTATATCTCAAGAGGCCAAGACAGTGACACCGTCAGCCGGAAACATAACCTATCGTCTTGGTCGTTCTAATCTCCACACTGGGTCGTGCTTATTCACATTACTCCGGTGAGACGACAGTGACAGCAGTGGAGCGTGTTTTGTAGCAAGTATGGATACACATGCAGCCACTACATGTCAACGACAGCTTCAATCTATCTTGACAAGGTTAATGTAATATAATTTATTATGTAGTAATCAATATTAATTTTAGCATGCCAACTATTTCCTTCCAAGTAGCATGGTTTATTTAATAATTCCATGAGATGTTTAATATTTAATAATTAATAATAACCAATCAACCATTTACTGGTTATTCAATAAATACATAATCAGAATTTCTATCTCTATTTTTCAAGTATCAACTTTGTAGATTCCAGTCATAATATCACGCAGGTTAATTATTATCATTGTCACTTTATATTTAGATCAGTATCTCAGTAAACGCGATTTATATCCGTCTCATACAGACTAACATGTGAGACTAAATCTCGACTCAACCCGAGGGAGACAATTTGACTAATGTTTCAATATAGACGCTCCGTATGCAATAGGGTAATTTCACAATTGTCCCAATAGAGCTCACAAATGCCACCAGACAAATGTCTCCTCCGCTAATTCCGGATCTCTGTTCGTAGGTGAACCTGAATCCAATCCGCGGAAGCAAAATCAGATGTTTCATCAACTGGGAGCAGAGAGAGATTTCCTCTCTAAGTAACATGCTGTGTATCAGTAGTTTCATATTGATTTTAAAATTAAGTATCCTATATGTAATAAGTAATTCAACATATTTATTCACAATGTCATTAAATATATGTCCCTTGTGAGTCTCAGATTTTCCGGTTATAAAACCCAAGCTCCAGTCCGAGAGAACAGAATCAAAATCCGGCATCCCACATCAACCACGAGCAAAGACAGATTCATCAATTTCAAAGGCATTGGGTCAACAGTCATCAGATTAATTATAATCTGTTCTACCTGTACTATCGCGTGCGCATACTCAAGACAGACGAGTCAGTTACGCATGCCCGTCCATTCCCTTAACGTTACTCCTTCACCGATACATTAATAGATTAAGTTAAGTTAAATTAAATTCTAGTTCAAAATCAGGATTAAAATCAAAACCTAAGCGTGAGATTTCAATAGCTATTATGTTATTATTCAAATTTATCGCTTTTGACTGTAGAATTAGTAGAATTAGTAGAATTAGTAGGCTATTATGTCATTGTTAGCTCATTCTTAACAGCCAGTCTATTCCTAGACGAATTTCTTTGCTCAGAGTACATTATTGTGAATTTTCAGCTATATTTGTTATATCTAGTCGTGGACAATTCCCAATAACTGATCGCAGCCCACATATCTTTACAGCTATAAATATTTCGGTGTATTCCTGAATAATCGTTCAAACGTCATAACGTGTAGCATAATATGGTAATCACAGTATTAGATCACTTCTTTCCAAGTATCATATTTCACTGTTAATAATTTCATAAGATATTTAGGATATTTAAGGCTCCTGAGTAGTCGCCGTGAAACTCTGAGTTGACGGTAGCGACATGAGAATAAAGATGTTGCGGTAGGAATAAGAACCCTGTCCAACGACTTACCATATAAGTGAACTGAGATTTATTTGTAGCTTTCGGCTGGATTTTTTAGCTCACGCCTACTGCTTACTGCTCCCCTCTTACCCCTCGCTCCTTAGCAACGCATCGCCGCATCGTAAATCGTAACTAAGGAGCGCATCGCTTAGTCTCAGGAACGTGCGTATCACAAATGTGATAGCACAATACTCTAGTAACCATAAAACATAAATATTTTAAATTGTTATAGAACATATAAGTAATTAATAATATAATAATAATTATTTTTATTATTAATACAAATAAAATATTGAATAGAAAATTTTAATGAGAACTTTACTACTAGAGTATTGTGCTATTATATTTATGATGCGCACGTTCCTGAGACTAACAGGGGAGGGCACGATCTTGGGGTCACCGAACTGAAAAAGGTTTTATAGTGTAATACTCTATTAGAAGAATATTTGAGCAAAGGGATAGGATGCAATGCTCAACCATTTCCAAGAAAATGATTTAAACAATATGGCTTTCCTTATATCTGGCTCCGTTATATCAATTATCGAAAAAGCGGTGTAGCTCGGCATTAAGCGCGTGACTATCACGCATCCAACCCGGGTTCAATTCTTGTCCCTGCCACTCTTTTTCTCATTCTTTTTTATACAATCTAGCAACAAATATTTATTCATGTAAAATAAAATTAATTTAACTAACATTTTTTTTTAATTTGCCCTTTCGGAAGGCAATTTTCTTTTAATTTACTCACGAAACTTTTGTTAAACTTACAACCTTATTATTTTATGCATTCTATTCGATATAAAATGAAGCAAATAAAACGCCACTATTTGAACATAGTTATTATTTAATACAAAATTACAAACAAATGTGTCAAAACTTTTATTCATCCTTGTTATCACTATCATCAACACTCTCTATAGATCGGTTACAACTATTCGGATGATACTTGTAATTACTTGTTGTAATTTTGTATTAAATTATAACTATGTTCAAATAGTGGCGTTTTATTTGCTTCGTTTTATATCGGATAGATGTATAAAATAATAAGATTTTAAGTTGAATTAAAATTATGCCCAGTTTTGTGAGTAATTAAAAGAAAATTGCCTTTTGAAAGTACAAATTTAAAAAAAAAAAGTTGGTTAAATTAACTTTATTTTACATGATAAATATTCGTTGCTAGATTGTATAAAAAAAAGTTAGAAAAAAGTGCCAGGGACAAGAATTGAACCCGGGTCTGATGCGTGATAGCACCTGGTTTAATGCCCGAGCTACGCCGTCTTCTCGCTAATCGATATAACGGAGCTGAATATAAGAAAAGCCATATTATTTAAATCAAATTTTCTTGGAAATGGCTGAGCATTGCGCCCTTCCTTTGCTCAAGTATTCTTCTAATAGAGTAGTACACTATATAAAAGATATATAAAAGTATATACTATATATATTGTATATGTTAGCTACAAGTTACCAGCATTTACCCACATGTCAGAATTTTTATGCAACGCCTCACGTTGCAAATCGATGAACTATGAGGCGTGAAAAGTGACGTTTTGACAGCCCAAATTCTTGCGTTGCCATTTCGTTATTATTCGCTTTATGCTAGTTTTTGTGAAGTGTAACGTATTCGTGAAACTTATAAAATTGTCCGAAAACTAAGCTTAGCAAGAAAAGTATTATGTAAAAGAACATTTTCCACTTCTTTCGACAGCTGTCAAACTACATGTTTTCCCGTATGACTAGGCTTACTTTGACACTCATTTTACGGTTATTTATTAATTATCAAAGGAAAAGCTTAGTTTTCGGACAATTTTACGAGTATACTAAAGCGATCTGTAGTCTTGTTTCTTTAAAATATCTTTTTATTTAAAAATGGCACGCAAGAATTCTCAGCGTGTCATTTCTCGCTTCTGACGTCATCATTCCAATATGGCCGCGGCGACTACTCAGGAGCCTTAATATTTAATACCCGTCAAACATTTGAACATTCATTCAGTAGTTTCGTAATCAAGTCTATTATCTCCATTTCCAGGTATCAACATTAAAGCAGCGTGACGTAGCTCTATTTTCTTTAGATTTATTATCTCGCTGTATTTAAGTATTTATTTTCCTTTATCTTTACTTATAAGCGATATGCTAGATCAGCCTCAGGTCCACACATAAATATCCCGGTGTATATTTAAATAATCGATTAGACACTTCAAGGTGTAACATAACATAGTATCAAATTTTAGACTATTCCTTTCCAAGTAGCACGTTCTACTGTTAATACTTCCCCAAAATATTCAAAACAATCATTCGTTCGAAATACTCAATTTTAACAACTATTTACTATTAGAAAATAATCAATATAGTCATTCGACAGATTCATTCCATTTCCTTTCTCTATTTCCAGATATCAACGCTGTAGGTTCCAGCTATAAAGGATGACAGATTATGCATAAGGCGATCTGCATTATGTCATCAATCGGTGACAGTGATAGGGATAGGTGCCGCCATTTTTAGTTGCCGCATTGCGTCAACCAATCAGAAACACCCGGCAATGCCGTTAAGGCGCAGCCGCCATCTCGGTTGCTCGCATTACACGCCAATCAAAGCAATCAACCAAGTATCTCCGCCATCTTGCCGACCACGCAGATCGACCAATCGAAAATCATTCATAAACGTCCATTACCATAACCATCATTTATACAAGGTTTTTCCACGGCAGTCTAAATGTCAGATCGTACTACACTACGTT